>VSDK01028807.1:547428-602615 GCA_009767595.1 Symbiodinium kawagutii
TGTCTCACCAAGAGTGTCTCACCAAGAGTGTCTCACAAAGAGTGTCCCACAAAGAGTGTCCTACAAAGAGTGTCACACCTAGAGTGTCTCGCCAAAAGTGTCTTACAAAGAGTGTCTCGCCAAGAGTGTCTCACCAAGACTGTCCCACCAAGAGTGTCTCACAAAGAGTGTCTCACAAAGAGTGTCTCACCAAGAGTGTCCCACCAAGACTGTCCCACCAAGAGTGTCTCACAAAGAGTGTCTCACAAAGAGTGTCTCACCAAGAGTGTCCCACCAAGAGTGTCTCACCAAGAGTGTTTTACAAAGAGTGTCTCACAAAGAGTGTCCCACAATGAGTGTCTTGCCAAGAGTGTCTCACCAAGAGTGTCTCGCCAAAAGTGTCTTACAAAGAGTGTCTCACCAAGAGTGTCCCACCAAGAGTGTCTCACCAAGAATGTCCCACCAAGAGTGTCTCACCAAGAGTGTCTTACCAAGAGAGTCCGACCAAGAGTGTAAGCATTCGGGTTCGTGGGCTTCATCTTGTTCAAGGACCAGCCAGCGGAGTTGCAGTGTCGCAGTTCCGGAAAGGAGACAAGTTGCCGGATGGTTTGCATCTTGCAGCTCAGACTGTTGGCGGATTTGGGACATGCGGACCGGAAAAAGATGGGCCCGAAGTTTTTGCGACTGATCAGCCTTGAAGGAACTTGGACGAAGTGGAATCTGATCCCGAAGTTTCTTCACCCATGATAGAAGGAGTGATGCGGATCGTCATGAGGTTTGACATGGAGCTTCATGATGTTTTATGTTTGTTGGAATGTATGAACCGGGAACTGCAGCTGCTTAAGCAGGGTGATTGGAACTCAGTGCCATGTAAATGCAGTACGCTCATGTGAGAATCACTTCAACAGTCATACTGACCACAGATTGTGGGAGAAACTCTTCGCTTCAAGTGACCGAACTACATCAGCAAGTAACACTCCTCGGAAGCACAAGAAGGACACACAAAAAGAGCACAACACTCAGAAGATGATATGAAAATGATATTCCATGCAAGTCTCAGATGATGTTCCATGCTGTGCACGTCAAGTCATTCTGAAGTCATTCTTTCCTCACTGGGCCTTAGTCCAAACATGGAGCGACAGTGGGCCTCTTCAGACTGTCAGCAATCTTTGGTGCTCGCTGCGGAGATTTTGAGCAAACGACTGGCGAAGGATTGACGTTGTGAAGCAGCAGGACAGGGCTGTAGCAGGGCCAGCACGTTGAGTGTTGCTATGAACATGGTTAGTAATGAGGTCAAACTGTGGTTCTTGATGGCTGATGATGGTAATATCAGTGTTAAGTGTTTGGCAGGCTTGGTGAGCACTGAAGTGACTGCAGGACTGCGTTCCCAACACAAGCGGAGTGGTGGGAGGCAAAGGATTGAGGCTGGACAGCTCGAATAATTGCCATGTGGCAATGCGCAGAAGCTGGGAATGTCACAGCGGCTGTGGTCCTTGGGATGCATAACCCTTCTCAATGACGAAGGAATGTCCAAGATCACACCTCCAGGTGTGGAGAGATTGTGCCAAATCACGAAAGCTGCGTCCAGCGAGATCTTTCCCAACACATTTTCTTACCAAAACCATTCTTGCCAAACAAATGCCACCAAGACATTTTCTTACCAAACAGAATCCGACCAATACATTTTCTGACCAATCAGATTCTTACCAACCCATCTTTTCCCAAAAAGAGATCACGTCGTAACTAAACTTCTTTTGACAACCCGGCAGCTTTCGTTCACCCGCCTTGGATCTCAAGTAGTCTGGTGTTCTGGAGCTTGCCAGTTCCTTGGACCGATCCAAACGTTCAGCGCAGAGAAACTCAACAAAAATATGAAGTGCCACTTGGAACTCCAAGAATCGCACCAGAAATTTGAAGACCTAAAGTTTGACATCAAGTTTAGAGCAACATATTGGCTTAGGCTGTGCAGAAGACATACTCTTACCACATTGTCCAAAAGCCATTGAGCAAAGATGCCGGCATTGGTCCTTCACTGGGGCCTCCCAGAATTTCAATGGATTCCCTGAATTTCTCTGGTAGGCTTGGCACTAGGCTTAGGCTGCCCAGTGAATGTACTCTTACCACATCTGCGTGAAATTCTTTTCTCCCAACACTTGAAGGCGGTTGAAGAAGGTTTGCGCACTGCGAGCAGTTGTGCGGTTACTCACCTCGTTCTGACGACTTGAAACGATTTGACTTCACTCCAAGATTCTCCAACTCTTTCTCCGAGGAGTTTTCGCTCATCGATGCTGAAAATCGCAGTGCTAACTGAGCTAATCCCAGGAACATCTCAACCAAAGATAAAATCACACTAAACATCACGAAACATGATCACTGCATGATGTATTGGGAGCTACGTGGTTTTGTCTTTATCACTTTGCCAATTTCAAACGTGCCAAACTGGGAGCTCCCTGTGCCGTGGAGGATGCTCCCTTCGCTCGATGGCTTTGCAGGGAGAGCCTCAGTGCACACCGGAAAAACAAATGCAACAAGAACACCAATGATGACATGACTGTTGCAAGTGAAGCATGAAAAATCATCAAAACATGATGAAATGTGAATCAACTGACTATTTAACAAAAAATGCATACTGGCCAGAGCAAAAAGCATTGAACAATAGTGCTTGCTTCGGTCTTCCCATGGTACTAGCCAGAATTTCTATGACTTCCTCAAGTTTGCCTGATAGGCTTAGCTTGTCTAGCCGCTTCACTACCCACAAAGGGACCGAACTCAAGGAGGAAAACCCCCCCAAAATTTCGACATGTGCGGCGAGATGTGTCAAACATCTTGGCGTTGCAGCCCATGTGAAAAATCACACCTCCACGTGGATGATTCGTTGCAATCCTGGACTGCTCAAGGTTTCGCAGTCCAGCAGATCTCTCAGGAGAATTCAAGCTGGTCTTTCTTGTGACACCAAAACTCAAGATGTCATTGGTTGCCAAAGATCTTGATCCACAACCTGTGAAACTATTGTCACTTCTGCGCCGTGTTCGCCATGCCACGCTGTTTGCCAAAGAGCCATGGAAAGCAGCCTGCGGTCAGCCGCGGGCCGCTCGGTGAGTCTACTCTTTCTAGGATGTTATATGGCGAGCTGGGTCAAGCACTGAACCAACCAATCATGGGGGATAAGAAACTGGTGCGCAGATTGAAGTGGTCAGGACAAACAATTTTCAGTTTAAGTGTGAGATTTCATCAACAGATTGCTCGAATAAGTCAATATAACTGATGAGCTTGAGCAGCATCGCTTCAGTTCAACCGCCGGCAGCATGCAAAGCGCAATATTATGCATCAATTTGTGCGGCATGTGCTAGCAGAATGGAACATTCCAATGGATTCAAGGTGTCAATAGTGCCTGGCCAAAACCCGTTTGGTCGACGAGTCAACCGTTAGTAAATCTTTGGCAACATTTAGAGTGATGTGCAGATGCAGATGGCTGGAGTTTGATCATTACCAATGTCGTTGAAGAGCTTGGTCAGCATCACTTCAGGTTTCTAGAAAGAGAACGACCCCATTGGGCCAAGAAAGCTGTTTGCTATGTGTTGTGATGCATGCCCCGCCACGTCTGGCCCAGACTGTTAGGTGCCATTGTTGGTGCTAAGGAGGTTTCGCTCCAAAGCTCTCTTTGAACTACGTGTTCGGCACGGAAGACCGTTCATTTCAGATCTGTCTCAGTCTGTGTTTGGATAGTTTTGGTACGATCATTGCCTGTGTGAGTTTTATGAAGAGTTAGAGCAAAAAGCATTGAACAATAGTGCTTGCTTCGGTCTTCCCATGGTACTAGCCAGAATTTCTATGACTTCCTCAAGTTTGCCTGATAGGCTTAGCTTGTCTAGCCGCTTCACTACCCACAAAGGGACCGAACTCAAGGAGGAAAACCCCCCCAAAATTTCGACATGTGCGGCGAGATGTGTCAAACATCTTGGCGTTGCAGCCCATGTGAAAAATCACACCTCCACGTGGATGATTCGTTGCAATCCTGGACTGCTCAAGGTTTCGCAGTCCAGCAGATCTCTCAGGAGAATTCAAGCTGGTCTTTCTTGTGACACCAAAACTCAAGATGTCATTGGTTGCCAAAGATCTTGATCCACAACCTGTGAAACTATTGTCACTTCTGCGCCGTGTTCGCCATGCCACGCTGTTTGCCAAAGAGCCATGGAAATCATGCTGCGGTCAGCCGCGGGCCGCTCGGTGAGTCTACTCTTTCTAGGATGTTATATGGCGAGCTGGGTCAAGCACTGAACCAACCAATCATGGGGGATAAGAAACTGGTGCGCAGATTGAAGTGTTTCAGTTTAAGTGTGAGATTTCATCAACAGATTGCTCGAATAAGTCAATATAACGCTTGAGCAGCATCGCTTCAGTTCAACCGCCGGCAGCATGCAAAGCGCAATATTATGCATCAATTTGTGCGGCATGTGCTAGCAGAATGGAACATTCCAATGGATTCAAGGTGTCAATAGTGCCTGGCCAAAACCCTTTTGGTCGACGAGTCAACCGTTAGTAAATCTTTGGCAACATTTAGAGCGGTGTGCAGATGCAGATGGCTGGAGTTTGATCATTACCAATGTCGTTGAAGAGCTTGGTCAGCATCACCTCAGGTTTCTAGAAAGAGAACGACCCCATTGGGCCAAGAAAGCTGTTTGCTATGTGTTGTGATGCATGCCCCGCCACCTCTGGCCCAGACTGTTAGGTGCCATTGTTGGTGCTAAGGAGGTTTTGCTCCAAAGCTCTCTTTGAACTACGTGTTCGGCACGGAAGACCGTTCATTTCAGATCTGTCTCAGTCTGTGTTTGGATAGTTTTGGTACGATCATTGCCTGTGTGAGTTTTATGAAGAGTTAGAGCAAAAAGCATTGAACAATAGTGCTTGCTTCGGTCTTCCCATGGTACTAGCCAGAATTTCTATGACTTCCTCAAGTTTGCCTGGTAGGCTTAGCTTGTCTAGCCGCTTCACTACCCACAAAGGGACCGAACCATGGTTTGCTTCGTGGTATTTGGTGTGCTTCGTGGTATTTGGTGTGCTGTGTGTAAGGGCAGGGCAGGTGACAGCACAAACTGCTTGCATTGAGAGGTGCACTTTGCGGGTGGCAACATGTGCAGTTCAATTGCCTGTGTGGATGACTCATTCTTCAGGAATAGCCATTAGTGCTATTAGTCTAAAAGGATAGATTCTCAATCATTGCTCAATGATGCCTGCTTCCGTCCTTCAAGGGTACTAGCCAGAATCTGACTTCCTCAAGTTTGCCTGGTAGGCTTCGCTTGTGCAGCCGCTTCAGCAGCATCGCTTCAGGTTTCTAGAAAGAGAAGGATCAAGAAAAGTACCACTTGGTCTCATGTCATCTGCCACTAGTATATCCGAAATCCTAGTCGCGTAAGGGTGGCGTAAGCCCATGTTTTCACCCCAGACGTTTTTCAGAGAAATTCATCTTCAGAATGCGCGCAAGCTGCGCGTAAGCTGGGCGTAAGCCGCGCGTAAGCTGCCCCTGCTGTTGTGTGCCTTTTCTTAGCAGAGCCTTTGTGAAGAAACATCGAGTTCTACACGATCCGTCTTCAAAACCAAAGTGTCAAGGAAAACAAACAATCATGTCAGAACTGGCCGAAGAAGCTTCCTGTTTACCATTTTGGGGCCAGCTTGTTTGGGACATCATGCTTGAGACAACTTGTGCTTCACAATTCGCTGGCAAGAGCTCCTAAGCTAATGTTGTGGTGGGGTGCAAAAAGTTCGTGGCGTAAGCCTCTCGTAAGCTAAGCTAAGCCCATGACCCCCGCGTAAGCTAAAACTGTTGTGGCGTAAGCCAAGCGAAAGTGGTCGCGTAAGTGGTTTGTTATCGCCTTGCAAGTGGAGAGACGTTTTGAGCGCAGCTCATTTGGCCAAGAAAGCTATTTGCAATGTGTTGTGAAGCATGCCCCGCCAACTCTGGCCCGGACTGTTAGGTGCCATTGTCGGTGCTAAGGAGGTTTTGCTCCAAAGGTCTCTTTGAACTATGTGTTGGGCACGGAAGACCGTTCTCAATGATGAAGGAATGTCCAAGATCACACCTCCATTGCCATGTGTGGAGAGATTGTGCCAAATAGTCTGGTGTTCTGGAGCTTGCCAGTTCCTTGGACCGATCCAAACGTTCAGCGCAGAGAAACCCAACAAAAATATGAAGTGCCACTTGGAACTCCAAGAATCGCACCAGAAATTTGAAGACCTAAAGTTTGACATCAAGTTTAGAGCAACATATTGGCTTAGGCTGTGCAGAAGACATACTCTTACCACATTCGTGTGTAAAAAAAACCGAACACTTAAAGGCGGTTGAACAAGCTCTGAGCAGTTGGCGCAGTTGTGTGTTGCGGGTAGTGGCAAAGCAACAAACTACGTGAATTCAAGAGATCTTTTGATCCATAAGGTCCATAACTTTTGTTTGGACAAGACTTGTTACATGTCTTTCTCAGAACTTGGGCAGCATCGCTTGAAGCTTCAAACAACACATCGACCCCATCGGGGAAAACTATGAATCAATTTGTGTGATTGTGTTTCATGTGCCGTTGGTCCAAAAGCCATTGAGCAAAGATGCCGGCATTGGTCCTTCACTGGGGCCTCCCAGAACTTCAATGGATTCCCTGAATTTCTCTGGTAGGCTTGGCACTAGGCTTAGGCTGCCCAGTGAATGTACTCTTACCACATCTGCGTGAAATTCTTTTCTCCCAACACTTGAAGGCGGTTGAAGAAGGTTTGCGCACTGCGAGCAGCTGTGTGCTGTGTCTTTTTGGTAGGGGCCATGCAAGTGACAACCGAAACTACTTGAATTGAGATGTTCCTTTTGCGGTTGGCAACCTGTTCAGGACAATTACTGGTGTGGATGACTCACTCTTAAGGAATAGCTGCAGGAATTACCACACTGGAGTTTTGCTTGGGATGGAAATGAAGTGGTCCTTAACGTAGCATGTGCTCAAAATATTCTGCATCAGTTTCTGCGACCTGTGGTAGCAGGATGGAACGTTTCAGATGTCAACATTGCATCGCTTGAAGTTTCCAAAGTGGGGCATGCCATCTTGGGCCCAGAACTTTGCTTAGGCAGTGTCCGAGTGAATGTACTCTTACCAGATCTGCGTGGAATTCTTTTCTCCCAACACTTGAAGGCGGTTGAAGAAGGTTTGCGCACTGCGAGCAGCTGTGTGCTGTGTCTTTTTGGTAGGGGCCATGCAAGTGACAACCGAAACTACTTGAATTGAGATGTTCCTTTTGCAGTTGGCAACCTGTTCAGGACAATTACTTGTGTGGATGACTCACTCTTAAGGAATAGCTGCAGGAATTACCACACTGGAGTTTTGCTTGGGATGGAAATAAAGTGGTCCTTAACGTAGCATGTGCTCAAAATATTCTGCATCAGTTTCTGCGACCTGTGGTAGCAGGATGGAACGTTTCAGATGTCAACATTGCATCGCTTGAAGTTTCCAAAGTGGGGCATGCCATCTTGGGCCCAGAACTTTGCTTAGGCAGTGTTGTAGAACTCTCATCGTGGCTGGCCCCGGGTGCCATCGTTGTTGCTAAGGAGGGTTTGGTCCAAAGCTTTCTTTGAACGAAGTGTTCAGTGGGGACAACTTTCAGTTTTGCCAGAGCCTTTGGCATTGTGCAATCCTTGTGTGATTGTGTTTCATGTGCCGTTGGTCCAAAAGCCATTGAGCAAAGATGCCGGCATTGGTCCTTCACTGGGGCCTCCCAGAATTTCAATGGATTCCCTGAATTTCTCTGGTAGGCTTGGCACTAGGCTTAGGCTGCCCAGTGAATGTACTCTTACCACATCTGCGTGAAATTCTTTTCTCCCAACACTTGAAGGCGGTTGAAGAAGGTTTGCGCACTGCGAGCAGTTGTGCGGTTACTCACCTCGTTCTGACGACTTGAAACGATTTGACTTCACTCCAAGATTCTCCAACTCTTTCTCCGAGGAGTTTTCGCTCATCGATGCTGAAAATCGCAGTGCTAACTGAGCTAATCCCAGGAACATCTCAACCAAAGATAAAATCACACTAAACATCACGAAACATGATCACTGCATGATGTATTGGGAGCTACGTGGTTTTGTCTTTATCACTTTGCCAATTTCAAACGTGCCAAACTGGGAGCTCCCTGTGCCGTGGAGGATGCTCCCTTCGCTCGATGGCTTTGCAGGGAGAGCCTCAGTGCACACCGGAAAAACAAATGCAACAAGAACACCAATGATGACATGACTGTTGCAAGTGAAGCATGAAAAATCATCAAAACATGATGAAATGTGAATCAACTGACTATTTAACAAAAAATGCATACTGGCCAGAGCAAAAAGCATTGAACAATAGTGCTTGCTTCGGTCTTCCCATGGTACTAGCCAGAATTTCTATGACTTCCTCAAGTTTGCCTGATAGGCTTAGCTTGTCTAGCCGCTTCACTACCCAGAACTCTCATCGTGGCTGGCCCCGGGTGCCATCGTTGTTGCTAAGGAGGGTTTGGTCCAAAGCTTTCTTTGAACGAAGTGTTCAGTGGGGAAAAGTTTCAGATTTGGCACTGCTACCGCGTCTGCGTAAACGCTTTACTCCCAACACTTGAAGGCGATTGAAGAGAAGCTCTGCTACCTGTCGTAGCAGGATAGAACGTTTCAGATGTCAACAGTGCATCGCTTGAAGTTTCCAAAGTGGGGCATGCCATCTTGGGCCCAGAACTTTGCTTAGGCAGTGTTGTAGAACTCTCATCGTTGCTGGCCCCGGGTGCCATCGTTGTTGCCAAGGAGGGTTTGGTCCAAAGCTTTCTTTGAACGAAGTGTTCAGTGGGGACAACTTTCAGTTTTGCCAGAGCCTTTGGCATTGTGCAATCCTTGTGTGATTGTGTTTCATGTGCCGTTGGTCCAAAAGCCATTGAGCAAAGATGCCGGCATTGGTCCTTCACTGGGGCCTCCCAGAATTTCAATGGATTCCCTGAATTTCTCTGGTAGGCTTGGCACTAGGCTTAGGCTGCCCAGTGAATGTACTCTTACCACATCTGCGTGAAATTCTTTTCTCCCAACACTTGAAGGCGGTTGAAGAGAAGCTCTGCGCAGTTGCAAAGCTTTCTCTGAACTAAGCGTTGAGCACGGAAGACGGCTCAATTCAGATCTGTATGAGTGTTTGTCTGTCTTGGTGCGATCATCGCCTGTGTGTTTGTGTGTGTGCCTGTTGTATGAGCCGTTAGTCCAAAAAGCTTTGAGCAAAGCAGCCGGCATTAATCCTTCACTCGGACCTGCCAGAATTTTAATGGACTCCCCGAATTTGTCTAGTAGGCTTAGCACTAGGCTTAGGCTGTGCAGTGGATATTCTCTTACCACGTCTGCGTGAAACTTTTTAACTCCCAACACTTGAAGGCGGTTGAAGAGAAGCTCTGCGACCTTTGGTAGCAGGATGGAACGTTTCAGATGTCAACAGTGCATCGCTTGAAGTTTCTAAAGTGGGGCATGCCATCTTGGGCCCAGAACTTTGCTTAGGCAGTGTTGCTTGCAAAACTCTCATCGTGGCTGGCCCCGGGTGCCATCGTTGTTGCTAAGGAGGGTTTGGTCCAAAGCTTTCTTTGAACGAAGTGTTCAGTGGGGAAAAGTTTCAGATTTGGTACTGCTACCGCATCTGCGTGAAACGCTTTACTCCCAACACTTGAAGGCGATTGAAGAAGGTTTGCGCACTGTGCGCAGGTGTGTGTTGTGTGTTGTGGGTAGTGGCAAGGCAATGCAAGCTACTTGAATTGAGATGTTCCTTTTGTGGTTGGCAACCTGTTCAGGTCAACTTCTTTTGTGGATGACTCATTCTTAAGGAATAGCTGCAGGGATTACCACACTGGAGTTTCGCTTGGGATGGAAATGAAGTGGTCCTTGATGTAGCACGCAAAGCTTTCTCTGAACTAATCGTTGAGCACGCAAGACGGCTCAATGCAGATCTGTCTGAGTTTTTGTTTTGGCGCGATAATTGCCTGTGTGTTTGTGTGTGTGTGCTTGTTGTATGAGCCGTTAGTCCAAAAAGCTTTGAGCAAGGCAGCCGGCATTAATCCTTCACTCGGACCTGCCAGAATTTTAATGGACTCCCCGAATTTGTCTCGTAGGCTTAGCACTAAGCTTAGGCTGTGCAGTGGATATTCTCTTACCACATCTGCGTGAAATTCTTTTCTCCCAACACTTGAAGGCGGTTGAAGAGAAGCTCTGCGCAGTTGCAAAGCTTTCTCTGAACTAAGCGTTGAGCACGCAAGACGGCTTAATTCAGATCTGTCTGAGTTTTTGTTTTGGCGCGATAATTGCCTGTGTTTGTGTGTGTGTGTGTGCTTGTTGTATGAGCCGTTAGTCCAAAAAGCTTTGAGCAAAGCAGCCGGCATTAATCCTTCACTCGGACCTGCCAGAATTTTAATGGACTCCCCGAATTTGTCTAGTAGGCTTAGCACTAAGCTTAGGCTGTGCAGTGGATATTCTCTTACCACATCTGCGTGAAATTCTTTTCTCCCAACACTTGAAGGCGGTTGAAGAGAAGCTCTGCGCAGTTGCAAAGCTTTCTCTGAACTAAGCGTTGAGCACGGAAGACGGCTTCATTCAGATCTGTATGAGTGTTTGTCCAAAAAGCTTTGAGCAAAGCAGCCGGCATTAATCCTTCACTTGGACCTGCCAGAATTTTAATGGACTCCCCGAATTTGTCTCGTAGGCTTAGCACTAGGCTTAGGCTGCCCAGTGAATGTACTCTTACCACATCTGCGTGAAACTTTTTACTCCCAACACGTGAAGGAAGTTTGAAGTTTGTTTGGTGAGATCATTGGCTGTGTTTGGTTAGTGCAGAAGACATTCAGAAAGTATGCCTGCTTCGGTCTTCCACTGATAATTTTGTCAGCAGCTATATAAGGCTATATAGTTGAAGATTTCGAAGAAGACCACAAACCCATTAGGGCCAAGAACGCTGTTCACATTGTGTCATGAAGCATGCCCCAGCATCACAGTGCCATGGAGGGAGGTGAGAGAGGCACCTTTCCATTGCCTGTCCCACCTTCAAATTTGCAGTCGCAGTGGCCCTTGCAACAGATTAGCGGTTTCACCATCCGCCACCTTTCATGTATAGCTGGCGGAGTATCCCCAAAGCGGTTGTCATATTCCCATGGGAGGTTCCTTTGCTACTCTGTTTCTAGGGCAGCTGGGAGGTGTAGACAAGAATCACTACCAGTGAAACAGCTAAAAAGGGTTTGCTGCACAGCTTTCTTTGAACAAAGTAATCAGCGCCGAAGACAGTTGACTTCAGATTTGTCTGAGTGTGTTTGTAAAGGGTTGGTGCTCAAAGGATTGATACTAGCCAAAATTTCTATGACTTCCTCAAGTTTGTCTGGTAGGCTTAGCCTGTGTAGCTGCTTGACCAGCCCTAAAATCACCGAAGTGGTCGCTTTATATGAAAGAATTTGCCACTCGCTCTACCCAGGCTGGTGTGCTGTGTTTATTGGCAAAGCAAATCACAATGCTTGTGAGACTTGGGCTACCAATGCCAAATTTCATAAGACAATGTGTTTAACCAAAACTTAAGGCACAAAAGCGCCTTAGCCATCCTTAGCCTTGAGGAGCACAGGCAAGGACGTTTTGTTACCAGACAAACCCAAAATCAAAATTCACTCTCCGGTACCAAATTTTCAAAAAAAATGCAGAAAAAAAAGCAAACAACATAACATGTAAACATGTAATCAGACATCACTGCCACCCCCACGTTTGCCTGTGCTTGACTGAGAACATTTTCCATTCCTTGCGCAGTGTTTTTAAGCTTCCTAGTTATCAAACCCTAAACCTAAAACAATAAAACCCTAAAACCAAAACCCCAAAACCCTAAAACCCTAGAACTAAAACCCTACAACCGAAACCCTAAAACCCTAAACCATAAATCTCTGTGCATTGCCAGTGTTTTTGCAACTTCTCCGAGCCATCTTGATCTTGCGCAACATCATCCATTGCAGTGCCGCTTCATGGAACATGTAATCATGACTTGAGGGGAATGACAATTGATTTCAGATGTGCTTTTGTGTTTGTTTTGGTGCAATCATTGCCTGTGTGTGTTTTATGAAGGGTTCGTGCAGAAAGCATTGAACAAGGATGTTTGCTTAGGTGTTCCAAAGGTACTAGCCAGAATTTCTGCGACTTCCTCAAGTTTGCCTGGTAAGCTTATCCTGTGTAGCTACTTGACCAGCCCTAAAATGACACAATTCGCCTAGACAAATTTGCCACCCACACCTGAAGGTGGTTGAACAAGCTCTGCGCAGTTTCAGGTGTTGTGGGTAGTGGCAAGGCAAGTGACAATGCATGCGAGACTTGTGCTGGCAAGATCAATCCTTTGCGGTGTCAATAGTGCTTGGTCAAGAACCGTTTGGTCGGCAAGTCAATCGTTTGTAGATCTTGGACAAAATTTTAAGCAGTGTACTGTTTGAAGACATTAAGCGCCATCATTCAAGAGGTCTCTCATAAGATGATTTTCGTGGCCCGACGAATTTTGCTAGCTGGAATGTAGTTGAAGAGCTCGGGCAGCATGGCCTCAGGTTTCCAGAAAGATATCTATCCCATGTGGCCAAGAAGTGTGTTGTGAAGCATGCCCCTCCATCGCAGGTGCTAAGAAGTGTTTGCTGCAGAGATGTCTTTGAACTAAGTAATGAGCGCCGAAGACAATTGATTTCAGATCTGCCTGAGTGCTTGTTTTGGTGCGATCACTGCCTGTGTGTGTTTTATGAAGGGTTCGTGCAGAAAGCATTGAACAAGGAAAGCTGCTTCGTTCTTCCAATGGTACAAGCTAGAATTTCTGCGACGTCCTCAAGTTCGTCTGGTAGGCTTAGCCTGTGTAGCCGCTTCACCAGCCCTAAAATGACACAATTCGTCTAGACAAATTTGCCACCCACACCTGAAGGTGGAAAGCGTGAGGTCTGCATGGGAACGGGGATAAACACAGCATGCCCCACCATCGCTGGTGCTAAGAAGTGTTTGCTGCAGAGATGTCTTTGAACTAAGTAATGAGTGCCGAAGACAATTGATTTCAGATCTGCCTGAGTGCTTGTTTTGGTGCGATCACTGCCTGTGTGTGTTTTATGAAGGGTTCGTGCAGAAAACATTGAACAAGGAAAGCTGCTTCGTTCTTCCAATGGTACAAGCTAGAATTTCTGCGACGTCCTCAAGTTCGTCTGGTAGGCTTAGCCTGTGTAGCCGCTTCACCAGCCCTAAAATGACACAATTCGTCTAGACAAATTTGCCACCCACACCTGAAGGTGGAAAGCGTGAGGTCTGCATGGGAACGGGGATAAACACAGCATGCCCCACCATCGCTGGTGCTAAGAAGTGTTTGCTGCAGAGATGTCTTTGAACTAAGTAATGAGCGCCGAAGACAATTGATTTCAGATCTGCCTGAGTGCTTGTTTTGGTGCGATCACTGCCTGTGTGTGTTTTATGAAGGGTTCGTGCAGAAAACATTGAACAAGGAAAGCTGCTTCGTTCTTCCAATGGTACAAGCTAGAATTTCTGCGACGTCCTCAAGTTCGTCTGGTAGGCTTAGCCTGTGTAGCCGCTTCACCAGCCCTAAAATGACACAATTCGTCTAGACAAATTTGCCACCCACACCTGAGTAAGTGGAAGATTTGCAGTTGCAGGTCGCCAGCAAGTGCCAGCAGCTGCTGGCCCCTATTGAGAGACTTGATCAGACCAAGGACTGTGCAAGTGACGGCCTGGATTGAGCGCCTAATCCACTGTCGAGCCTAAGCCTACAGGCATTGTCGAACTTAACAGTGCTTGGCAGAGTCAAACACCGTAGCTGTTGTTGACAGAAATCGTTCGTTGCCGCAAACTGTGGCAATTTTGCGAGGCCGCAAAGCTCTTTGCATTCTGTCATTTTTCCCTCTCCGTTGCTGGACCTGTTGATGCACCGCTGAGTGACTGGCATGGTATTGCCAGGCTTCGCGCTGCATGCTGCACATGCAGAAACATTTGTCTAATGTCGGGTACTGCATGCCTGTAAGATCCAACTTCAAGAAACCATAGATTGCAAGTGTTCAATGACGCGCCGACCTCTACCATCCAGCATGCCCGCCGACGGACGATGAGGAGGTGACTGATTCTTTTTGTTCAGCAAGTTGTTTGTTTGTTTTTCGTTGACGAGCGCCCGGATGCCCCTGTGCTAGTGTGATGGCTATAGATTGTAGGCCGCACTTCAGATGTACTGCGTGTTCACAGCAATTAATTGCTTCGTCGATAAAAGATGAAGCGATCAACACCTCTCTATGTCTATGTATAAACTCAAAGTCATGGATGTAAATGCTGGTAATGAACGACATTTGCACAATTAAGATTTAAGATGTTCTGTTTGATTTCATCGCGCATGGTCAGTTTTTCTTGGGAAGGTGGAAGTAATTCTGTTTATGTTTGAACCCTTTCAGCTGAGTTTTTCTCCATGGTTCATTTTCAAGCAGCATTGTGAAAGTGGAGGACTTCAGGTTGGATTCTCACTAGTTGAGCTCTGGTTTCAGTGGGGCAGCTGTGGTTTCAGGAATGTTGAAATTGTTTTGGCACACATTAGTAAAGTTGGTTCTTGAGATTATTGCGAAGGGTTTTCCAAGAGAAAAACTGCACCAGCACTTTAGACAGGAGACAGGCACAATGACTTGACACACGTTCTCACAGAAAGAGGTGATGTTATGGCGATAAAGTTTTGAAGCGCATGAGTCTTGTGGTGTCAGATTTTCGGTGCTGTTCAGCAAACCTGGGCGCTCAGGACTCAACGGATCTTCCACAGTCTTCGAGTCGAAAATTTGTGGCACAGAGATGTTGCTATGGGCGTTTGGGATATCTTTCCGTCTCTGAGGGTGCAGCCAAGTACAGGTGCAATGGTGCACAACCCACCGAGAGAATCCCCGTGCAGTGTGACGTGGGAGCGCTTTAAAAAGGAGACTGCTTTTTGCAAGCAGGGCGTGAAATCGATGCGGCAGAAGTTAAATGCAAGGTTTGGGCATGGTAAACTGGCTGTTTTTGAGTTCTTCAACATTGATTGGCATTCTCTGCTAGAGATTGTAGTTTTCTGCATTGGGTACTTGTTTTTGTTGCCAACAGCCATCCTCCAAGAAAGCAGAGCTTTCACGGATCTTCAAATAATTTCTGCGGTGATGTGTGGCTCAGACGGCAGTAATGCAATGCGCAACAGCCAGAAGAGTTTCCAGCTTGCCTGGGCAGGACCGCCACGGGAAGTCGTAAAAACCACGCATTGGTTGCTTTGTTTAGTGGCTCAGCGTTCTGAGTGCGCCAGTTGATCCTCCAGTTCAGAGGCTGAGTACTCACAGATGATATCCAACCTCATTGATGATTTGGATTCTCAGCATTTTGGGCCTTGAAATCCAACTTCCAGCGAAGGGGATCTGGTTCCACTGCTCAACTCACGGTCATTTGCAAGTTGCCAGTTGTTCCACAGAAACCTCCTCCCACTTTTGTTGCTTGTCCAAAAAAACACAACTGATCCAACCCTATCATATCCAATCTATCTTTCACAAGGCATCTTGGTTCCGAAAGTTCTTTCCTGGGCTGAGTCGAAGCCAACCGCTTTCAGGCACCGCGTCTCAAGCGGCAAAGTCGTGAGGGTCCCCAGACATCTCGAGGCTCCGTGTGCGTCAGACGTCGATCAAAAGCCATTGGGCTATCAACACGTGATTCTGGCGGCACTTGGGATGAATCTACCACTATCTACCACTTAAAGGGACCCAAAGATCGCCATCACCAAGCTGTATCCAATCATAGGTGGCTGACTGTGGGTGCCCCATACCCCCATCTCAAAATTGAACATGGTCGAGCTTGTTGCGATGTGCACCTGCCCATTTCTGGAACAAAATCGCTTTCTTGAACGTTGTTGGACGCTCACCTGTGCATTCGTCACTGTATATGACGTATGACTCGACCCATAATGAGCATCAATTAATCATACCATGTCCATGAATTGTCGCACGCCCTATGCTTCGTCTCTTTTTGAAAAGGCTACTCAGATGGCAGTTGCAGCGTCAGATATGGACATCATGAATTTTCGATTGAGAAGCGGCACTCCAAAAAGCAAGTGGTGATAAGATACCCTCGCATATTCATTGGATTGCAACATTACTGAAATTAGTGGATTAGTAGGTATCATATGATAGTATAGGATTGGTTTACTATGACATTTATGATTAGAAGATACAGTTCGCAGGTTCCTGGTGATCCAATCACTTCAGGAGTTGAGTTTTGAATCGCCAAGTTGCCGTGGTAAACGCTGGTGCTTTGGAGTCGATTCTGGCTATCAAGAGTTGGTCGTTGATGGACACGAACGAACAAGTTCAGTGATCTTCCAGCTCTTCGCTGGTCGTTGATTCTGGATGATTCGAATGGTGAAATCAACTCCGGTACACTTGGCGATATGTTGCGATATGTTTCCACATGTTTCCACGAGGTTGGCCTACAAAACGGTTGGATTTCAAGCACCGTTCGCACGGTTCCTGGTGGTTTTCCTGGTACCGGCAAGTGGTTTTCCTGCTAGGCAAGCCAAAGCCCCGGCTGGAAAGGAGAAACGTCGACTTTTGCTGCATTTTTTGATGCTTACCAGATTGGTTGATGCTTAGCAGATTGGTTAATGGTTGATGCCTGGCAGAACTTGGCATTCATTTTTGAACTTAGCATTCATGTTTCTCCAAATTGATCAACTTTGTGGTTCTAAAGCCCTTTCCAGGGAGAAATTTTCGCGGGGTGCAGGAGCCATCGATTTGGAAGCACCTTCCGAAGCATAGCTGCAGCCATGGTGCGACGCCCCCTTGGTGGATGACCATGTGAGGCCAGCTGCCAGCCACCGATTCTCCAGGTCCTTTGGAGATTGCCCGCTGCCACGAAGAAGGTAGGCCTGCTGACTTGCGGCCGCGCAGTGGCTCGTTGCTCCGCTTCGGCGCCAGGTGAGCTTCGGGCGACCTCGATCCTTTCAACGAAGATGTAAAGTTGCCATGCAGGATCCGGAGACGTTTCAGTGCAAGATCCGATCACAACTATGGATAGAAAGTCGTTCATGGCCCAGCTGGGCATAGATTTTCCATGGGTATTGCCATCCTTAAGCATCATGTGAAGCCCCCAAGCATGTCCATTCTCAACCATGCGATTGTTGGCTCCATGCTTGCCAAAGATCATGCTCAGTATACATGTTTGTCATACTAGTCAATTCTAGATCATACTTCATAGCGGCATAAATGAACCATGGCAGCCACGTGATTCATCCGTTGCCAGCGGTTACTGAGCACGCGTTCAGTTGGGCGGCAGTAGGAGTCGCTGAAGTCATCGACCACGACCTCCAAAGATGTCCTCACGTTGGTGGATGGCAACTTGGCTCTGAACGTTTCAGCCGATCAACAGGGCACCCGGGTCAGCCACTCGCCACTGCCCAGGTAGCTATCTTTTGCACCAGGCTGGGGATAGGGGCTGGAAAGCAGGTTTGGTTTCTAGCACCCCTATAGTGGTAACAACAAGGTGGTAACAACTATATAGCTTTTAGTACCTATAGGGGCTGGTTGCTACCAGCTACAAGCAGTTGGTACCACCTTGTTGTAGCTGGGGTTGGTTACCTACTCTTTCATGGTAACGGGAAGCAAAGGGGGGTGTTTTTTTCTGCAATTTTCCACCACTCTAGGGGCCTCCACCCTCGGATGCCTAGTTAAAACCACTCTGACTGGTAACCAAAGGGGTAAGTTGTTTTTTCGAAAAGAGAAACAAATGGAATTCCCGCATTGGAAAGAAACCCACGGAATTTCACCATTCAAATAAAGATGGAATCCCATTCCAAAAAACCGATGGAATTTTTCACCATTCGAACAAACCATGGACTTTGACCATTCCAAAAACCCCGGACCCCTTCAAATCACCACCAGGGATGAGCTTCTCCTGACCAGGGCTACTGGGCATTCAAGGACACCAACCTCACCAATCCATGGAGACGGGGCCTTGGATTCCGCCAGAGTTTTATGCCTTCAGTGCTGACTGATAAACAGAAGCGAGCAGAAAGGTTTTCACTCAGATCACTGTCATGACATGATCATCAATAATCACTCAAATTGTCACTTAATCAAGGATCACTTGTTCAATGATCACCTCATCAATGATCTTTAGTGATCATTTAAGTGATCATTTCTTCAATGATCACATGAACGACATTCAATCAATTCTGAGAAGTGAATGATTTTCGGATATTCGTCGATATTCCAAGTTCATTTTCGGGTCATATCCATGAAAGTAATCACCACCGTTGATCTCTTGGGTGTCCCAAATCCTGGGCATTTCCACTGGTGCCGGAACGAACACGGGGTGGTGCCGCGAACATGGGGTCGTGCAGGTGGCGAACCAACAGGGGCTCTACATGGTTTCATGACACAGCTGGAGAGGAGCGCATGAGTAGCTTGCTTGGGTGGTTGGTTGGGTGGTTAGATGGTTGGTTGGTCAATAAGCCTAACTAATAAGCATTAATAAGCAACGAATATAGGGATATACCAGCTACAACTGGTTGGGTGGGTGGTTGGTTGGTCGTTTGTTTGGGATACCAACTAACCAGCGATTGTTGATGATCAATTCTTATGGACGGTTGGGTGTTTCAAGGATCTCCCGCAATGACCAAAACAAAGCAACTGCCAAGAGAATCTGTTCTTGTTGGTGATTGGCTTAGGTCCTCAACAGCAAACAACAATGATCAAAACCAGCAGTCATTAGCCAGAAGCTGCTCTCAATGGTGAGCAACAACAATAAACAACCATCAGATATACAGCTACAGCATCCTTCTCGCATATAGCAAGCAAGATGCATTATGGCCCCCTATTTCAGGTGTTACCGGTTGGCACTACGTTGAGTATACAAACCTGAAACTCATTCTCAGATTTCTGGGTTGCTTTGCTGGAATCAGTCATCAGAGTTGATCAGGCCAAGTATCGAGAGTAGCCGGCTGGTGCTTGCCGAGCGATATTGTGTTTACAATTATTTGAATTATTTGTGTTTTTGGGTGAGTATTGTGACTACAATATACTCCCGCAATACAATGCTACTAGTAGAGGGTTTGAGATTGCCTTCATTTCTTTCGACGGCAGAATCATGACTGTTTTAATGGAGTGTACTTCAATGACTAGATTGATTTAACACAGTCAAGTGATTGCAATCACACTAGTATTGAGGATCTTCTCAACAACCAAGTGAGGAATAAAGGGCAGATAATAGAATAGAAGTGTGTTTAAATTTGCTGTTTGCCCGCCTGGTAGCTTGCTTCTTTGGCCACAGGTCTCTCTGTGTCTAAGTTTGCATGTATTTTGGTGTGATTGCTTTCAAACGTCTGTTTGTATGTCTGTTTCTTCGTTCATTACGCTACAGATTCGTATCGGATTCTTGCTTGTTTGGCAGGTTGGTTGTCACTGTAGATTTTGTTTGCTGGATTGCTTGGTTTCTTTGTGAGTGTCGGGGTGGTCTGTTGGTTGGTTAGTTTGCTTGTTTGGTTCTCATTTGGCCTGAGCCTATTTGAGGTATTCTATTCTTGGCTGAGACCTTGGCAAAGTATGATCAGCCACCATGGTGGTTAACTAGTGATTATGAGTAGCTCTAAGCATTAATACACGCCAATTTAACTACACTAAGCCATAGTACTCAAGCATCCTTGACTGTGGTTTACAGATTTACCACATAGATCAACCACGGTCAACTAAAGCTATGAAGCATCCCTAAGTATATTTCACATGCAGTAACAAGTGCATTAACAATTGATGCTAATTAACCATCACAAACTTATAGCCGTTACAAACATGAATCAACGCATACTAACCATGGTATGCAAGTTATTTAACCATCACCTAACCGTGGCTTAACCATCGCTTCATATGAATCATCAGTTGATTATTGATTAACCATGGTAGAACGATGGCTCAGCAATGGTCACTCAGATCACCACGTCACCAGGATAGTTCAAGAAATTCAACCGTCGCACATGGCGGTGATGTTCGCCCGGCTCTTAGTGGGGTGGAGCTGGGCTTGGCGTTTGATGGTGAGGGTTGATGGGTCCTTGGAGCTCATTACGTTCGTTTCTGCTTGAGTGATGGTTAATTTGGTTGGTTAAATATGATTAATGCTTGGTTGATGGTGATTGACGGTTGGTTGATGACAAGGAGTGGGAAGCAACAATCACGGCTCTAATTGCATCGGATATTTTCGGATAGCCGGATAGCCATTCTCTATAACCTGGAAGTCGAGAATCACCAGTTTCAATGGGAATTTCATCAGTCAAATGTTTTGGATCACCCAGATGCTATATCCATAGCCGTCCATAGCCATTGGCCTCCAAATCCACCGATCTTTGCCTAGGAATTGAATGGAATTGATGGGTTGATGATGCGATAAACCTTGGAGGGGTCTTGAAACTGCGCGGTATCCCCATAGTGAGGTCTAACCGTAACCCATGCCTATGTGCCAGTGCTACTGATCTCCGCCCAGCTATGCCTAGCTTGACTCTTTAATCATCAATGATCAACCTGACCATCACTGACGCCAAGTCAAAGCTTCAAGGACGATGCTCAAGCACTAACCATAGCACTAAGCATAGCACTAACCATGCTGAAGCAAGCGCAGCGCAGCCAGGACAGCCAGACGGCTTCTGCGGCGCGGAAGAAGACCTTGCCCGGCTACAAATCCAATCGCCACTGTGCTGGGCTCAGGAGATCCCAGGCCAGTTGGTGCCTCGTGAAAAACGAGTGAAGCATCAATGAACCGTCAATGAAGCACCATGAACCATCAGCTAACCAGCAACTAATCATTAAAGAATCACCATCAATCATCAAGAAACCAGCAACCATCAGGATTCACCATCATTCATGAGCATTAATCTTCGTTGAAGCATCAGCAGCACCATGAAGGGAGCAGCGGCTTCGCATTGCTCACAGGTCCTTGGGACCTGGCCTCCCAGTTTCCCAAGAGTCAAGAGGCGCCACAGGGTGACCGACAGTGACCTGTGACCTGTGACCACCACAAAAACATCACAACTGGATGGCTTATACCCACTAACTTAGCTTTTTAGTGTTTTTGGGATATGATTGATTTACCATAGAACCACTAAAATATATTTTTAGCAAGGGATCTATAAGCCACCAAGACAAGACGACTTATTGTAATCCAGCATTTATTGTAATTCATTTTCAATAAATCATCCAACATCAATCACAAGAGGGAAGCCCCGAAGATGGTTGGTTTACGTTGGTTTATTGCAATAAATGATTGATGTTGGATGACTTTGGGCTCCAAATAATATACATGATTGATGTTGGATGACTTTGGGGTCCCCCATTTTGAGAAACAAGCATTCTAATACCCTCTTCATCCATTAGTGAACCGCCCCGAACCATCAATCATGATCCATGATTTTCTTGAATCATCATCAACTAACATGAATGATTATTTTGACATGATTTGTCGTCAGCTCACCATGATTGTAACCATCAAATCACCATCATGTCACCACCATTTTCTATGACCGTAGTTGACCATGAGACTTGTAATTGAAACCATGAACCATCTTTAAACATAATTGTGGATCAGATCAAGTTGATCATTAGTTCATGGTTAGTTGACCGACCATTACTCTCTCTATAACATATCATAATTTTTAACTCTTTTATTAATCATGTTTGAAGATGTTTATACAACTTTGATTAAAACAATCATTTCCAGAACTATAGTCACTGAACTATGATCCGACACCAATAAGTTAACACAGCCAAGTACCATTAGTTCATCCAGTTAACTATGAATCAACATCACTAGTTCATCAACTATTTAAGCATTTCACTATCACTTACTATCACTTGACATCAACTTCACCATCACTCGTTCATCAACTAGTCAACCACTTAACTATACTTAACTAGGTACTTAATCTAGTTCACCACTGAAGCATTATGACTTAAGTTCATCCACTGAACGAGTTCATGCCTTGCTTCACTTAACGGGTCCAGGGCGGTGCCTAACGGGGCTTTCACCGGCTGCGGAGCGGGGAGGGCGGTGCCAGGCCCTGGACGTCTTAGGGTATCACTGGATGCATTCGGAGGACTTCGAAGCCGACGACCTCATTGCGACCTACGCGTCACTGGGACCGCGGTACCATGCGGTACCCGGGTCATGGCAAGGGTTGAAGTTGGTGCTGGGTGCTGGTTGGATGTTGGATGTTGGATGTTGGATGTTAAACCTAGGTATTGGCAACTGGTTTATGGTCATGAGTTGGAGTGAAGGCTGGTTTGTTTGTTGTAGTGGGCTTTGAGGTTGTTTTTGTTGGCGTTTTCGATCGTTCGTTCGGTGGGTTGGTGTTGGCTAGTTGCTTAGTTGGTCGGGCGGCGGGTTGAAGCATCATTAAAAAACCTTTAACCACTAGTATGAACCATACCATGAACCAACCTCAAGTACTATCATTGACCATCATTCAGTATCAAAGCATCAACAATCATTTATCGATCCAGCAGGACCATTCAAAATCCAGGTTTACCATTCACATCCTAAACTCGTTGAACTTCGATTTCCATTGGGCTGTTGGGTTCATGGCTTTTTCTACCCTCTGGTAACCCAACATGACGTGTGCAATTTCCTATGGTTTTGAGAGCAAAATCATCAATTTTCCGTCCAGCCATGTTAGTTCACCAGAGGGTAACCATACTTCCCACAACTCTCATGGCTTGCCATGGCTTGCCGATGTCATCGAGGCGAGCGCAGGACAAAGACACCACGATTTTCATCGTCTCCACGGACAAAGATCTTCTACAGTTGGTGAGTCCCAAGGTGGCAGCGCTGGGGCTGGAATCGCGCCTGAAAGGGGAGATGTAAGCCCGACTTCAGGGGGAAATGATGGTTAATGATGGCTTGATAATGGTTAAACGTGGTTACTTAATCAATGATACTTAATGGTGGTGAAGCGCTGGTTGTCGTTGACCATGGTTGATCGTTAATGATCAGTGACGAAAGTTTCAGTGAATGAAAGTTTCGGGACGACGCGGTCACTGAGAGAAGCAACGTGCGGATCGCAGGTGAATCTGCTGACACCTTCTGGACGGTTCACAGCCATCGGCAAAAACGAGGCGGCAGCAGATTGGCCACCAAACTTTGCGCATTTTCAATTGCGCCAGTCCTTGTGTCGGCCATGTTGTGTTGCATTTGGTTAAACCTTGATCAACCTTAAGTCTGCAAGTTCAAGTGGAATTGAACTTACTTTCTGGCCATTTTTAGTTTGGTCTTTGATTTTTCAGATGTTTTTTCGGTTAGGTGCTTGATGTTTTTCATTTTTCTTACCCTTTGGTAAACTAACATAGCAATGGAAAATCCACCAATTATCAATGATTTCCCAGGGTTTCTCTATAAAAGATGGTGATTTTTCCAGCCAGCGAACTGTTAGCTTACCAATAGCAGGTGAAATAGGGTAAACCTTCCAGTCTTGACCCATTCCCAATTGCTATGACCTATTTCCCCATTTTACCGTTGCTATGACCTATTGAAGCGTACCATCCTCAGTCCTCTTGTCGCAGGTCATGGAGAAATGGGGGGTACGACCTGACCAGATCGGATATTTGATCGCCTTGAGCCCGGAGACCCAGAGCGACGCGATACGACGCGATACGACGCGATACGACGCGATACGACACGATACGACGCGCCACCGGAGAACTGGAAACGGAGATGATTCGAAGATCGTAGTTTCACATGAGGTGGCTAACCATATTAGTTGATTAGCCATGGAACACATCATATAACTTGGTTAGTGGATTAACCCCATGATCAATCGGTTTCAGTCAACTATCAACAATTTTTGGCAATTGCCATGAATCGACCATGGTTTTTCTACATCGCTGATTGACCATTGTTATTGACCGTCGATTAAGCACTGTTGTGAGCCATAGTGAAACATTTGTTGACAAACCACTAGTTGATTAACCAAATCATGGTCCACCAATGGTTGACTAACCATCAGTTGAATTGAGCAAGCAATGAACTGACCATGAGTTGACTAACCACCTTGTTAGTCCATTGGCTTTTTTTCCTAACCAGTTATATAAAGTTGATTAGTCTATTAACCATTAGTCAACTTATCAACTGACTACTTTGCCAACAAGTGACTCATGGTTGATAGATGACTAATCTGGCAAATGATCAACTGTTTCACTGTTTCACCATAATTTCAGCTTGCCAATAAGCTGATCAACTGTTCATGAACCATAAGCTGACTACTTCATCCGCTGGCTAGGCCAATGAATCCATGTTACCCACCACCAGCCGCCATCGACTCTCCCGCCAGTGGGAGACACGGCCGATGTGATCCCAGGGGCACGGAGCCCCAAACAAAATCCACGGCGGTTTTGGGTGGCTGGTGGTTGCAATGGAGCTGCGGAGCGGGGGAGCCAGTTGGAGCTACCAGGAGGCCAAGCAAATGGCAGATGGTTAGTGATCAATGGTGAGTGATCACCAGCAGGATGATTCATAGTTTGTCAATAGTTAATGGTTACTAGTTGGTTTGGAGATCCCTTAGTGAGCAATCTCAGGTATCCTGAAGAACTATGGTAAGTGATGGTGTAAGACCATGAATAGTCGGTGGTTAATCTTTGGCTGATGATGGTGGATTATGGTTGGATATTAATGAGAAAGTAACTGTTAAGTACAACTGATAGTTATCAGGATGGTGAATTGCTGATGGATGATGGGCTGAGCAACCAACAAACGGAGTAATAAGGGTGATGTCAACTAAACGACTAAACGAGGCGAAGTACCATCAATCACAACATTTTTGTGATCCAAATGAATGATGATACTTGCCAGAACCCGGCGGCGTGAAGCATGGCCATTGACAGCTGACCCTAGCCATAGCCCCTATTTTCAACCAGTACCAAGGTGGTCCCACAGCTCACAGCGAAGTGGCCAGTGGTCTGCGGTGATTTTTTTTCCTAATCAAACATAGCCATAGCCGCTGCCATGGCATGAAACACATAGCAATGTAGCACTGTAGCACGATGTAGCTGGAACACATACCAGTTCTGGTGGTTTGGGTAGTATTTCTTGTCTCCCCTGGGTGCCCCACAAGGTGAAAATGGCTCACGCGGCATGGGATGGGTCATCACCCATCATGTCCATCCCAAATGGATGAACGTCTCGACAGCTTGACTGGAAACTGGCAATTTTTGTAGGATGAGAACAGCCAGGGGTGGGCATCGACTCACAGCCATGAAACCCCCCATTAGTTTCAACTAGGCCAACTGGAGTGATGGATGGCATATGAATCAAACAGGCACCCTCAGTACATACAATGTCATTCTAAGGGCGGGTTCGACTCACACGACCCATTTCTTGTACACCAGGCCATCATAACTGCGTCTCAATTACAACAAACCCTTTTTATCGGACTGGAAATGTCACCAAGCAGCATTACCAAATTTTACCAATAAATCAATCAATCAACCAACAAATCAATCAATCAAGCAACCAATCCATCAATCAAGCAACCAATCCATCAATCAACTAATCAATCAATCAATCAATCAACCAATCAACCAATCAATCAAGCAACCTCCCAAGCACGTGAAACCATCTCCAACTGCAAGCCCTGCACATGGCTTGCTGAGGTCCCCCGAATTGGCGCTAAGAGAGGGGCGGCCCTCCTAAGGCCAGGGCGAAACAGTGGTGGCCTTTGTGATGGTTGATGGTTGGTGTAGGGTTGATGATGGTTGATGGTTGGTGTAGCGTTGTTGAGTAATGGTTGATGATGGTTGAGTGATGATTCAGCGATGGTTGAGCAATGGTTGAGTAAGGTTTGATTTAGGTGTATGGCTCGTGGTTCACAAATTCATGATGGTTTATGATGATGCCTTCAGGTGTCGAAGAATCATGCAGATCTACACATGCTCCCAGTGCAAGGGGAAGAAGAATCAGCGACAGGCCACTAGGACCTTGTTGAGTATTGTCAAGAGCATGAAATGGCTATGGTTGATCATGATATATCATGATCCATTGCCCTAATTATCAACGATTGCCCATGATTGTGGTGAAACCAGACGATGGCAATTGTACCACCATTGCCCATGCTCCCACTATTGACCACCATCATGTGCAGCCCAGCCACCAAATTTTGCTCCCCTGCGAGCTGAACCGAGGCGCTATGAGACTCTGGAAGGCATTATGCAGGCTGCGAAGGTGTGAGTTGAGACCGTGTTTCTAAAGGGGATGTCGAATGGCTGAGGATGATGGACAATGATGGATCTTCTGGTTGATGGATGGACGATGATGGATGATGATGGATCTTCCGGTTGATGGATGATGATGGATGATGATGGCTGATGATGGATGGATCGACCAACGGTGTGGCTGTCACAGCTCGCAGCCGCAACGCTGCAGGACGGACCCTTGGACCTTCCCGGTTCCACTGGTTCCACTGAGAAGATTCGTCAGAATTTGCTCCAGTGCCCAGGGGGTCATGGCGATGCTGAAGCCTTGGCGGGCGCAGTGTTTGACCGCATCCGAAGCTGTACCCCATCAGTTTACACCTTTGAGTATGAGAACCAGGACTTTGGTATAACGCCAAAACTATGAATTTAACACATGGTTGCCAACCATTATTTTGCAACCTTCATCTACCAGGAGATTTCCACGAGGATAAACCATTATTCATTGTGGGTATAGTTGTCACACCCTACAACTATTCACCATGAGAACTGACCAACATCTCAGGAATCTTGGGAGGAATCACTGCTGTCAGCCTGGGGAAGAATCTCCGTTTCCAAACATGTCCAACGCCATTTTGGTTGGAGAAATACTGAAGCAAAACCAGGTGAAACACCAGGGCCCAGTGTGAAGCACCTGGGTCACCAGATGTCCAGGTATGGCGAACAAGCCTTGGATCTGTATGAGAAGGCGGGGGTGCAGATGGGAAGTGTTGGACCACTTGGCTTTGGATCTTGAGATTTGCTTCATGGCTCCCCAGGATGATGGTTCATGATGGTTCATGATGGTTCATGATGGTTCATGATGGTTGATTTATGACTCATGATGGTTCCTGAATCAACCAGCTTCATGGTCAATGTTTGATGATTTGCGTTGATCCCCACCAATCAGTGATTCACCAATGGATCTTTGGTTGATCAGCCGGTTCATGGCAATAGGGGAGAATGACCAACAATAGTGGGGGATACTCAAACTATATGGGTGTTTCTCAAAATAGGGGACCCCCCAAATCATCCTTTATTAGCTATTTATGGGTAGTAAACCAACCATTTTGGAGTCCCCTGTTTTGAGCAACCAGCATGTGGCGAGGTCAAAATCATCCAAACATGGGGCAGGTGAATCTCCCCCACTGGCGCAGTCATCGCTGGGAAGAGAATGGCCAGGGCTGCCCTTGACCCACGGCCATGTTAGCCGAGCAATCGGCCTGTCGACTCTGATTTGCCATTGTTGTTCACACGCCTGGGTGATGTCTCCTTGATGTCTCCAAATCGATGGGGTTCAGTAAACCATGGTTGAAGCATCATCCTCATGATTTGGATACTTTATGGAGTCACCATCGAGTCACCATCATGGAGACATCCTCCATCAAGCAAGGTTGAAGCATCATGGAGTCACCATCATGGAGTCACCATCCTCATGGAGTCACCATGGACTCGCCATCATCACGCACCATGCAGCCGTGCGGGTGACCGTTGCCGATGCAGGTCGTCAAGCTGCAGGATGTGCCAATGGACCCCCAGGCCTGGTTTTTCAGCTGCTGAGTACAGCAGGGGATGGTCAAGTGATAGGTTTCTTTGGATGGTCGAATGGTTGATGACTAAATGTTTCATGGTTTTTGGTTGATGGTGAATGGTTGGTCAGATGGTTGAATGGTTGATGGTTAGTTTGATGGTTGGATGCGTAACTCGGATGCTTAGTTTGATGGTTTGCTGGTTGACTTGATGGTTAATTAATCGGATCTTGAGTTTGATGGACATTTTGTGGTCATTTGATGACTCACTGAAAGTTAGGCGTTGGGTAAAAGATTTGACGGAAGCACAAGGGTGAAATGGGTCGGATGATGGTTGGACAAATGGTTACGTGATGGCTATTCGATGGCTACCTGGTGGTTCAGCAACAATTGGGGGTCAGTTGATTCGCTGATGGCTAGGTGAATTAGATGATGATAGATTGCTGGTGAATTGATGGTCAAGTGATGGTTATCCACTGGTGGTGGATGGTTGAAGAGTAACGAATTGCTGGCGAGTTGATGCTTAAATGAGGCTTCATTGATGGTGAAGCGCTGCTCATAGTACAGTACGTGAATTGACAATGCTGAGATGACTGACGGCTCATTAATGGGCAGTCATGGGTAAACTGATCACTGATGGTTGGCCTTTGCCAGGCTATTTGACTGTCAATGGTAGTTAATTGCCGATGGTCAAGCATTTATTGATGGCTGGCTTTGGTGAGTTCATAGATAAGAAGCATAGGTTCATAGGGCATAGCCATAGCCATATTAGATCATATTAGTACCACTATATGGCCAACCTGTCAGTACCTGTTAGTACTTAAGCACATTAGTCACTATATGGTTAGCCACCTACAATGGTATAGCCATATTAATTAACTACAATCCCAAACTGCAATCAGCTCCTCACTGGCCAGCATGGTTTGATGATGGTTAGTCAATGTATAGTTAAGCGTTCATCAATGACAATTACTCAACAGTGGCAAGCAGTCATATCACGAGCATCAGGTTTGCCCAGAAACGCTTAACCAACATAGTCAGTCAATGTTTTGTTCCGGGTCGATGATCAGTGATTGGTCATAAGTTGTAGTAGTGTTTGATTGATGATGCTGGACTGTTCATTGGGGTTGTAGTCTTTGGACAAGCCTACGTTAACGTCGTTGTTAACCATCACCAATCACCAATCACCAATATGAACCATCGATTAAGAATCAATTTACCATCAAGGGGTTGACCATCAATTGCTTAAGCATGAACGGAGCATCAATGAACCACCAATCATCCATTGACCACCACGAGGTTTCAACTGTGAGGTTGCGATGGAATCATCCAACTGACAAACCCTTCAAGGACTATACGCTATGAATCAAGCGTTCAGAAATGCGTTTTTGGATGCATTGAATCACAAATCGACCATTTATGATCAAAAAGCAAGCCATTCATGGATCATTTTCGAATATGGATGTGTCATCAATTCTCATCAATGATCCAATTGGTGGTGATGATCACTGCTGGTGAATTGGCCACCATTAAGCAACCCTCCATTCACCGGATTTGCAAGCCAGGAGAATGCCAAACACCTCTTGCTCCCCACGAGAGTGGCTCGGTGTTCGTTAATTAACGTTGACTGAGTATGTAGCGGGTCTTGTTGTAGATTTTTAGAATTGCTAAAGAACAAGCTGCATAAGATAGTCACATAGTCCTTGTTGTTGTTTTAACAATTGGTGATGCAACAACTGTTTATGAAGATAAGTATTATCCTAATTTTCAGTGCTATAAAACCAATGATGTAGGAATTGATAGGGCAATTGACCAGTTTTTGGCTGATTAATGACTCAGACAATTAATCAACAAAGACGGAGTATATGACCAGCCACTTCTTTTGCCAACATTAACCAGTCTTAGTGTTTTCATCTGGGTACAAGTGGGCGAACGTTCGAATGGTCATCAATGTAAGCAGCAAATTGGTTGACTGGGCATATTAGGAGCAATAGTATGCAATTAACATATCAACACTCGATGATTCTAGGATACATCTCGAACAGTACATGCAGTATGCAATAACTCTGGTACTAATACTACCACCAAGCACTACTACCATTTTATCAAGCATGGTAACCGTCAATATCTCACTCGTCTGGTCGGAAAAAAACAATGTATGATCCAATTGGGTACATCTCCAATAGCCAACAACAACATGCTATCGAAGCAACAGCTGGTCGTTCCCTTCGTAGGCTAGTCATTCCAACGGTCAATCATAGGTGACGACTGATAGGTTCACGGGCAGCTGCCGTCAGCTGGGAAATGCTGATTGGTGCATTACTGACAAGCCAATGCTTGGTGTTTTACGCTCTGAAAAATCTGATTGCAAGTCTAGGATAGCAAGTCTGGGATAGCAAGTGACGGTTTGAGGCAGCTGTTTCCATGGCTGGTGCTGTAAACGGCCAGCCCAGCTCCAAATTTTCTGGCTTCCGGAGCCCTGACTGGGATCAGCACCCAGTTCGCTGAGGATGAATCTTGGAGAAGCCCCGGTCTCAGTGCCTTTTGGCGCACCGCACGCCAGCAGCGAGCCGTGTGGCGCAGGAAAAGTGCGGCAGTGGTGCGAAAAAGAGGCGACGGTGCAGAGATTGCAACAGGGTCGCAGCTGAAGCTTCATGGTTCATGGGGTTAGTTCATGGTTTGCTGAGGCTGGTTGATGGGGTTGGCAAGCTGGATTTTTGATTGCAGCTCGTGGCTCGTTAGTGGCATTCGTTCATGGGGGTACTTACTAGGTTTCGTTCATGGTGAGTTAAAGCTGGTTACTCAGCATTAATGAACCCATTAATGCCAATTAAAGATATCGTTAAAACTGGTTAAAAAGCTAGTGCCCATGAACTCATGGAGCCACTCACCACTGAATGGTGAGCTGGTCACATCGGTCAGTGAACAACCTCGCAGCTCGACCGAGCTCGACCTCGGGCTGCCTTGGCCAGGCCTTTTACAAGGTCCGGAACATGATGCTCGATGGAGCCGCCAGCGCTAAGAAGTACCACATGGGTCCCGAGCTTCAGGAGATGCGTAGCGGGGTTTCGCGTCGGCTGGTGGAGCTGGACCACCCGGGGATGCTGGTGATGCGAAGTAATAGGAACGTCACTTGTGGAAGATGGAGGTCGAATATGGCGAAAGGGTCAAGCAGTTAGCCAATGAATCATGGGGGATCAGTTCACCAACAATAGGGGAAACAATGATTAATCATAGGGGAACCAGGGGTAGCCCTTTTCTGTCGCATAACAGAGAAAGTGTCCTAAATGGCTATTTCACATTTTGGACGCCCTTTTCTACCTTGATAGGCTATCCTGATGGCATCTGATGGCTATTTTGACATGTCGCCTTGACGGTCGAAAGGATCTTCGTCTCGCGTAACAGAGGTCCTATCGGTCGAAAGTTCTGTGTGTCCAGGAGACCGGTGAAATCCTGTTGATCTCCAGCGTGGAAGAAGCCAAAGAAGCGGCTTGGCCCGGAGGGGGTTCCCTATGGTGAAGGGTGACTAGTGAGCATTGGTAGTGGTTACTAGTGGTTCCTGGTGAAAACTTGTCAACACTTTTGGTTACTTGTGGTTACGTATGGTTGCTTGTGGTGACTATGGCGACTAGAATGGTCAACAGTGGATGATGATTGGCGGTCATTGTAGGTTCATTATCGCTAATTGTCAATACTTGGTTGATATATTGTTACTGAAGTGTCAATTGCACGATCAATGATTCATCAATGGCCAGTAGCAATCATGGCGGGATCGGTTTGACAGTATGAGCATCATCAACTATCATCAACTGCTTTCAGCCATTAATACCCAGCAGCCATGATCAACCATTGTGTTAAGTCTTGTGTGCACCAGCAACAGTTCGTTTCAGCATCATGGGGCAGATAGGTTTCACAACCAGCAGAAGGCCGCGAAAAGAATGGCTGGAAGGAACAGTTCGGTTGTCTCGAACACCTTTCTGGTAGATGACCCGAACCTCTGTCTGGCAAAATGTATGGATTCTTTACTCAGCCAGGCTTTCCGTAGGGGGGTCGATCTTAGCTCTTGTGGTGAGAATCCATCGTGAAGCAGCATTGGCCACATGCTGGCAACCATCATCGACCACGGGTGGCAACCATCATGAAGTATTACCCATTTTTAAGAATCCATGATGAACAATTTGTAAGACCATGATTAACCATTTTGGATCAGTTGATCAACCTCAACCAGCCACTACATCAAGCCTCACTTTTCTCAACGACCCTCCAGGATCCGACCTGTCTTCCCCATCAGTGGCTCCCCCGAGGTCCTGACACGTCTTCCCCAGAGCGAGAGCTATGCGGTGGCGTTAGAGGCAGAGGATGCGCGGGGTCGGTGGGGAGCCCGAGAGCCCAAAGCTGATGGGGGTTGCTTGGAGTTGGTGAGGCATGGTGAGGCAAGAAATGGCGAGCTGGGGCAAGCAGTTAACCAGGCACTCTTCTAGGGATGATAACCAAGCATTTCATAGGGAAAACAATGGTTAATGATGGGGAACAATCACCAATGAAATGGCGAGCTGGGGCAAGCAGCTAACCAACCAACTAATGGTGAAGCCTAGCTGGTTAATGGTTAGTAATAAGGTATAATCAGTAACAATAGTAGGGCATATGACCAACCAACTTTCATGGGGAACAATCACCAACAATTTTATAGGGAAAACAAGGGTTAATGATGGGGAACCAGCGGGACTAAGGGTTTTTGACCCACAGCCAAATGGTTGATTGAATGATGGAACTGGTGTGATATCTGCTGACTATAACTGGTGATATCCCATGATGTGGGATAAGTTGTCAGTTCATAGGCACACGTATGTAAGTGGTGATTTCCGATGATGTGGTATAAGTTGTCAGTTCATGAGGTCATGTGATGTTTGCTTTTGATAGACAGATCTGGGGACATCGCTAGGTTTTGTTCGAGGATAACCAACAAGCAGCCGGTGTAGCATCTCCTGAGCATGAGGCCTCGATACCTCTCCATCTATGGAGGCAGGTGCTGGTACTGGTGGCATGAGGCAACCACCCGTGAATGCTTTCGTATGTTGTAACACGTAGCCGTGAAGAACCAAACGTCATCTGATAGTCGTTGTGGTCGCTGATACTTATCCATGAATCATCCACAGCTATGGTTGTTTGTTCCTTTTCATCCAAGCGACAACGATGGCAATATACAGTGCCACGGCTTCCCATGTGCGACCTGTCCCTACGCTTCCAGTTGCCACTATAGTAGGTAACCAGCTGGTTGTGGTTTGCTTGAAAAACAACGGTGGATGATCGTTTCTGGCGGGTGAATCATGGTGATGAGATCGATGGGATTTTGGAGCTTGAAGGGCGACCATGGCCATGGCAAGGGGGTGCTGTTGAGGCCTCCACCTCGATTTTGGCAGCAACCAGAAGAAGGTCGGTCTCTCAGGGGCGCTATGCTCCATAGGCTGAAAATCTGAAAGATGTGCTTCTTTTGTTCAATTTTCAAAGGTTTGACACGCAAGTTTTTGTTTGAACATTTCGTTTTTGAAACGGTCTGCACTTCTGGTCTTCACTGGTCTTCCAGTCTTTACTAAAGGTTGGGTTCCGATATTGGACCCCTGGCAAAACTGCTTCCTGAGGTCGTTGTGGACTTTGGAGCCGAGAACTTTAACGTCAGCGACCCAGGGCACCTGGCAGTGGCTCAGTGATGCCATGGTGTGCCATGCCATGGTTGATGTGCTTTCCCTGGTGGGGATGGGTGGCCCATCCTGAAGTCCTAGGAAGCCTTAGCTGCGTTCTGGTGCGATTTCCTGGCGGATCCCAAGTTCAAGAAGGCACGCGGAGGTGTCCATGGGAGGGAGCCATTCGGAGCCAAGGGTCTCCCTATTGCCCTTAGAAGGAAGAGCCTGCAGGAGCTACCAGGGTGCCCCTTCACCAACTCGGATGATGCTTGGGTGTCGTCAGGTGTACCATTGCTTCTCTCAGCTGCGTCGATCCATGGAGTGCGTGAAAGGTGCGGCGCCCATGAAGTCATGCCATGTAGCCGTGCCATGTAGCCATGTAGCTCCGACCCTTGGGATCCCTTGGGGGATGTTTTGGGAGGTGGTCACCTGGCAGCTGGCCTACAAGCTGACACCATGCCACTCCCTCAGTGGCGCCGACCGTTGAAACTCAACTCAGCGCCACCAGCTGAGGCACATGGCACGTTTGTGGGTCTGAGGCTCAACTAGTGGCAACATCAGCGGTGAAAAGATCATGAATCAAGCCATAGGAATGGCTAGAAGCCATTCAGGGTCTAGGATTGGGCATTTGATGGCCATAAACGTGGAAATAAACCATTCAGGCTCTTGATTCTGATGGCATATGATGGCAGGAAAGCATCTTGATTCTGATGAACGGTCACTGGAGATAGCATGACATCATGACAACCAGGCCACGACTCCCACCTGCTGGGCGCAGCGTTGAACCAAGCATCAGTGGCACCCACCGTTGGTGAGGATTCTTCCCTGGAGGAGAAGAAGAAGGAGGACCGATGGATGGAAAACCTCGGAGGGGATGGGTGTCTGCTCTATGTTGGTTTCTGGAGTTGCCAGTAGCTCTGGATGGACACCACTAGCTGGTTAGGTGAACCACTTCAAGGAGTCGGAGCCAATTTCGGGAATGGGGACCATCTGAACGAACTTGCGGCGTTGAGGCAGCCTCATTGAGGCATCCTGAAATTTGGTCGCCAAGAAGATTCGAATTTTGTAGATCTACCACTTCCTTGGCTGTAGCAACATCAATCATCATTCCTAGGGTTTTGACCAAAATTATTGAGCTTTATTGCCGATATCTGGCATGGCCACGGCGATCTGCTGGCAGTGCGGTCGATTCACCATGGTTCATGGCCTGGCCTACGCGAGGATGCCAGTGAGGCGTACTCCTTGCAGTGGCTTGCGCAGTACTTACTGGGGAGCTCCTGGAGGTGCGCTGATCGTAGGATCTCTGGTTCTGAAGTGGTTCTCGTGTTGGGTCAGGCTTTTGCACGTTTTTGTTTCTGATTTTTTTTCGATCATCCTCCCTGTTAGCATTTTGTTCGGATTTTTTTTCGATCCCCCAAATTTGGCCTCACACCTCTGTGTTCTTCAGCACTGAAGAAGAAACGCGGAGTAGTGAGTGTGTTTCAAGTCAAGTCAACTTAAAAGAGTATCCCAAAACGCGTGTTCAAGTCGTTCTTGTTTCAAGTAGTTGTTTCAAGTTCAAGTTAGTTCTTAAGTGTCTCAAGTATCCCAACTTGGCGAAGGGTTCCACCGTCCTCAACTCTCAGCCAGCTCCACTCCAGGCTGAATCGGCTGGTTGGGAGCCCAGCGCGAGGTCACCACGATGGAAAACAGTGCATCAAGGGATCACCATGAAATCCTAAGCATGAAATCCTGTGGTGAACTCCTAGCTCACCATGAAGTCAATGTTTAGGATTTGAAGTCAATGCTTAGGGTTTGAAGTTAGTGACTTTGTGGCTTAGTGCAGTTCAGAGTCGAGCGTTGATAAAACATTTGGACTCTACAAGCACTAAGCATCAGCCAGTCTTGGAGACCGTCACAGCATTCACCGTGAAAGATCATGGCTGGCTCAACGTGGCTCAGGATCTGTGTGACAGCAGTCAGAGGCAGATGCCGCCATTGCGAGGTGAAGATATGGCTACTGCTGTCCCAGAAATGTATTATTCATGTTTTTCTGGGAAAGTCTACAGGGAACCCCCTAGAATTGATGGTTACAACAAGGGTTTCCTACACCATCAGCCAATCCACTGATATTAGTGTTGGAACTGGTCACTGCTAATGGACGCTTAGATCGGTATTAATGAATAAACTGCCCACTGTTTCCTTTGAATAGCTTGATGCTTATAACTTATAATGGTGAAGAAGTAAGTTACTAGTGCTTAATTACTAATGATTATTATGCTTACTGCAAGCCAACAATTTCTCCTAGTGGTTACTACTATTGGTTAAGATAGTCTCCATTGACTGTGGGTACTGTCCTAACTATTGCAGCAAGTTTGATTCCTAAATGACGATGTATGAGCCATGTTGCCAAACGCTTACTACGAAATGAATAATGGATCAACTATTGATCGCGACCATCGGTAGCAACCATATGCAGCAACCGAAAGCAGCAGCCATTCCCTGGCTAATTGGCTTTAGCAACTTTGAGATGTCAACAGATGATTACTTGATTAATTTTAACTGATTACTGTTGCTTGTTTAAGATGTGATTTAGCCATGTTGATGGATTGATGTTGCTTAACGGTCAGCAACCAACCGCAGCAACCATTAGTCGTCAACGATGGGTCAGCTGACTGTCCTGGAGATTCGTCAGGGACGAACAGCTGATGCAGCACAGCGGAGACTGTGCCTTGGAGCTACGACCTGTGGGCTGCGCGGGATGGTTGATGGATGGTTGGTGGATTTGATGGATGTTTTGATGGATCTTTGATGGTTATAGTTGATGGTGAGATGATGGATGGTTGATGGCTGGTGTATTGATGGTTCAGTGATGGTTGATTGCTTGCCGATTGCTGGTTGATTCGTGGTGATTGATGGTGGAGTGATGGTTGATGCTTGTTCATGGTTGAGTCTTGATTTTTGTTGGGGATGGCTATGGTGAATAGCTCTGGTTGATAATGATGGCCAACTATGGTGTCGTATGGTGTCTATGGTTCGGAATGGCCACAACAATGGCAATCTCCCTGAAAGCTGAAAGCTGAAAGTTGACAGTCAACCTGGATGGAGGGATTTTGCAGCTATTAGTCTTGGGTTCGCTACCAGCGGGGCGATTTCTCAGGTATGTACTCACATCAATGGTGAATGGTTGGTGAGTGATGATCAAAGGTGGTTGATGCTGGCTAGTAGTGATGGTTGATGATGGTGAATGAATTATAACCCATGGTAGATACATGTAGATACATTATATGATAGTACTATACATACACATGTCGACGCTTGTTCTGCCTACCATCGTTAAGCATCACCCAGGGTCATTCACCATCCTCGGCCGTCATCCATCATCAGCCATAATCAATTAGCCACTGTCAACAAGAATCAACACAAACCACCATGATCAACCACATATCAATCGTCAGCAGCCATTCAGGAACCAGTGTTGACCACTATGAACCATCAAGAAAAGTGTTAGCCGTGAATAGCAATCTCAAGCAATTATCTAATCTATTGTCAACCATCACAACGCATCAAAAACATCATAGGTATCCACTATTCACCGTCATTTGGGCAATCATTGCCAAGCTCGGTTTTTAGAAACCATAATAAGCCACTATTGGGCCAATAGTAACCATCGATGAACCACTACTAAGCATGGATTTGCAACTATGAATCATTCGCCCTCGTGAACCATTATTGATCATCAAGTATCCATGATTCACAAGTATCATGACTATGGAACTATTGGCCATAATGGCATGCAATGGCTAATGACTCACACACGCATCGACACTAGATAATACTTCGCCTTTATCAGACCACTACCGACGGAAATGCATGCTGGCTCTTATCATTGCTAGCCACTACTATCCATCTGATTGACCACCATAAGCCACCATTTGGCCACTATCAATCATGATGATTAGCCATTCTTTGCCACCTTCTATCATAGTTTGCGAAGCATTAACCCATCATTAACCATCATGGCACCCATCAGCACCCATCACTATTCATCAATGATTTCACTCCCATGGGCTGTGATTATCAACCTTTAAAATACCATGATAAGCCACAAATAAACCACAACAACCGATTGATGAACCACCATAGCCTTTGAACTTGAATTCATCACAACCATTGAACTGTAAGAATCTTCCAGCTTCATGATCCACAGTAGCTTGCTGTAACAATCATTATGAAATCATATGAAATCAACCATTGACATCCATTTACCAGCAAACATCAAATGATTGATTGATCATCAACCATCATTATTGAATCATCCTTATTGAATCATCCTTATTGAATCATCCTTATTAAATCATCCTTATTGAATCATCATTATTGAATCATCATGATCATTATTGTCGTACTTCATGGTAAGACATTATCATCAACCATGTAAGGGCAAGAAATGGATGTGTCTCAAAATAGGGGTATCCCCAAATCATCCACAAATTAACCATTCGTAGGAATAAGCTAACGATTTTTGGGGCTCTCTAACCCAGAAATCATCCAATGTGAACCATCTATAAACATAAACCAACCATTTTTGGGGTCCACCAGTTTGATAAACCACCGGTAGCAAGGGCAACAACTGATCGCTAGTTGATCATTCACCGCAGGTTCAGCCGCCATCTTCCACCTCTGCGAAGCGCTGAAGGTGGACCGGCTGTGCCCGTGCCGTCGCGACGCGTAACGAATCGCGAACGCGGTTGGGCGGGGCATCCAACGAATGGTGAATGGTTGGTGGTTGGTGGTTTCAAACTATTGGTGGTTAATAGTGGTTAATAATGGGGGATGATAAGTGACAATGATATGGTGAAACAACTGCTGGTTGGTGGTTTGATTGACATTTTTTTTATTTTCCCGAGTATATGGCTATGGGTCAATATCAAACAACCAATAATATAGGATAACCACCAACAACGATAAGAAAAACAATGGTTAATGATAGGGAACCAGGGGTACGGGGTTTTGACCCACTGCCAGTAGTTGTTAACAATTGGTTGGTGGACTCATATTTTCATAGGGGCTGAAACCACCAACCAGTTCAGTTCGTGCTTGGTGACCATGGATCTTGATGTAGCTTTGGTGATAAATTACTGTTAATGGATACTGATAGTTCATTAGTAGCTGATGATTGAATCAATGGTGGTTGATGATCAAAGCTATCAAGTAGCCATGATTCAGCCATGATCACTGAAATTTGATCATACAACGATTTACGACTGGTTGATAGCTCCTGGCCTATGATGTACAACGGCCAGCAGTGCTTCAGACCGGAAATCCAGGCTCCCAGCAATCCAAGCTCATCAGCCGACCCAGTTCCCTGGCACCGTTGTACCGTTGGAGCCCTCCGATGCTTCACTCATCTCTAGGCTGCTGCCTGACCTCTTCACTGCTCATCTTAGGGCCATGCACTGCTCTGACCCTCAGATCTTTCAATGTTCGCGGTGTTTCTGACAGCTCCTGGTACAGCCTGGATATCCAAACTTGCCGTGCCAGGAGCTGCTTGAAAAAGATCCCTGGCAGGTCGAAGGTGCGAACAGTTCAGCTGGGAGCTGAGGACGGGGTGAGGGGAGGATGAGCAGGTCATGTCACTGCATGGGCGTTTCTCAAGTCATAGGGGAGCCCAGAAATGGTTGGTTTCTTACCTATCAGTAGTTCAGATTGGATGATTTAGGGGTAAGCCTATGACTTGAGAAATCAGCACATGGGCGTTTCTCAAGTCATAGGGAACCCTCCAGTTGCATCCATTACTGATCATTTATAGTAATAATCCAGCCATAGCTTTGGGGTTCCCCATGGCTTGAGGAACCTCCACATGTTCCAAGTTTTTGGGACGGTTGGATGTTGATTCACTGGCGCCGTTGACCACCAGCCGGGTCATGAAGCTGATGTCAATGATATCAACTGGAAGATCACCATAGGGGATGTAGTAAGTGGTGGTGCAACTGATCATGTAGTGACTGGTGATGTAGAAATCATGTAGTGACCGGTGATGTAACTGGTGATGTAACTGGTGGCTGAATCTGAAGGCCAAACCTGACGCTGTGACGCTGCAGGCCACCATGTGGGACTTCTACCAGGAACATTGGCGAAGGCTAGGGCCCCCACAACTTTCGTGTTTTTTCAATCACGTTGCATCAAGTTGCAATAAAGAGTTTGGTGATGTATCAAGATCCATGGTGTGGGCAAGGCCCCCAGACCACAAGCAAAGTCAAAAAGATGTATCAAGATCATTCAAGATCATATCAACTTTGATGAATCATCGACTTTGAATTATGATATCGCCAAATTGGTTTTATATTCAAGCAGAACATTCGTTGATCACAAGTTGGTTGAAGAATTCTGGAGGCTCGCTGAAATCTTGTCCGACATCGAGCTACGTGGTATGCCTGTGAACGAGGAAAGGCAGGGTCAATTCGGTGGCTGGTGTGGGTGCTGCCAATCATCATCCGTCATCCGTCAACCAGCATCAATCATCGTCAAAATCAATCACCATCAAAAATCAATCATCATCATCATCATCATCATCATCATCATCATCATCATCATGATCACCAGTCCCTTTGGGCCCATTCTATGCGGACAGCACCGGCTTTGTTAGATTGTCTATGACTCCACCAGCGTGCAGAGAAAGGAATGTTACCATTCGCGCTTCCATAGTTCACCATTCTCAACCATGGTTCACCACGTTCGTAGTCATCAACCATTGTGCACAGATGTGAGCAGTGCTACTAATCATAGGTGATCCCCAGATAGTCGTGAATATCATGAAGGAGTCATTATTGACAGCGGTATGAACCCATAGCTGTCAACCCCATTGCAACTAGCCTTCGAATCCATTGTCATGGTTGTTAGGTTGACTATTGTTGTTGGAGGTTGATACTAAGAAGCTTCTCATTGGGGTGAAACATGACTTACCATCATCCAGTTCCCTCTATTTATTATCTATTGTTGAAAACCACTAGCCAGTTTTAACAAGCACGGACGTTGCAAAGCACTACTATTGTGCCTAAAGTTGAGAATCATGAACAATACTAGTCGCTACTATTGGTCATGATGAACCACTAGAATGAGTCATTTCCATGATTAGCAACCATCATCAATGCTTCAACAATGCTTGAATATGAAACAACATCATGGAGTTATCACCCGCTTCCAAGTTCTCAACATCACTGACCATCAGCAATCAACAATCACTAGCCAACACTTTCCATCAACCCATCATGGACCATGACCATCACCATGTCGCTATGGCTATCACTCAGCTCCCGAACGCGCAAACAGCGGGGACCCCATGGAGGACCGGGTCCCCCCACCTCCCCTGGTCGCAGGCTGGCTGAGATCATCGAGCAGACCGAGCACTCGCAGGAGAAGCATCAGGCGGAGTTCTGCCGTTGGGCCACCGTTGGGGGCACCCAGTGGTGGCCGTTACCGAGTGTGCCATGGTCAGCCGAGTGCTGTGCTGAGGCAGAGATCTGGAAGAAGTGTGGAAGGGAGGCGCAAACCGTGCCATGGAAAGGACCACACAACCAGCACAAAGAACCCGAAATCCATGGCTGCTGGGGCAGATACACCCTTTGAACAGATGGTTCCTGAAGTACTGAAGGCTTTACTCAGGAAATCTCAGGAACATTCGAAATCATTCTTTCATCTACCTCCCTCCCTCATGTATCCCTGCTTGTCTGGGCAGCTGATCTGTGCCAGGCGGATCTGGAGGGAATGAACTTGAACTCTGCCGATCAACTTCGACAGTCTCCTGGCCTGTTCAGGTCATCCCGGACCAATCTGCACCACGGGCTCCCCGAGTTCGATTGTAGCTGGAGCATGCTGGAGTTGGTCCCTAGATTTGTGATGCACTCTGAGGCTATTCTTCGCAGAAGAGGGGAAGACTAAGGCCGGTTTGCGACCGATACGTGATTGCATGTGCCTGGCATGAAGCTATGCCAGTTTTGTGCCAAAACTTTGCGAAGCCATCAGTTAAATGGTCAATGTTGCTTAGCCAATGTTGCTGAACCTATACATTGGTTTGGGATGGTTTGGGTGACCCAGTGGTTGGTTGATGTTGGTTGGTGGGAAGCACGTTGGTTGCGGCACCAAGGGCTTTGCACATATTCAATCAACGGAAACGGATCCTCCCCTGACGGGCCCAGGAGTTCAACGGTTTGCCTCTGACAGACAAGGATCCGAAAGGGTCGGGGCCAGGATCGGCTTGCAAGGAAACATGGCTATGGGTCAATATCAACCATCAAAAATGGGGGATAATAAGCAACAAAGCTATAGGGAAAACAGCCTGGTGAATGATAGGGGAACCAGGGGGGGTGAACTGACCCACAGCCACATCGGTCAACTACCATCAGCATCCATCAGCATCCATCAGCATCCATCAGCCATCAAAGCGTCAAACCATGAGCCTCCAAGCACCATCATCCACTCACCACCATCAACCACCAGCCATCATTAACCCCATCATCAACCGGCACCCCAGCTACCATCAGACCACCACCAGGAATCTCCCTGGATCCCCATGAAGCGTTCAGAGCTGAAGAAGATGAAACCGGAGCGCCTTGGATGTTCTGCAGAAATTTTGGTGTAGAAAATGTTTCAAAACAGGGTTTGTAATATGGTAGCTTCTTAAAATAGGGGACACCAAAATACAGTAGTTGGTTTATTGATAAACAATGATTAATCTGGGATGATTTGGGGGTACCCCTATTTTGAGAAACACCCATATTGTGTAATCACGAAAGCTAGCGTCAGCTAGCTGAAGTTGCTCTTGCTTTAGCAAGTTAAAGGTTCAGGGACAGAACCTCCAAAAGCCACAAATAATTGAATAATCCTGGCCTCAAGTATGGTGGCTTCTCAAAAAAGGGAGTCTAAAAAATGGTTGGTTTATTACTATAAATAGTTGATAGCTAGATGGTTTGGGGGTACCCCTATTTTGAGAAACCACCATATTGGTTCATGTATTGGTCAAGATATTGGTGAATCCATTGGTCAATGTATTGGTCAATATTGGTTAATATCTTAGTTAGTATATTGGCAAATATATTGGTCAACTAATCTAATATATGTCTAATATTGCTTTACTTTGAAATGAAATCTATTGGCTATTGGACAATATTGCTTCACATTGGTCAATCATGAATTTGATTGGTTATAATGTGCTTGTTATTAAGGTTACTCTGAGCTAAGTGATAATAACAGAGTGGCGAATGATCATGGTTGACAGCCAAACAATAATCAGGATTTCTTCAAGACTTTTGATTGAGCACTATGGTACCGCTCAGAGTGGTTCTCAACCATGGAACAGCCTCGACTCCAGAGTTGGTTCCGTTGGGTGCATGCATGATGCATTGGCAGAAAATTGGGAGCGGAGATGGTAAGTCAGGCAGATTGGCATCAGCGGCAGTGGTATCCATCCCCATGTATATTTGTTAACTACCACTCATCAACTAGCACTGACCACTAACCATCATTAAGCATAGTCCTTGACCATCAACCAGCCCGCAACCATGCACCAGCCACTCTCCAAGCGCCATTGTCAATGCAACATTCACTGCCATGATGCAAATGGCACATCAAAGAACCGTCCCCGAGCAGTGATCGGCACTGTCATGTTTCCTGTGAGACATTATTCAACCACCACCGTCTCCCACCATTGTGTACCATGAACGTTTCCAAAACAACACTTGCAGTCAGGGTTGAAGTGTTAATGCTGGTTTACAACGGTTTGAATGCTGGTTGATGGCGAGAGTAAGCATGATCATGGATCATCATCAATCATTACATGTAGAACATTGTAGAACAGTAATGAACGGAGCTGATTTATCATTGAGTACAGCTTCTTTGTGCCGTTGACAATGAACTCATGGTGTACAACCAATGATGGTAAAGCACCAACGGATTTACAGCCATGGTTATTGATTGGTTAGTCCAAATACGGGTACCCCCCCACTTCATCCAATTTTAATCACCAGTAATAAACCAAGCATAGCTTTGAGGTCCGCGATGGCTTGAGAACCCCCCCACATGGATTAGTTGTTGATCAACCCCAATGATCGCCCCGAAGATCAATCCCCCAGCGGGAGCAACCATAAGCGGTGCACCAGGTTGGAGCAACTTTGCCGTGAAAAGGGCTGCAAGGTGGAAGCAGTCGGAAGCAGTCATCCACTGTTCGGCAAGCGGTTCATGATGGTGTTAAACATTGTTCCCTAGTAATTGTAAACAAATAGGTGACTAATTTTTTCCATGACGGGGTTTAATGAATTGTTCATGATGCTTAGTCGAAGGAAGTTTAGAAGTGAAACTCTTGAAAGGCATAGCAAGTACTACCGGGTAGTAGTCCCGAAGAGACGCCAAAGACAGATGTGCGGGCGTGACTGATGCCAAGAATCGCGCCAAATGCTACGTTTGTCAATCCCTTCGTCCTCGGTTGCAGAGTAGGCTCAGCAAAGCAGGGCGCACAGGTCTGTGGCGAAAGCGCAAGGATTGCGCCCCGCTGTCCCGCAAAGCGCAGCAAGTCAAAACCACAAAGAACTCACAGTGCAACGGTCTTGTGAAAGTTGCGTTCTCAGTGGCACAAGGAATTTGAGACGTTGAGAAATAGATTAGATTAGATTAGATTAATTAGATTAGATTAGATAAATTATTGCAAGCTAGATAGTTAGATAGATAGTTAGATAGATAGCTAGCAAGCTAGATAGATAGATAAATAGACAAACAGACAGACAGATAGATTAGATAGATAAGATAGATAAGATAGATGAGATACTGTAGATAAGAAAGATAAGACAGATAAGAAAGATAACAAAGATAAGAAAGAAAGAAATATAAGAAAGATAAGAAAGAAAGAAAGAAAAGAAAGAAAATCAAGATAAGAAAGATAAGAAAGATAAAGAAAGAAAGAAAGAAAGAAAGAAAGAAAGAAAGAAAAGATAAGATAAGATAAGATAAGATAAGAAAGAAAGGAAGAAAGATAAGAAAGATACAGAAGATAAGAAAGATAAGAAAGATAAGAAAGATAAGAAAAGAAAAGAACAGAACAGAAAAGAAAATAAAGAAAGAAAGATAGAACGAAAGATAGGTAGATAGATAGGTAGATAGATAGGTAGATAGATAGGTAGATAGATAGATAGGTAGATAGATTGATAGCGAAATAGTTTAATTCATTGAAAAAAAATTTGACGGATAGACAGATAGTTCATGGTTCTGTAAATCGATAGCCAGAAAGAGTTAGAGGTAGACAGATAGATGACGGAGAGAAGCAGACTGACAGAGTCCAGCCACTTGTCGTTCCCTATTTTGGAAACTTCCGTCACCGCCAAACGTGGGGTACCAGTGGGAACTGCAGTCATAGTCATGAATCATTTTGTCCATGGTGGTTGGCAACTGGCGTTGACAAATGCTTACAAACACAAGCTGGGCATCCAATCGCCATGGACTCGTTCTTGGTTGCTAGGGTAAACCATGGCCCGGATTCTCAAAGAAGAAAATCATCATTCCGAGCTCCGCTCGCATGTTTTGGGGAGTCTAGCACCGGAGTGAGTTCGAAGATCGTTGAAACTTGAGAACTTTGGATTAAAACTTTCTCTCAGTGACTTGGTATGTTGCAAACAGGTTGTTTTTTTTAACCGATATTCCATGCATCTCTATGCGCCACGGGTGATGTCGGCCGTGGCACAGATCACTGGGAAGAAGGAAGAACTCATCGAGCGACTGAGTGGTCTGGAGGAGCTGTCAACCTGTGGGTCTCAGCCACAAATGGGGTTTCTTAAGCCATAGGGGACCCTAACAATGGATGTTTTACTATCTTAAATGATTAAGATCGGATGATTTGGGGGTACCCCTATTTTGAGGAACTATAATAAATAGTTGGGGCAACCAACAGAGTCTCGGCACATGGCCGAATTGCATAACAACTAGGAATGTATCTCTAGTTTCATACATTTGAACTAGGAAATTTCTAGTTGATACAACGTTTCCATTTCTCACATGGCCGAATGTATCTTGCACATGCTTCCAGCATTTTCTTTGTTCAGAAGCTCCTGATAGGAATGTTTGAACCACTATAGCTATAGCTCCATGTGAGTCCAATCTAACTGCACACAACCCAAGGCTTTGAGGACACCAGGTTCTTTATGGCGAGTCAATCTGAAGCTGAGGATCCCCAAAGTGAAGCTGTGCGTGCTCTGAAATTCAGAAGCATCCACCAGGACCATCCATGAGACCATCCATCACCCACCATCCATCACCATCCATGACCCTCCATCGCCATCCATCGCCATCCATCGCCATCCATCACCATCCGTCACCATCAATCAATAAAAACTCCATTCTGAGCGAGATTATTCTGTTGGATCACCGGCAACCCTCACCACTCAACCATTCGCACGAGACGGCAGCTACCCCTCAACTGCACCATCGCATCCACTGCCAGGACCCACGGCCCCCAAAGGCTGGGATTTGGGAGTTGAAGTAACCAGAAAATTGAACCAGAAAAACATTGGTGTTTCTCAAGCCATAGGGGACCCACAAAAATGGTTGGTTTATAACCAATAATCCTTAATCATGCTTAAAACTTGGGGGTACCGAAATTTCAAGAAACTGCCACCATGTTGCATGCACTCAACTGGTTGGAAATTGCTCGTGGAAATCGCATCGCAGATCCTGGGGCAGCAAGATTGAGCAGCAACCAGCCCTGGTGTTTCAGGTCATGTTTCAGCAACCAGCTTTGCTAGTGGATCCTTTGGATAACATCAAGCGTTGGACGATTTCACCATGGCGATTCACCACGCAATTCACCACTGATGGCTTACCAACCATTGGTTTCTAAAACGTTGGCTGGTTGATTTCACCATGGTGATTCACCATTGACAGCTTACCACTGCATGGTTTCTAAACGTTGGCTGGTCGCTGACCATTGGTTGCAGTTGCTAAGCATCGGTTTCTCACCATAAAGTCATTCACCACCAGGCGAAGCGGCGAAGCATCAGCATTCCGGGTCTGGGACTCGTGGTCCCCACCACGGCTGTGACCAAGAAGCATGGCAAGCCCCAAGCACCCTGGAGCATCGTGGGAAATGCATGGGGGATGATGGCGAGATGGGTAGCGGGCCAGGAATGACTTGTTTTTGTTGTCATCCATAGGTCATGGGTCAAGAGATGTGTTCTTTAGGTCGTTTTGTTGGACAAGAATTGTTAGCAGCTAAATGGGTCTCAAGTCATAGGGTACCCCCAGTTCTCATCCAATAGTCGTCACTTGAACTACTAAACCAACCATTTGGCGGGGTCCCCTATTTTCAGAAACTGCCAGAAATAAGTATAGCCATGGGTCAATTTCGTGATTCTAGGATGATTCTGTGTTAGCTACGACTTGCGAAAATGATTTCCCTATTTGGCGAGCTGGGTCATTGGCAATAGCAACAATGGCTTGATGAAGATCCCAACAGTCGGACCAGTGACTGGTCATTTTGGAGAACAGCTGGGGGTACCAGGGTCACCCACTATGGTGAATGGTGGGCCCCTACCACGGGTGTTTTCATAGTTAAGCAGCAACCATCCACCTACGATGAGCATCCCATGCTTCGCAGGGTCGATCTATCACTGAGGTGACCCTGAAGAATTTGGAGGATTTCAGCAAGCTGGAAGAGCTGGGAAGTGGCCGTGAGGCCATGCGGTCCCTATGGCAATGGCGACGCCTGGAGAGTCGCTTGAGCGGTTTCCTGAAACCTCTGCAGTTGGCTTCGTCTTCGGGTCGCGTTTATCCCGACTTGAACTTGAACACGGCCACAGGTCGCTTGTCTACACGGAACCCCAACCTACAGGGTGAACCCACCGGTGAAGACGATGAACACCTGGCGGTGCGAAGCATCTTGGCAGCTCCTCCTGGGAGGAAGCTGTTGGTAGCTGACTATGCCCAGTTGGAGCTGCGCTTGGTTGCACATTTGTCGGAGTGCAGCTCTATGATCGAAATTCTTCAATCTGGAGGTGGCTGAACAGCTTATAGCAGCTTGTTTTCTGTGGTTTCAACTGTGCTATTGTTTGTTGATGTGAACTGAACAGCTCTGTTTCTTTAGCCGGTGCTATGGTTTGTTGATCTGAACAGCTGGCTGAGCAGCTGATTTTCGGCTGAGCCGCTGCTGTTGTTGGTTGATGTGAACTGCAGCTAGTGGCGAAGAAAATCACATTTGGTTGTAGGGCGGATTTGCGGGATGACTCCACTCTAGGATGACCTGATTGGAAGTGCTCAGGTGACATCCATTCTCGCACGGCCTACAAAATGTTCCGGGAAGTCCAAGATGCGGTGGATCGGGGTGAGGTGCTGCTGGACGAAAGTGCCAGGGCTGCCAGTGGGTTGGATCAGTTGGAGTTGGTGAAGGATCACTTCGTAGAACTTCGGAAGAAAGCGAAGACCTTGAACTTCTCTTTGCTCTATGGCAAGACCAAATATGGCTTCGCTAAGGATTGGAACATCAGCGAAGATGCGGCGCAAGAGGTGATAGATCGCTGGTTCCAGGCCTTTCCGGAAGTGAAGGACTGGATGGAAAGAGCTCATAGCAGCTACCGCTCTCCAGTCACAGGCAACGGGCATTGCTGGGAGCTGGTTGAGCAGGAAGTGCTGAGCATGATGCTTCAATGCTGGGTAAATCTGATTACTAAGGTCGTTCATTAGTACCAGTGAATGATTGTTGATCATCATTGATCATGGATTTTCATGGGGATATTCATGCTTGGTCCGTCAGGATCAAGAACTTAGGCCTTGATCTGTCCAAGGTGTGGGGCTGAACATGATCAGTCAACTTCCGCATGACTTTCCGCTGTTCAGCAGCCGCAGATCAACCATGAGCAGCTAATTTAACATCAACAGCTGACAGTTACCATCAAGCCGCCCAGCTTAGCATCAGCACTTGACATCAAAGAACTGTTGATCTACCCGTGAATCAGCCGATGAACCGTCGCTCATTTACCATCAGTATTACCAGCTTCTCAGCAAACACAATTCACCGGTGAATCATGAGTTTAAGCATCAGTTGGTCAACGGATTTAAACTGATGGCTGAATTTATCAATCATGATGATTAAGCATGATTTTCACCATCAGCAAAGACAATTCACCATCAAATGGACGAACATCAAGCATCAATCAGCATGATGGATCAACGGTCAAACTCAACTCTCAATCAGCTGTTGAAGCATCAGTTGGTCAATGGATTTATCATCAATCATCAGTTAGTCAATTGATCAGTTGGTCGATTTATCAACCATCAGCTCAAGCATCAGCATCAGCGCAACAATCAGCTTAGCATGGATTTATCATCATCTCAACCAGCATCAATCATCTCAACCATCAATCATCATCTCAACCAGCAGCATCAGCTCAAGCATCAGGTTGGTTAACCATTATCAAACACCAATGCATCAACGAGGTCAATCCCTGGTTTTGATAGCTTATAGATCCATGGTAATGCTAAGCTATCATAATTGGCCATGATAATCCCTGGTAGTTAACCATTATCAATCATTATCAACCACCTATTGTGCTATTTGTTTAGCTTAGCATGGCCATCCATCCATCCACGCTGTCCATCCCACGGTTGGCCCCGGGCCAGGCCTCGAGGGCACCACGTTGGTCACGTTGCTGGGCCGTTTCCGTCGCCTCCGGGGGCCCAAGCATCGCGCGCTGCGCGTGGCCGGCAACACGCCCGTGCAAGGCGCCCCCCGGCGCGGCTCGGTGGTGGTCCACGGCATCCCCCGGGGTGAACGACACGTCACCGGTAAACCCATGGTGAAATCAACTGTTGGGTATCCGATGGTGACTATTATGATTATATCCTAGTGATCCCTGGTGATCTAGTGATATCCGCGGGGTGAAGCTGTTAGTTTACATGAGGTGAACTGTCACCAAAGCCATGAAACCCCCAGAGTTTACATTTGAGTAGCCTCTGGTAGACTAGTTCGCTGGCTGGAAAATCACGATGTTTTTTTTTGAGAAACCCTGGGAAAGCACCGATCATTGATGATAATTGGTGGATTGTCCATTGCTATGTAAGTTTACCAGAGGGTAAACACACGGTGAAATCAACCGTTTTGTATCCTTGTAACTATGATTAATTAATCATCACTACGGATATTGGTGTATCAATCATAGAAACTTGGAAGTTTTGTACCGTGTTTTGTTCGGAATCATTTTCATCATCCTAGTGAGACCATTGTGAAGCCATTGTCAAATATCATAGAACCACCAGTGATCCATCGCTAATTCTGAGCAACTATCCTATTGATCATGTTTTTTGGGATATATGTGCTAGCTTGAGGCTCGAGTGCCCCCCATTGGTCGAGCTGTGTCGGCCGAATCTCGAGAGACGGTAACCCGCTTTTGGAGCCATGGACCAACCCCTTGGCTCTACAATTCGATGGACTGGCGTTTTGCACCTTCATGATGGTGGCCATGGACGTTGCTGTGCTCATGGCCAGCCCACGCCAGTTCCACCCCAGGAGCAGGGTCTTCTTCCCATCCCCAACCTCCGCTATCCAGCCATCTATGGTCCCACGGCGGAGCCCGTGTTGGTGGAGGGTTCCTTGGTCCAGCTTGGAGATGACACTATCTCAAGGAAGGCAGCCACGGAAACGGTCACCATGCCACAGGTCCCCACCAAAACCGTCAAGATCACCGTTTGGCGAGACCAATGGAAGGGAGATTGGGCCACCTTCACCAAGGCTCCAGTCAGGACAGTGGTCAGTACCCACCAGCGACTCATGCTGTGTCGAGGCGACCGCTGTGGGCAGAATTGCCAGAAATGGCATCCACCAGTGGATGCAGAAGTGGATGGAGTGCTGGCCGACGTCTGGGGCCGAGCTTGGATGACTACAAGAGGCAAGAAATGCCCCAGCGAAGAGGCTGACCAGTTTCAGGTCTTTGCTCGCATTCCGGTGGTGTGCATGGAAGGCCTGCAACAGACCTCCTCCAACGACGGCATCTACTATGAACTTCGTACTGCAGATGGCCGTGGACCCTCGGAAGAGATGGTGGTGGTTTGGCTCCCTCACCTCACCCTGCAGGAAGTCCAGCACAAGCTGCGCACTTTGGACCGAGGAATCGCGGTGGCACGTTTTGCAGGCCGTTACGGTATCCGTGCCCTGCAGCGCGATGGAGCTCAAGTTCATCGTGATCTGAACCTCGAAGATGATTACAACCAGATCACCATCCAGGAAGTGTATGAGGTCCGACCCCTTCCTCACGGGATTCAAAAAGCTGGAGTCACAGCTCTGCTGAAGAAGTGGAACTGGCAGGCGCGCCCCCTGCAGCCCTACCGAGGAGACCAGCATGGTATGGGCTGGTTGGTAGGAGCAGCTGCTGGACCTCCAGAACCTGTGCTCACCACCACTGACGGTGACATCATGGCCTCCCTCCATCGCAAGCAGGATCAAGAGCGCCCAAGCCCAGTGGTCTTGGGATCCAACAAGACCAAGAACCACATGAAGAACACCAAGAAGCAGCAGGAGGCACCACCAGGCCTGGACAAGGAGAATGTGGCCCCAAGCACCCCTTGGAAAGGACGCGACCCTTGGGGAGGCTGGAACCCTACTGGAGATGCCCCTATGCCTGATGTGTCGTGCCAGCAAGCCTTGACAGGTGTGCCTCGACAGCCCTTGGTGGATTCGGAAGCCCGCCGCACCCAGGATGGCTTCAAGCAAGAGACAGAACAGCGATTCCAACGCCTGGAAACCGACTTGACAGAGATCAAGGAGCAGCATGTCAAGTACGAGCAATGGTTTCGAGATGCCGGAGCCGCCAATCATCAAGTTCAAACCCAGGTGCAACATCTCACCACCCAGGTCGTTCAGAATCAGAACGAAGTTCAAACCCAGGTGCAACATCTCACCACCCAAATCGCTCAGAATCAGAACGAAGTTCAAACCCAGGTGCAACATCTCACCACCCAGGTCGTTCAGAATCAGAACGAAGTTCAAACCCAGGTGCAACATCTCACCACCCAAATCGCTCAGAACCAGACGGAAGTCCAGACTATGGCCTCCAAGATCGATGCGGGCTTCTCCAACTTGGAGCTGTTGGAGGACACCTGTTCTCTTTTTGGCGCATGGTTTGCACCCTCTTCTGGCTGGGCTTTGGACCAGGAGAGGCCACAGGTGAACCTGCCGCAGTTCGAGCACATCTTTCACCAGCGTTGGGGACGACACGCTGGCAATCTCCAATTCAGCAATCGTTCACCGAGGAGTTCCTCACCTGGGTGCAGATCTACCAGGACAATCCACCGGATCCTGGACCATTGCAAGTGGACCAGCTCACTCCGCAACAGCTGGAAGCAGCCATTGACAGGGCTGTCAACCTTGGCGAAGGAGATGTGGACGCCTTGACTTCCACGGATGCACCACATCAGCTTTGCATGGTGTTTCGCCCGAGCCCACCTCCGGCAGACCGCCGCCTACTGCTGCGGATCATGACCACTCCGCAGACCCAGGCTTTTCACATCCGTCAACGGATTCTTCGCTTTTGGCCAGATCTTCTCCAAGGTCAATGGGCGCTTCGATTGGCTCACCCCTCAGTGCGCACCTCTGAGCACTGTAGAGGGCCTGTTCAAGTATATGTGCTGGTGACACCATTAGACGTCCCTATGGATTGGGTAGTTGTGCTACATGAGACACAGCATTGGGATCTTCAGCATGGGCACTATGGAGGCTCGTTGGTCCCAAAGATATGGCCGGCAGACATCGCCGCCTCAATGTTGGCACACATCACGGTGGACTGTTGGCGACAATCATGTCCCATGCTGGTTAATGACCGCCTTCCTGATCTAGCCAGCCATGTCTTTTTTCAGATTGGGGACTATTTGCTGACCACCGTCGCCGCGCCGCTATCTCTTCTTCAACAACATCTTGGAGCGCTACGCCCCGAAGACGATGAGCCAGCCTCCTCAGACTTTGTGGAATGGATAGCTACAACCATGAATCGCTGGCGTGCCACTTCTATTTCCTCCAGCCAAGACATTGCTCGACGATTTCAACGAGCACATACCGCTTTCTACCGGGAAGTAGTGCAAGTAGTCCGTGCATATCAGGTGGCTACAGACCACATTCTGATCCTTATGCCGGGACGTGATCCAGAACGCCTTCAACCGTTGGCTGCTCAGCACCATTTGATGCGACTTCCCGATATTGCGCCACGAGATCTTCCCTCCTTCGTCAACACCTTCCTCACGTTCATTGCACCACGATCCTTCTGGCAGTGGTATTTGGTCCCTCTCACACCGGCAATTCGACGCCTACACCTTCCCTATGCCAGAGAGTACTATGGTCTTCGGCATCCTTTTGCCGCCGATCTTTTTGGCCGTTCCCGATTCATGGTGGTCCAAGTTCTGATCGAATCACCGCTGAGGGGTACCTCTGCCTTTGTCGACTACATCAACGAGGTCCTCATCGTGTATGTGAACGATGGCACCACCCCACGGGAATGGCTACAGGTGCTTAACCTTGAGGAAGATTGTGACCAGCATGAATGCCTCCTGGAGTGGGATCAGCGCTACATTGCTGTTGATGCACCTCCGCAACAGATCCAGGAGGGAAGTGTGCTGCAGGTCTGGATTTTTCTGAGTACCGAGGTGGATCGTGATGACCCTCCTTCTGTGGCATTGTCAGACGGCGCTCAGTCGGAAGCTGACTTGGCACCGGAAGGCTCGATGGAGGAGGATTCAGCCTCGTCCTGCACCAGCCCTACTACACCACCTTCACCTCCTTTGCCACCAGGCACAGCCTTGCAGCTACCCTTAGCTCTCATTGTGCTTCTTTTGCGCCTGTTCATCAACCTTGTGGACTGTTGCACTTTCGATTCTGGATTGGCTACTTCACCGACTACCAGTTCGAGGATTGGTCGCCGTCTTACCCTGCTACTTTGGTGCACACTGCCCTGTCTGGTACCAACGCAGCCACGCAACCTTCATCCTTTCTCTCTGACTGCTCGCATCGGTGAAGCCAGTCATCCAGGACCGATGGAGGATGGATTTTGGATTGGCACGGTGAACCCGTCCGGACTACGTGGAAAAGAGCCTCATCTAGCTAAGCTACCCTGCGGCCTATGGGGTGTGACTGAAACGCACCTTGCCACACCCGGTATCCGCCCTGCAATACGAGCCCTTCGCCAAGCAGGTCGAGAAGAAGGACGTGAACTTTCAGTGCTACCTGGTGCCCCAGTAGCTCTCAGAGCTCGCTCGGAGTCAGCAGGAGTTTGGGCAGGAGTGCTCACTTATGGAGATGCTCCTCTACGCGCTGTTCATGCGCATTGGCCAGCGGCCGAGTACCATCAGGGACGAGTACAACTACTTCAATCATGGCATGGGCCGCTTTCGCTGTTTGGCGCGGTGGTGTACGGCTGGCCTACTTCACCTACATGGCCCCACTCCGTCTCCCAAACCAATGCGCTGCTTGAGACACTGGTCCAGGACATTGGCCTGAGTCGTGCCGGCCCTAGATACATAGTGGGCGACTTCAACCACCCTTTGGAAGTTCTTCCGGCGGCTCGTACCTTGCTGGATTTGGGCTGGGTTGATTTGCAGACCTATGCTTTTGTCCATCACCAACGGCCATACACTATGACCTGCAAGCAGGCCACCATCACTGACTTTGTTCTAGTTAGCCCAGAACTGATTCCTTATCTTTCTCGGGTACAAGACTGGCAATGGTTTGCGGATCATGCAGCACTGGGAGGCCTGTTTCACCTACAAGGATATTTCTTATAAAGTAGGTGTTTGTTTTTTTAAAGTAGGTGTCCATTTGTTACTTCTTTCAAGACTTGTTTCATAATGTTGGGTAAATCTGGCCAAACGTTTGGGTCACAGTCTATGACCTTTGTTAGATATCATGTGGCAAAACATCTGGGGTGGCCCATAGTCTGCATGCTGGGTCTTAGAAATGATGGCGCTGACTGATTTTAAAAGAAAGTCGTCGATCAGCATTCTGCAATTTGAAATTTGATGGCTGAATCGTGGACCTGCCACTGGGCCATGTATCAGCATGATGCTGTTATACAGTGAACCAGCTTGGAAGCAATATTTACGCCCTGAGAGCGTGGTAAGCGGAGCATGGTAAGCGGAGCGCCATGGTAAGCGGAGCATGGTAGCGGAGCGTGGTAAGCGGAGCGTGGCAGCGGAGCTTGGCAAGCGGAGCGTGGCAGCGGAGCTTGGTAGCGGAGCAATTCTGATTCAGACATCATGACTTAATGGCCCTTAGCCTGCCTGACAAGTGACAGACTCTGACTCAGTCAGTCAGACTCACTGAGCAGGCGCTGTCATGTCGGTCTGATGGTGATGGACACGGTGACAATCGTCATTCATGGTAGCGGAGCGTGACAGTCATTCATCATGACATGTGTGGAGCTTCATTTAAAGCTCAAAAATGTTTTTGGCATTCTAAAAAATTTGTCATGGTCAAAACCGGCTGGCAACCTTTCGAAATGCAACTTGAAGCCAGCAAGCTGGCCACAAATTAAATTAGTAGACCAGCAAGCTGGCCCGGCCCGATCCCAAAGCCAGCGAGCTGGCTGCCCCCCCCTGCAAGCCAGCTTGCGGGAGAAACTCTTTTTTTTCACCGACTGCCTTGCGCGGCTTCAGCTTCGCGCTTTCTCTTCTCCTTTCGCCGTGCCTCCTTGGCGTTCTTCTTGTCTAGGCGGTCTCTTTCGACAAACTCAGCCAGGTTCTTCGGCTGGGCAAATTTCTTTCC
>VSDK01028820.1:0-20938 GCA_009767595.1 Symbiodinium kawagutii
AGAGTCAAAAAAAAATCAGAGTCAGATTTGATAGCCCCCCTGATATGGCATTTATCTAATCACTCCAGTGCTCGCCAGGCCAATGGCTGGAATGATTCACACGATTTCATGGGGCACGAAAGGCACAGCGTTTTTCCCTATGGATTTGAGGCTCAAATCCATGGATTGAGGCACCTTTGTGGAGAGCCTGGAAGCTCAAAATATGTGGGCTGTTCTTAGGACACCAGCATCCGCATGCATCCGGCATCATGCTCTGATTAGGAAGCCATGGATGAGAATCAGCACAATCCCCAAACCACCATAGAAGGAAGGAATGACAAGAACATCATATCTCCAGTATCTCCCATTGCATTTGCCAGTGATAGGTGAGGGGTGGCGATTCGCGATTCTCCCAAACCGATAGATAGGTGACTCGTTGCAACAACCTAGCCTATCATTTAGCAGTATCAGGAGGAAGAGAGGATGATTTTATGATATTTTATATGATTTTATGCTTTGTTTTTACAGCTCCTTTGAAAAACGACCATGGCACCCTGCCGCTTCAAGTGCACAGCTCCGACCAAGAACCCACGCCTCTGGGGGGAGGTAGATCATGGTTCCTTCCACCCGGCCATCATCAATGATTTCTTCCTCACACCTCGGGTACTTCTAAAGTGTCTGAATCAGGATGGGATCCACTTGTATAGTTCAACTTGGTTTAACCAGAAAATCCGTGGTTTACTGACCTTAGTTCAACCAGCAACTTCTATTAGTCAATTACCTTTGCCAACAGCAACCTGAATGTTGGGGCACGCGCCGCGAATCAACACCCACCGCTGACAGTGCAACAGTTATGACTTGTACTGCGCACCCCTTGCTCTCAACACATAATAGGGTGAATGGATGTGACTTGTCTTTTCCTTGGACCAACAATATCAATTGCTTGCCCTGGATGCATAATTTTGGTCATCACAAATTACAAAGTATAGGTTGAAAAACCTTGAAACAACTGCTTCACGTGATTGTTCACCAAGCCACAACAACAATGGTGTGGGGAATTGACTGATGTTCTCTTTGATGGTGTACGAATCTAAGTTCTCAACACGGCAAACGCGACGTTTAAAGATCCCAACTTGGCAGTGTACATCACCCAGTGACGGGGTGTGGCTGACTGGTGCCATGCGACTGTCACCCAAGTACCAAGCTGCTAGGAATTGCTATCTATCGCAGTAGCCAACGCATCAGGTGCCCAGCAAACCCGGGTCCCAACATCTGCTGAGTCGCTCAGAGAGTTGGACATCTGGAGCATCCTGGTGAACGGTGGCCACAACACAAGGCTTTCAGTGGCCTTGGACCTTTTTAAGTTGATTGTTTAATGTTGCTGCAATTGCTATGTAAATTTGTTGGCAAAATTGGTAGATGGGATATGATTGGATTTCAATTGGATTTCTCATCAATTCAAAGGTGGTACCCCTCTCACAATCACGGGAAACATCTGCGTAGGCAATACAGCTCCTTTTCAAGAATCATCGTGCGACCCACCAGTTCACACTGGGATGTCTCGAAACAATTGAACTGCTGTGGATCTTTCTGTCAGGGACGCAAAATATCAAACTACGGCGTCGAGAACCCCAAAGCTACCGTCAAACTACGGCGTCAAACGAGGCATACGAATCAATGTGGGCCGGCAAACAAAAGCAGGTTGCAAGTCTTTGCCGCTGGTAATCCATGGCGAAGATATGTAAGATCCAGTTGTTCATTGAAACCACAATCAGTTTACCTAGCCCAATCTGTGGTGATTTACCGAGGTAATCAACTGCGGGATCTCCCACGACTAGTGGTTGCTGTTGTTTATTTTTGTTGTGGTCTTTGTGGTCTTTGTGGTCTTTGTGGTCTTTGTGGTTGTTGTTGTTGTTGTTGTTGTTGTTGTTGTTGCTGTTGTTATTGTTGTTGTTGTTGTTGCTGTTGTTTATTTTTGTTGTGGTCTTTGTGGTGTTTGTGGTCTTTGTGGTCTTTGTGGTTGTTGTTGTTGTTGTTTTTTTTGTTGTTGTTGTTGTTGTTGTTGTTGTTGTTGTTGTTGTTGTTGTTGTTGTTGTTGTTGTTGTTTTTTGTTGTGGTCTTTGTGGTGTTTGTGGTCTTTGTGGTCTTTGTGGTCTTTGTGGTCTTTGTGGTCTTTGTGGTCTTTGTGGTCTTTGTGGTCTTTGTGGTCTTTGTGGTCTTTGTGGTCTTTGTGGTCTTTGTGGTTGTGGTTGTTGTTGTTGTTGTTGTTGGTGGTGGTGGTGGTGGTGTTGTTGTTGGTGGTGGTGGTGGTGGTGTTCGCGATCAACTGCTACGATTGACCATGAATCAGCATTGTTTCACAAGGTAAGTCCAACCATTAAAATCAACGAGTCCAAACATCCTCAGCCATCAAGTTGCTTCAGCTTAGCTCACATTCCAGGCACCTGCCACTCACACCCCGCACCCAGCGATGCCTGCGCCCGCCAGTCCCCATCTCTGAGACGTTTCAGCAGGGCCCTACGGCAGTTTGCAGCTGCCTGGCGATAAAGTTTACCAGTTCAACCACCCAGCAGGTCGGTTACGGTTGCTGGGTGATGATGGTTGAGGCTTCGCACAGGCGATGATGAGCAAAATGGTACTGTCGCCATGGGATCCCAACTACTCAGGGGACTCTGAGACCTGTCATCTGCAGGGATCAACTGCTTCAAAACAAACTTTGCCAATTCCATGGTTGAAACGCCTCAAAGGAACTGGTAAAACCGGATGAAAACGGCATCAAACGTAACACGGCTTTGTTTCTTATCCCAACTTTTCTCACCTTCTCCCACCTTCATCTCCCACCTTCAGACCTTGGATATCCTCGGGTCTCTCTCTCATTCTGCTCGTGTTGCCATTCCAACGTAGTCAGTGGTGTGCCATTGCCAGCATTGCCATTACCCTCACGGCCACTGCTTCGCGCGCCTCGTCAGTGATGGGTCGACAACCCCCGAAGTCCGTGAGCTTCGCGTGGTTGGAAGAGGTGATCTACGCGCCAGCGGCCACCCCTGGGGGCCATCCTGGGGGCCTTCCATCCTCCCCCTGGCAGCTGCAGTTACGCTCACTTAGCCATGCTCCAAGTTCTTAGTGGGAACAGCATCAACAACGCTGAGGTACAAAGGACGCACGCGTATCTACGGGGTATATCATGGGAAATCGATAATTAGATGTGCATTGACAACAGCTAGAGTGTCCGATATGGGGGACACAGGCCACCACATCACAGCAAGTGTTGATTGGTTTCTAGTTGATCTCTTGATGTATGCTGAGGACTCGGTTTATGCCTTGCACCTTGCAAAGTTCAACTAGGCTGGTCCTATTTTCCCTTAGAAGTTGAGAGGCCACCACTAGTTGTACCAAGATGATGCGTATAGACACTTTTTGTTGGATCTCTGGTACCGGAGATTATGACGCTTGGACACTGCAATGTGTGGGTCACTGCCCCATAGAGGTCCAAACCTTGCCTGATCCCTAAATCGAACAGGTCCTTGAGGATGAAACATGAACTGATGCTGAGAATACATGGCTTCATGTGGCTTCATATTTCAACATCTTTCAACATCTTTCAACTAAGGTCCAGCGACAACTCCGCCGGATGAAGGTGTGTAGATGACAACGGGCCGCCAGCACAGGGTCTTGGGATCATCAACAAAAACACACGTCCGTGGGGTCGATTAACCTGATATGCCAACCTCAGCCTGCATTGAGCGGTTGGCTTTGACCCATTCCGGAATGGGTTTGACACTAACTAGTAACCAGAGTCAGTCACTACATCAAAATCTAGTCCATGTTGTGGCATAATGACATATTACCGTATATTACCACCATGATACCAGCCATTGACTGTATATAGCTAGGTGAATTATTGCAATTATCGTTGTATCAACTACCCGTTGCTGAGAGCCAGCTTATCAGAGTCTTCAAGACCTCAGCATCCAGTAAGCTTCTGCGGCGCACCACGACATTTTCTGGCTTCAAGTCGCTGTACACAAAGCCTGTCGGCAATCCACGAGCCCAAATAACGATGATCGGTTCGCAACCCAAATCAGGGAACTTGCAGAAAATCCGACCTGAAATCTAATTGATGTATAATTTCTAGAAAGCTGGCATGAAGTTATGGGTTTGCCTCAGAATGCTCAATTGCTGCGTTTTAACATCTCAAAGTGACTCTTGGAGATAAGCCCAAGCCTTGCAACCTTTGACGCAGAGTCTATGAAGTCTAGTGCCGTGCTGGAAAGACACAACTTCCCCCAGTCGCTATACTGTTAGTATTGGCCTGGCCTGAAATCCAACGCTGGCAATTGTTCCGTAACACTGGTCGTGCGCGTTTCACCGTACGTCTCATAGAATGTGGGAAGCACCACCCCTTGTGTTTCCCTTGTGCTCTATTTTCATCTTGCAGTTGTTGATGGAGACCCGTCAGTAGAACATGCTATGCTATTCTCTGTGCTGAAATTTGGCTCTTTGGGGGCTGCAAAATAAACAGTATGGCAAAACACGGGAAACAGTTCGGCAAGGGCCGCCAACTCCCACGATCTGACACATGCCCAAAACATGTCAGTTTAGAATCATGAGAATTTATGTGACGTGCGGGGATGTCCATCCATGGCTAGTCTGTGTCCACATCGAGCTAAAAATGTTCGACCCAGTTGGAGAGTATGGGAAATCTTGTGGTTGTGGGCACAAATACTGTATATATATATATATATTCATTCTGGGGTTGCTAACCTTTTTAAAACCTTCCCCGAACTGGGAAGTTACTCCTTGCAACATCTGAAAACATGAGCATTTTGGGTTCATAGGGGGCACCACCTGTCAGAACAACCCTGTACACCCATCCCCGGCACTGCCTGTGTCGTGAATCGCACACAATGCCGCAACCACTTCGCCCACAAAGAATTTTGCAACATCCTCCGGTTGGATAATCTTGGAGGTCAATGAGCTGAAAGTATCTTAAAGTGACAATCGCACCTGGCATATGATCCATCATGATCTGTCATGATCATCATGGCCCCTATATTTTTACGTTGAATGTGTGTTCCACTTGACTTACTAATCCCTTGCTGAAACAATAGCAAAACATCCCACAACAGTTTCCAGGCAGCGATTCTATGCAGCACTTCACCATCTTGGAAAGATGAAACTCTGAGAGAAACCGCGCATCCAAGGGTTCCAACATGTTTCAACCTTTCTGTTGTCGACTGGTTGTGGGGATACGATCCATCCCTGTTGTCTGGTCATGAAAGTCACAGGGAAGCTGACATGGTAGCCCAGCCATGTGAGCTTGGAACACTGGACCAGGCGCTTCAGTCCTCCTGCAGTTTGCCCAGGGAACACAGCATGTTGTGTAAATCTCCCTTGTGAGCATACCTAAGTGGCTCACCCCATCCTGGAACAGGGAATAGTCCCGGAAGACCCTGCTGTGACTTGCCGGATCTTGTGAGATTTCTGTCTGGAAGAGTACCAAGAACATGTAGCCATGCTGAGTTCTTTCTTGGCGTTCCCAATTTCATGTTCTTAGTCCTTCAATATGCCCATGATACCAGGCATTCGAATCAACTAGTGATGCTGGTGCCATCTGAACCTACACTTTTGTTGGTTTATACGGGCTCGGCCATCTGACAGGCAAGTTACTCTTTTGGGGACTTGCCTTCAGGCAACCATGGCTACTTTGCATGATCTTTGGGCTCCAAGTGCTTCAGCAAACCAGTTTTCTCTACCGTCCCTGCTGCATACTGAGGCCTGCAATGAATCTTGACAATGGCTCCATGTCTACCAGGCAGTCTAACCAGTGCTATCCCTACTCTGCAAATCATACAACCATCCTCCAATCCCTACCCCCGAAAGAAAACACGGAGCCCAAAATTGCGTTCGTTTACAGAACAAAACTGACAAACCTTATTTTCTAGGCCTGCCTTGTTGCGGTCTAAGTTTGTTTTCTGAAGCCCAGAATCACTGTTTCGCAGCATTCCGCTTCGGCGTACGATCCAAGGTACTCCAAAACGAGATATGCTCCATCTCTGTACCGAAACGCTGCCACCATGCGCGCAATGCCCTGGAACCAGTGGATTTGTCATGCGACCCGTGACCTATCTCGCTTGGGTTGAACAACATTCCCTATAGGATGAGATTATAGCAACGTTAAGAATAGGGACAAAAGCGTCAGCTGCGACAATCTGGAACAAAGCACAATTACCGATGCTAGGACAGTTATCAAACAGTTCCTATAGGAACCGTTCAGGAGCATGTGGAAAACCCCCTAAAGAGACCTTTAGAATGCAATTACTCGGTAAATTATGGCTTGATGATGTTTGATGTATGTCTTGGATGTAATACTCTGCCTATCTTGATCCAGCTGTTGCAGCTGTATCTCACCGACTGTGGAACTGGGTCAGGCCAACGTGCGCAAGTGAACTGATGCTTTCTGACAATGGCATCTGTCCACGTCAAAGCATCACAATCGCCACCATCCATCATGTCAACTTTCAAGAAACAGGGAGTCTCTGGTGAACAGGAAAGAAAACAAACCTCGCCAGTTCATGCCATTTCTATCCATTTGGCAGTGGGTCAAAACCCCGTACCCCTGGTTCCCCTGTCATTAACCACTGATTTCCCTTCTATTGTTGCTTATTATCTACCATTATTGTTGGTTAATATTGACCTATAGCCATTTCTAGCGTTCATCCTCATGATCCATCAATGGCTTCATCCTCTGCAGCTCGTCCCCAGCAGCATTGCCGTTTTCAGGACTTGCCACCAATGCCCCCATGGCAAAGAAGAAAAACAAGTACTGGACCAGAAAACATGCAGATTGTTCATGGAATTCCTAGGATTTCCAATGAATGGTCTTTGATTTTACAGGGTACTTATATATCTATTATATATATATATATATTATATATATATATATTATATATATATATATTATATATATATATATATTACAGTCAAGGTTAATAAGGGCTACTCTATACTTACAATATGCTACTTTAATCATCCCATGGTTGATCTTGATCGCTATCAGCTCATTGACTCTGAATGGATCATCAACTTACAGATAGCGTTCACCACGATCCATGCAGGCATGGGTCCAATCCCTGTCCCCCTTCTCTGCACATCCTAAGATAAACATAGATAAACATAGATACAGTAAACATAACATCCCTTAATGTACTAAGAAGTTCACCATCGGGAAGGTCACCTACATCAGCTGCAACCCATTCCCATCTAAGCTGCCAACGGGGTGACTCAGCATCTTCAAGACGCAAATCTCTCGATTCACAGATGCCTTTCAGCTGTGCAGGCACCGGTCCACCTCCCCGGATACGCTGTGGCGAGACTCCCAGAATGGAGTCTGATAGGTATGATTACAATGCTCAATTAGCCATGCAATTAGTAGATGGAAAGGGATGAACATCACACAATTCAGCTACTGAATAGCTACTCAACATTACTAAACTATAATTCGATATCAAATAGTTGATAGCATTTGAATACATTTGATAGCTACCAAAAACATCCAAAAACATTACAATATCTTTACAATCTTCGAGCATCAAGGCCACACAGCCGTCCAAATCGCTCCTGTCCTCACCGGGGGAATTCAGGGCCCATGGGGCCACCTTGAGAGACCCCTTCGTCGTGCCAGGCACTCCACCAACCTTGATGGATACCCAGTCCAGTCCGGGATCTCAAGACATTTTTGGAATGATGTATCAACCATGAGGTAGATGGTCCCACTCAAATGCATCATGCTTAACGATCAAGGAATAATGGTGACAATGACCCGTCCTTGAGGAAAGCATGGAAATGGAGACCGCTTTAGAGAACCCCATGGCCATTGGCGAACCTACATTGAGCCCTCACATTGGTCTCAACATGCCCTGACAACTTGTTCCCAAAACCAGTACCCTGATGCCTCATAGCCCATTTCTTCCATGGTCTTGGTGTTGATCACCTTGCCCGGTGAAACCCTCCAGTGACCCTTGTAAGCCACCAGTGGATAGGCTCAGACTAAGACACCTTCTGCGAAACCTGTTGTTAACTTCGACTGAACACGTGACAGGTGTCAAACAGCTGTTAGTACCTTAATCCATTAATTCCAGAAAAAATTGAGAATCCAGTAGCCAATTGATGTCAAATGTTATCCTGTCATCCCTAATAGAAACTGCCAGCTGAGCAAGAACAATAGCGAGCCAGGAACTGCTGACGCTTTACAAACGGACTCTCCAATCATGTAGGAGAAACGCTCGTCGCTTGGAGCCACCGTTGCTGGTGATATCTTATTGAACGCCAGGGGACCTTAACCGGCGGCAAACAATTGGTAATTCATGGAATGACAGCCACTGCCAGTATCTATTCGTATTAATTCTTGGAATCCAACTCATATCCCCTACTTGTACTGCATCAGGCAGCAGCATGAGTAGTTCGTGTTCACCGGCCAAATGGTTTCCCGCAGTAAGACATAAACTAATGCATGCGATAATGGTGCGTGTAGTAGGTAGAACTGAAGCTAAATAATTGATAAACTCTCTGCTAATAAATTGTGGATGAAGTATCTGCTCTATTAATCTTGTCTCCAGTATATATGCTAGACACAGTAAATGCTTTGTTTAGAAACTGCTTTATCACTGGCGTGTTAAGTGTATGTGCAACCCTAAACCACTGCCGGACTCAAACAAGTGGTCAGCATCAACAAAGCCTGTCCAACACGGATGTCAAGGCAACATACCCAAACAGATTACTGAACATCATTTATATAGCAAATACACATGATCTATTTTGCATCCTTTGGCACTTTGATTTCCACACTCCAGCAAATTGCTGGCGATGTTCAAATATATATTGGTAACCAGAATGGTTTTAATAATAGCAGTTCATAGTGCTTAGCCAACTTCTTTGAGGGTGATCAAAGACCTAAAGCCACCTGCTGTTTCACGCAGTTGAACGTCTGTGTTAAGACCAAAGGCCTTGGTAAGTCTCAGGGATTTGGCCTTGGCATACTCTGATGTGGTGGTTTCTCAAAATAGGGGACCCCAAAGATGGATGGTCTATTAATAAACAATGATTAATATGGGATGATTTGGTGGTATCCCTATTTTGAGAAACACCCATGTATGGACATGCAAAAATCGATTGCACATAGAATGGTTCACACCGGACAATCGCAGAATTCCTTGACCCAATGATGAATTGTAGCCCCATGGGTTCCGCTTACTGTGTGTTTGACATGAAGGGAAAGGGATTTGAACATTTCAGGCTGTCCATGAACATGAAGTGCACCCCTGGAGACCACCTAAAGATCTGATCGATTCCAGTGATGATACAATCAACTGTAGAGGTACATCACTATCGACACCCACCAAGAACAGCCTGGAATGTCACACCAAAGTGGTCATGTGAACATCCCAGTAGAACCGTTCTGCCTATACGTTTGTGATTTCTGGATGCTCTTGGTCCCAAAGGCGTAATCCCAACGCAAGCGAATCAGCTACCCCGTACCTTCACGGCGTACTCAGGCCACTTGGACTGAGTCTTCTCCTGCAGGTGCACTGCAGGTGCAGCCGCGCTCTGGTAGTGTCAGGTAACGCTGAAGAACTTCCAGCATCAAACTTGTCTTGCTACCGTTGTGTGGATGCCAAAGTATCAAGCTGCTGTGGCTTTCACAATCTCAAACATCTACTGTCACATCTTAATCAATCATATTCGGAGCTGAGAAGCAACGACTCTTGGTCAAGCTTCCTAAGCTTTGAAGATATCACATGTCCAACTTGGTGATATGGTATATATTAATATATTGGTATATATGATACATACTTTTGTATTTCCTTCTTCAGCAAGTCGTGACTTCGGTGGCCAACTTGGCTTCTCCCCCAGGGCTCCGTCCTTCTGGATGGTCCTGGCGTAGCGAACCACACTGAAGGCTCCATGACCTGGGACACGCGCATACAAATGGCAGGCATATGGGCCATATGGGATTGAAATATGCAGCCGCAAACGCGTATCTTTCAATGGTATTGATGCCTGTTGAATCTGTTGATATGTATATAATGATCATCAATGGCATTATAGCATGTTTAATACATAACAGTAGACCATGCTATTGAATGATAGTGATATGTATTCATGTAATGCAAATGTATGGGGTAAATCTTGATAATTATGAATGGGATTGTGATGCATTTGATGTATACTATATATCATACCATGCTATTGATGTGTATTCATGGTAAATTATATCTATATATTTAGAGAAGTTATGCTGAGGCTGGAAGAGCTTCAGTGGGTCACAAGTACATCCAGCAATTAATTACAAACTACTATACTGTCCATGATTGGTCCGTAACAACTATTCAAATCATTTCTGAAATCCGTCACGCGGTTCGCTCTGTACAACCAGTCTATGTGCTTTAGAACTGCGGTAACAAACCGTCGTGGTTTCTGAGCGGATGTACAAAACTACTGCCCGCATTAGGGTCATAGTCAAGACAATGCTCCCTGTGATCGGTGATAAGCATAAATATTGACCGAAGAAAAGGCACCCAGCAGGCTATTTTGACTAGTGACTAGCACCCGTTTCAAATGAACAAAGAATTCGGATTGGTGACATGTTGGCAAGCCGTGGTAATGTCCATCGAATCGTGAAACATGTAAATGATCTGAACTAATCACAACTAATCCAAACACACGACACCCACATTTTGGCAACCTGATTGCTGTGACCCTCCAGGCTCAAACAAAGCCTGTTGTGTGTAGCAGATGGTTATGGATATCAATGATCTTATGGTTAAGAATCTACGCATAGGTCTCCAATGGCACCAATGGCAGAATTGTATCATGTTTATCCATTGTTGACAGTCAGGGTATGTATCCAGCCAATCTTGGCGCAAACTCACATGCTCTCACCCTCAACCAATTAACTCGCAGGGAAATGAAGTGACTGCAGTATGTCTGCATATCATTTGCAACATGCACTTACTTTCAAAACAAGTCCGCAGAACTTAAAAGGCAACACATAAACAAAATATAACAAAATTGGAACCATTTGGAACCACTAGGCGAGTGAGATCCGCGTAAAAAATATCGACTACTGACTTGGCCCCTCCAGCCACAGCTCTCTGCCAGGTGGCACGACGGGGCGATCTGAGGTGCCACGCCAATGTCCTCGTGGCCAAACACCAAATTGTGAAACCTCATCCAGCAGCTGATCCAGCACTGACAAGCCATGACGGGGTCGGAGACAGCAATGATGAGATGCTTCAAACATCTTCCAACTTCATGTTTGATAGACTACCCAAAGGACCTGTTATACCTCTGCTTCGGTAAACTGGGGGGGGAACTTGCCATGGACAGAATAGACATGTGTGTCTGTTTGCCTGTGTTTGTGTAGTTCGACATGTTTGTAGAAGTTTATTTGTATATCTGCATGTGTACAGCTACAGTAAATCAATAAATACAAATATATACATATATAGTATATAATATGCACACATTTGTGCGCAATGATGTGAAATTCCTTAATGCGTTCAAGTACTCCTGAGTCCCAATGTCAACTGTAAACTGCAACATTGTTTTTGTTGTTTCCTTTTTGGAAATATGGTACATGGTATATACATGGTACATGGTAAATGGTCGTTGTCATTGCTTTTGAGAGAACCCTTGCACAAGGATAGTGTGCTGAACTCCTGCTGGTTGAGCCGAAGCTTTTGCCTAGCGTTGATCGCCTGACAAAAACAACCAGTTCCCCCTGACGTGAAAGCTGTCCCAAAGGGTGCGCTCCGTATGGGAGTTTCTACTAGTGGTTTTATTCTTGGCTAAGCAGATAGTCAATATGGTGGGATAATGTTCATCAAATGCTATCAATTATCCCGCCTATTACTAATCATTCAAATCCATCAACCAGCTTATTAACCCCCCCGATTCACAGTGGAACCCCGCCATAAAACTCCCTGGAGTTCCGGACTTCAACGAGGGTAGCAACGTTGGAGTCTCTTCCATCAGCGCCGTCTGGATCCAAGCACTCTGGCCACCCCTCACTTTTGGTCGAAAGGGACCAACAATAACTAAGCTCAGCTTGTTTCTGAAAAAGAGATATTGAAATAACAACAACTACGCTTTTGTTAAACAAGAAACTGAACCATCTGATGTTTCTGTGATTCTAGCCCAGGATAGAAAATTCAAGGATTGAAAATGATTGAGTTTATGACCTTTGGGACCTCATGGTTTGATGGCAACCGGGCAAGTGCAAATGGAAACCTACGAACACCAGCTGGGAAAGCTGCATTGAAATCTATAGTCTCAGAAGCTGGTGATGCAATAGGAACAGATTGATTTTGTTCTAAAGGATGTTGCAATGGTGCTCTGACTATGGCCAAGGAACATCCATGAGTTGACAATAAAAGCTGGGTGTTCGAAGCATTGGCTGTCCCAAAAACACCTAAGTAGATTTCCGGCCAAAGCCATAGTTAATCGCTTTGCAGCTCGCCGGATATCTATGGACAATTCCATAATAAGAACGTATATGAACTCAATTCTGAAAAAAACGCTGAGATTGTAATTCTCAGTAGTAGAGGTCAACGGTAAAAATTGGTACTCCTACCTCCCAAAGTCTTTACTAATCCCATGGCCGCTCAAGTCTGCCACCCACAGCGAACCTCCCAGCTGTTGGGACCTTCCAATGGCTTCACGGGGACACAGAGTTTCATGTACCTTGTGAGCCAGGGATGAGTCAAATGAGTCAAGGAGAAGCTTATGCAAGTGGACCATCTCCAGTCGGTGATTGCTCAGGTTCTCTTGGCAAAACAACTTTAGTCACAAGAGCATCTTAACGAATCTTAACTTCCAATAACTCCCAAGTTGGAGAGTGCAAACGAACAAAGTCACGCAGCCCTCAATTTCATGCAAGCGACGCATGCACTCGATCAAGCCCCGATTTTGGACTCTCCTCCTGAGCAACAAGGAACATGTGACCCAAAGGCCTCAACCTTATTGGTCATCGTCCAGCACACAGTGGCATTGCTAATTGTCGCGGGGAAATCATCTTGAGGGCACCTAGTGGATACTTTATTGTCAAGCAGTAACATCCCTGGAATGGATGATGATCAGATATGATAAGCCTGACACCACGCGCAAGCTGTCCATGTCCCCACGATCCTCCCGAAGGCTTCCCAATGTCTCTGGCGGCCGTGCTGCTGGTGGTGCGGGCGTCTCCTACGACACGAAGACATTCGTCAGATGGGGCGATGACGCACTCTGTTCATCTCGGTTTTCTTTTCCCAGGGTGGGTAATACTCATTCCTACCAGTTAGATGGCGGGGAATACCTATTCCTACCACTTTCACAATGATTTGAATCTCCAATGTCATCAACTTTCATCAACTGCCAGGGCCAAACACTGGTCGGATATCTAGCTTTCAGGTAAGCAAGTGCCATTGCAGCGTGGCTGATCCAGGACAAGCTCAGAATAGTCAAGCCATCGCGGTTAGAAAGGCACACCGCTACCCAACCTGAAAAAGCCAGCATCCTTGCAACACCTGAAAGGGTTTGTCATGGGTGAACGGATGGGATTCGGACACATGACTTATTTATGGTGAGCAAAATTCCAATCTTCGCCAAAGCTGTGGGTACTGCCCAGCTCCTTCTTGAAGGCCCATGGAGCCACCCCGGTCACCGTGACAGGCGGCTGGGCACCATTGCCCCCCTGAGGACGGGGTCAAGTCCAAAAGTGGGGATGCTTCATGGTCACTTGAATCACCATGGAGAAGTGGAGGTCCAATCTCTTTTCAAACGGTACATGTATATATATATATATTATATTTTATATATTATATATATATATTATATTTTATATATTATATATATATTATATATATAATTATATATATATATTATATATATTTATGTTTATATATGTAGAAATATTACACACCAGTTGGTCAAAAAGAATTCAAACACAGAAAAGTACGCATCCCATACCTTGCAGCACGACCCCCTGACTCCCCTGCCCTTACAATGCTCCTTCCCAGGTTGAGGTTTGCTGTGGCAGGAGGGGGGTTCCAGACAGCCTTCAAAGGTCCCCATTGCATTTGCTTGCCATCATGTTTCTTTAGCACGCTCTAAGTGACTTAACAAACTCCAATGTAGTATGTTTGCTGTCAGAACATTTAATGGAAATGCCTGCAAAGTCATGGATGGTTGTGACCAACTTTTTAACCTGACGGATTTACAGTATCTATGGATGAAAAGGTGCGGTGTTGGAAATATATATGTATATATATTGGTTTTGTTGGTAATATTCTTGTAGGGGGACAAAGTCGGATGCCCCGCACCACCACAAACTGTCACAGACACAAAAAGATGGCCTGTGCAATTGTTGGAATACTCGACAAAATCAAGGACCCACACAGGATTTTGAAACCAATGATTGTTCAGCCCGTGATGCCTTCGTGGTTGAATTGTGTGGCCCCAACGAGGGCATCTCCACGTCTCAAGAGTAGCCAGTAATTAGCTGCCAGGATTTGGGAAGGTATATATATATATATACCTTGGATGCCGTTGTGAAGTTGTTTGATATCCATGCTATTACTTGGTGAAACGTAGAATCCAAACACTGGTACACAACTGAGAAAATACGTTTTCTGGGCCTAGGTAAGCTCCTGATCAAGCCCAAAGTGTTTCAAAGTTATTTGATCCATGTTGGAACACTCGAGAACCATTCGAAACTTCTATGCAATGAAACTGCAGGTATTAGATCATTTTGATTCACAGCTTTTCAGCCTGTGGTCGTTTTAGTACCCTACCATACCCTACCCATCCCTATCCCACGCAGTCCCGTCCTTGAAAGCCCATGGAGCTACGCCTGAGGCGGTCTCGGTCAACCACCATCGCTGTTTCGGCACCCAATGACACAACCTGTGGTGGATATGGTGGATTTTTTTCGCAACCATCAACCATTATCAACCATGATTATGCCTTATCCGATCCCATCCGATCCTCCTAGAAACAAACGGTGTCAGTCATCCCTTCTTGCAGCATAGTTCATTCTGGACAGAAATCAGCGTGCAATGAGCAAAGCTTCAGAATACTTCTGGAGCGGCCCAGTGCCAGGGATGACCAGACATGATTGAAGTCATGCTTAGGCAAGTCCAAAGCCAACAGTTCAATGCCTTTATTGAAGTTACTCCATACTCCATAAAGGAAGAAATGTGCCTCTCCAAGCCCATCATACAGATTGGTTCCTGTAATGATTATTGCAATAACGGCTTGTGACGTGCGACCATGTCTAATGGTGTGTCTCAAGTTTTTAAATATATAGTCAACAAATCACTCATAGAATGGATCCATCAATCCACACGTACAATTCACATGACTTTTTTTAAAATCACAACAGCAATCAAATCAAAACGCATCGAATCACATAAATCATCAGCAAGGCATTCGTCCACGGATCGTACGAGTGCCAAAATCTCAGCTGTGCAATCGCTGGTGCAGGAACTGCTGCTGTGCACTGGCCATTTGACAGGGATACAGACCACCACGACTCATCCCCAGCAATCAACCGGATGCAACAAAAACACATGGAATATCAATGAACCTAAATAAAAATATATATATATATACCTATATGTATATGTATTTTTGAACAAATAAATGTATGTATATATATATATATGAATGGAAGTTGCTTTGAATGGAAGTTGTTTCTTTTGTGCAGGGTGTAGCACATGTGTGTATAAAGCAAAATTAAGTCTGGTGATCATCGAACTGAACAGGTCGTGGTAAACCCTTGTGGTGAGTGATAGCTTGACCGGCTTAACCGTTAAAACAATATCCAACAATGTTTTATTGACGATCCATCCACTCAGACTCGTGCCAAGATATATTTATATATATGTAAATATATATATATATATGTAAATATACATATATATATATATTTGTATATAAATAGAAAAAAATATATATATACGCCAAAGCTGAGACACCACAGAGATCTTGCGAACTCCAAATTTCACAACCATGTTGGGTATCCCCCAATCACTGGATTACTGCTGGTCATTGCACTTCCAAGCTGCATGATACGCTAATGCTTGCGCCCAAATTCTTCAGGGAAACCCCATATTGAGACATACACACACACAAATTCCTCGCCTGTGGTAGTCAAAGGTGGTTGCTTTCCGCCTGTAGCATGCACAGCGCATAACAACATTGAATCTGCCAACATGTTAAAGTTCACTGAAGTCTTCTCACGGTATGTGGATACGTGACAGTCAGCCATCACACAAGTTAGGGAGCAGCATCCCAACGGCTTGATTGTTCAAAAAGTTGTCTGGCCCGACACTCAGGTCCTGAACCAGAAACATTTTCAGGGTTGTGTTGGGATGTAGATGACCATCTTTGGTGATACTTGGCAGTGCTTACAACAACGTATCTAATTGCTATTGACCCCACGAGACAGGCTTCACGATTAGTCAGAATCCCACTGGCGCCCATGATGCGACGGCATTACACCACAGCCCTCACAAAGCCATCCATGGAACAGTCAAGCTGAGGTCACAGGCACAAGTCAAGCTCAGAAGCTCACTTACTATGACATGGCAGTACCGCCCCCACATGATCAGTTGCGAGGCATCAGATTCGTAAATATGTCGTTGGTAGGTACAAGCATCAACGGCAATTCAACATACAAATATATAACTAGCATAAACAAACATATAGATATGAATCTAATTCAACATAATCATAATCTGTATTACTAAACATTAGCACCCATATGCAACCATGAGCTTCTGCCCCATCAACCACTGATTCGTCCCCCTCCCCCGGCGCATCAGGCCTTGCCCCGGCTTCCAGGATCCTGCACCAAACCTTGGGGAGGACCGTGATGAGAGAATCACTCATGGTGCTGACAATGGCTGATGGTTGGTGAGAATGGCTATCAGCTACTGATGCTATAGTGAGAATCAATCATGGTTGTTCAATCACTCGTTGTTGAAGTTGTTGAACAATAATGGCACACCATGATGATTATTAACTATTGCTGTTCACAATTGTTGAACGATAAGTCAGCCATTGTGATGATTGTGAATGGTTGATAATGATTGTTAATAGTGGTTAATGGTTGTTAATTGACATAGTTGCTGATTGCTGTTAATGATTGAACAATGGCTATTAATGATTGACAGCGGTTATTGATGATTGATAATGGTTGACAATTGCTGATGGTTGTTGGTGAGAATGGTTGACAATGGGTGATTGACCATGGTTAAAAATAGTTATTAATAATTGATGATGGTTATTAATGATTATTAATTGGTGAGAATGGTTGACAATGGGAGATTGACAATGGCTGCTAATGGTTATTAAGTTTTGTAATGATTGATAATGGCTATTAATGATTATTAATTGGTGAGAATGGTTGACAATGGTTATTGATGATTGATAATGGCTGATGGTGATTGAACCATGACCGTGACAATGGCTGATGGTTGTTGAACAAATTGATTGATAGTGGCAAATGATTAATGATTGTCGTTAATTCACGATCATCGTTCAAATGATACTTGATATTTTATGTTTATTGATGATTGATGATGGCTAATAATGGCTGATCTCATCGTTTAATCAGGCTTAACCAGGTCATTCGTATCTCCAAGGTTTAACCTTGTCGATGAAGCACTGGGACCGCGCGTGGTTGAAAATTGCTAATCGTTAAAAACATGTCAATGACTAGTGATGTAGATGGTTGTCACTAGTGCTTACAGTAAGAATGCTTTCTGATGGTCGACAATGGTTCATACTGATGACTAACGATGATTACATGCAGTTATAATATAATGCTTAATTACTAGATTACAGGTATATTATAATACTTAATTACTAGTGATAAACTATTATGTTGACTTAGTCTGTGCCTTGGCTTCAAGCTATCCTGGCTTCGGATGCATCATTATGGTGTAGCTTTCCCCAAGGCACAAGAGTTGGTGATCTGCTCACAGCTGGGTGATCCTGCAGGGCGAATGAGTCATGTAGAGTCCCATCTGCTCCAAATCCTTTTACATTGGGAAACACTTGATGTTGGAATATACATTGTTATCTATTGTTATATGTTATTTATTGTCACATCTAATTAATTATTGGTTATCTAGATTTAGACATTAATTGGTAAATGCCCTCAGTTGTGATCTTTGACTCGTCGCCGCTTCTTTCGGGACTCCAGTGCTACAACGTCCAGAGTCGGCGTGCAGCTAAGGCGCTTCAGAGAAGCGATGTTGGAAGGTAGGCTCGGCGGCTTCACCGTGTCTGAGCATCAGGCAGTGTCCCAAGCGAAATGCTGGGTGTTCCGTGGTGATAAATGGTAGATTAATGATGATTAATGATGGTTAATAAATGTTAATAACAATCAATCAATCACCATAGTTTTGCAAACCGCTCAGTTTTGATTAGTCTTTGTCGGCTGACTCTTCCAATAAATTGAAGCACATACAGCATTCTGAAGACCGCTATTTCCAAAACAATGCGAACTATATCTACATTTAATGTATCCACCCTATATCACTGAGATTAAAGGGTTGTCTGACTCTGGGCGTAGAACAACCAACAAATGAAATGTCGGCACTTGAGCAAGGAACAACTGCAACCCCAAAATCTCCACACAACATGTTGTCTACGTCTCCAACTGAAGGGAACCTGGTTCCCTTGTTCCAACCAGGTCCAACCCTCCTGTTTGTCAAGTTTTGCCCTGGGTCCCTGAGAGGGACTTCTGGCTCACAGCTCTGCTCCGCTCCCTTGGCTCTCTGAGTTTGGTTTTCTTAGGCGTATCTCTCTGACTCAGAGAAGGGCAAAGACACGGTGCATCTATCAGTTTGAAGAATTTAATTTCCACGCATAGAATTTTCTCAATTTGTGGATGTCTGTTTTTATCCAATGTAAATGGTTTCTTGTCAAAATTGTATCTCTGGGCACCATCTTTGTCAAAGGCCATATTTGGCCATGTGCACCAGCCATCAAGCATGATATGGTAGCTTCTTAAAATAGGGGACCCAAACAATTGTTGGTTTATTACCATCAATGACCAATAAACTGGATGATTTGCGGGTACTCCAATCTTTCGAAACACCCTCAATCCAACGAACCGATGTTCAGATGAATGCGATGGTTGGCTGGCTGTCTCCACGCCCAGTTGGTGATACAAAATCTACTACCACCACTCGTTGGCCGTTGGCCCCCCCTGCAGATTGATTCGGATTGAGTTGACATAGTTTGCTTTGCTTAGTCTCATTGTTGATCAACATTGATTATATTCACTATCACTATGAGTTAATTCACTTGCATGGAATGTTCCCATTAGTCGGTTCCATTTCACTGGGTTTCTATTTGTTACATCGCAGTGCTTGATTTGGGCCCGCCTTTGTGTTCCAGCTCTGGAAGCACGGAAGGCTCGGCCGCTGCGGCCTGTGGAGGGGTCGCATGTCACAGCAGGGAGAAACGTTCCATGTCTAAACTTGGTGGCTTAGATTTGGCAAATCCATACCCCAAAAACACTCAAAAACTAAGTTTGTGGCTGTAACCCACCCAGGAAAGCACTAAAAGACTGGAAGTGATCAGAACAATGAATGCCGAACTTGCAAAGTGGAGAGATCAATAGGTAGAGAGGATGGAATGATGAAATGACTCAAACAAGCAAGAACAAACGAAAGGAGTCTAGCTGCGAGGACAGACCCAACAGTCAGTCCGCTACATATCAAGAATTTGTATATGAACGAATAGAACCAACACCGTGGTCGTGTCGGTCGTGTTGGGAGAACTTTGAAGCAAACAGTCTTGATTCATACTCACAATACAGTATGAATGTTTGAGTACATAAAGATCCAAGAGGCATTTACACGAACACTGTGACAGCGTTAGCACATGTTGCCTGCCTTTACCCAAAGAAGTGCGGTCCATAAACTGACTCTTCCTCAAGGAACAACATTCAGACCTCTTGGAACTACAAACAACAGGCGTTGTGCACACGAGTTTCCCACACTATTCCAACTGTTGGCTATCGCAATCCTTGCTATCTAGTATTGGATGACCATCACACTAACAAGAGCAGCCTACGCATGCTATCATTGCCAAACTGATTCTAAGAGTGTGTCCAGATGTGTACAGTAAAAAATGTGTTAGGAGATTGCAAATCCATGCACGGGAGACAAATATAGACAATATAGACATGATAACCATCCCTCTTGAGCCCGCTGGCCGTGTTGGCTATGACTAGTTCCACCTGCCCTCTTCGAGCTGTGGGCAAAGCCTTCGTGCCATCCTTGATGATTGTGATGTTTGCATTGTGGATGATCGCAGCTTCATTTCATAGTGTCTACGATCATCAAAGTTTGTAACAGGGGTTGGCTAAAGTCCTACAGACATTGAAGAAACGAGCACCATAGGCAACCAGGTTGTTGCCTTGATGATTGCCAGTCTCGGAAGCAGCTCCCAACAATTGTCGACCCGTAATCATATATTTATTTATGATTTGGTGATCGTATCAACGTATAAATCCAATATGGATCGACCTATCATATCCTGTGAGATAAGCAACTCTATCCCACGTCCTATGACAATCCCCCAAGCCAATGGCTGAGACAATCCCAGTAGGCACAGCATGGCACAGCCTCGTTGCTGATTTCTTCGAGTTTGCTTCCGATTCTGGGTCAACAAGATATGCTTCCGATACAGCAAACTGACAACAAACAATCAACAACAAAGCACAGCAGCAACATGCAGCAACCATCTGATGTTATCTGATATTTAACTTACCATGTAGATCCATTTTTTGTATGGCAATGTATGGCCTGCCGTAGCCGTCACCAGCTCCATGTGCCTCGAAGGCTGGGACAGATCCTCCAGGGCCCCAAAGCTGCTCCGCAGTGCTTCGGAAGAG
>VSDK01028820.1:28542-53459 GCA_009767595.1 Symbiodinium kawagutii
AGAGCGTCAACAGGCTCCGACGAGTGCAAAGATCTTGTCAAACAATTTTCAAAGGATGATTCGCTGCATGCACAATCAAACCAACAGTGCTAGAAATGAACGTGGCGAAACAAAGTTCAGCCGTGCAGCCCAAAAACTCTCTGGTGGGAGTTTGAGAACTATATGGAACTCAAACATCTAAGTCCATACAGAGTGATTTTCACACCTCGTTTGGTTTCCAAACTTCCCAAATCCCTAGGAGTGAGGCGCCTGTGGCCTGTGGCTGATCCATGGCGCACGCAACATCTGTTTCCCCAGCCCGGCTTCCAGCAGTCGCCAATTTGAGTTCACTCAGCGGGTCATCAAGGGCTAGGCACATCCCCTTGTGACCATCCTGACCAGAAACAATGGAAATCCTTGTGATTCATTGCTTATTGTAAAACATTCATGGTAAACCATGATGGCTTTGTAATGGTTGATAATACTTCATGAATGTCCGTGATTAAGAATAGTTGTCAATTAAAAATGGTTCATAACAATTAATACTGAGTTCTGGGGGATTGACAATCCTTACTTAATGGCTATCTGTCGCCTAACCCGAGACCGCTTTAGGGCCCCAACCCAAATGCGTCAGGAATGACACAGCAAAGTCCAGCGGGTTTCTCACCTGCAGAGACAGTCATGGAAAGGATCCGAAACCGGAAACACGAATGCAAGTGTCAGGGCATATCTTTGCTCCGGCATATTTTTGTAGCAAACCTTTCTGTTGTTCATCAACTTGTGCACATGTTATGTATGCTGATACATACATGAAGATTGGTAGATCAATACACATATAGTACATGCATATTACAGTGCATTGCATTGCATTGCATTACATTAATTACTTTACATTCCATTACAATACATTCCATCACAATACATCACATTGTACTATACTACACTACATCACATCACATCACATCAAATCAAATCACATCACCTACGTACATGCACAAATACACAGTTGCACTCGAAAAATGGTCCCTTCTGCAAAGCAATTGTAGTAGAAACAACATGTTCGGCCATCAGCAGACCATCCCAGCACCAGTGTGGTGACGGAATCTACGTGGGGGATATAAGTTGAAACTAAACTGGACCAACCGTGACTTCCGGCAAGTGCAGCACACTCACCGTAAATACCATAATGTCATGTAACATCATTACAATGTATCCTGACCACAAGCTGGTTCCCATCCAGAGCATCTACCGATCCCATCCTTACACAATGAAAGATGCTTGCAGAGAGGCACAAGCCTGAGAATCCAGCATCAAAAGAAACATGTCACCGACATTCATCGACCAGTTGATACCTTGCTGTTGATGAATCTTGACATCCAAAATGCCCGGCTTTGCTGAAAGAAACACTGACCAGGCCTCTCCAGCGGAAACTCGGTCCCTATAACATCCCCTGGTTTTTGTCATCTTTGTTGCTACTCGGTGGTGGTGGCCTATCATATAGTCATGCTGAGTCATGCTCATTCAGTTCCGCAATGGCGTTCAACACTTGTCTCGTGTTTTAGAAAAATATTGCGATCGTCATTGAACAAATGTATATAACATCATATAACTTCATTTCAAATTAGTCAAATGAGATGCTCATGAAGCTTGAAATTTGTTGAGACTTCTCCAATGGCGCCATGACCCAGGGATTTTTCCCAGCCAAACGACCACAAAGTAGAGCTTCAAGGCAAGGCCATGCTTGGAGATGGCCTTGGCAGCAAGGTCAACCTGCGTGCTGGAACTGCAATGATACATAGAACTGTTAGGTATATTTGCAAATCTAGTTTTCTACAAAATGAAATATCATGTATCAATTTGTGAACTACTGTTTGGGACACTATTGTGTACTTATCTTAAAAAGTGAAGGGAAGCTTTGAGGCTACTGTGTGCCTCCGGTGAGCTGGTCTACTGACAGAGTCCAAAGCGCTCGTGGCAACACCAGGGAGCATCTACATCCGATGCACGCGAAATCTGTGCCTGCCCATGTGTATGCGTTGTGGTAAGTATCCAGCCAACGATCTAGCTGTACATATCTATCTATCTATCTACCTATCTATCTATCCATTTATCTATTTATCTATCTTTCTATCTATCTATCTATCTATTTATCTATCTTTCTATCGATTTATCTATCTATCTTCATGTTTTTTATTCTATCAAGCTATTTTTCAATCTATCTCTCGTTCATTCCATTGATTCATCTACCTATTTGTCTATCTATCTATCTATTTATCTATCTATGTGAATATACCTACATATAATTGTCCATTGATTGATTTCTTGGAACACATGTGCAAATGGCGATATGGCTTTGTAGCTATACATATTTGTCTTGCATCTCATACCCGCTGAACGATAAGGTGTTTTGTTTCATTTCAAAGTCTAGAGTCTACATATCCACATTTCAGTGAGTCAACAGTCTGCTAGTAAAGATACTGCCAACACACATGAATTCGATAACAACCAGGACGATCAGATTCTTCCACCGCCTCTTAGGATGATCGTTGACATGACCAACAGAATGCGGCATGATTCAATCTTACAATGTATTTGCATCTCTTGCTGATCCAAGGAAATCAAAGGAATATCAGAATGCCTCTGTATGGTTTCTACTTTTCATTGCTACTGCACCAATAGTTGCTTATCAGGGCGATTGGGATGGAAAACCAAGGGTCACCCTGTGACATAGCTTCCCAGGTGCTGACAATCATCGGAGTTGACTATCTGTCCACCCATATGCTGTCGATGTTGAAATTTTGGAGTTATGTTCCTCGAGTTTGGTCCTTTTGGAACATTCACACATCAACGAACTTCAAAAACTTCTGCCAAAAGGATGCAGAGATATGACGTCAATGACTCCATCGGATAGCGAGGGTTCAAAAGATAACACCTTAGCCCTGATCATACTAATGAACTGACTGGGTGTTTCGAGCAAATAGGACTAACTGGGACAACTGTTGCCACAGCCGGGGTCATCATTGGTGCATCAAAGAGCAGGCTTTGAGCACTTTCCCAAAGTGATGAAACAACTCTGATCTCCATGTACATCACGCATTTGTCATCATCGCTCTCAGAACAAGGTTCATTGAACATGTCATTGATCATAGTTGAACGGACTTGACGGGACCATCAAATAACAACAAGCATTTGTCTGTCAGCACATCGATACCAGCAAGCCGAGCCACAGGCCAGGCCATGGCCAATCGCGAAGCCAACGGGGTGAGCAGAACATCTTTGGACAGCTCCCAACCTGAGCCAGCACCGGTAGCCCCCCAGGTCTCCACACCAGCGATGGGATGTGATGGGTGGCCGCCCCTAAGAGTAACAGAGTGAGACATGGATCTTAAGCAACTTGTGTTAAGCCTTGTTAAGCAAGATGTTTCAACATGTTTCTCTTCAGCATGCTTCCCTTGCCAGTTCCGGAAATTCTCTGGCACTGGTGGCAGAGCCACCGGGAGCGGTGGGAGAGCCAGGTTCCCCGGCGGAAGAGATCTTGGTCACAGTCCTGGAGAACTAAGTCCAGTGGCAATTCCTTGGAGCTAGCGATCTCCAATTCTGGAGGTTGGCCCTGATGTTGCATGATGTTGGATGGTATCCCAGGCATTTTGTGACAATCCCGTAAATGGCTGAATGATGCTTGTTTTGTACAAAAATCAGAGTTGACATCTGAAGGTCCAGTGTAACACAATTGTGGTTTTCCATTTAGCCGTGCAATTGACCAAGAAAAAAATACACAAATATACATAATATCTCTCTAGACTTTAGATTCGATGACGGTGTCCATATGTGACTATCTCCCGAAACAATGATTTCGTTGCACAAGATCACGCTGTTTAAGATTGTTTGAGAGTACCATATGCACTAGTGGGCAACTCAACATCAGTCAACAGAACTGTGGACTTTCAAGCCAAACCATTGAGCCAATATGTTGAAACATTTGCATGCGCTTCGCTTGGCAAATATGTCGATGGTTCAACAGTTTCCATGATGAAACTATTCATGAGTTTACGGTCAAACTATTATTAAAGAGAAACTACGAATCTACTTTCTTGACAGCTCAAATCCATGCTAGTTGATGTCACCATCTACTAAACATGATGCAAACAGCCAACCCAACTAAGTTCGGTCACTTTGACTTCCAAAACTGGATGAAATCACTCACTGACTGAGCGCCTCACCCTTGTCTCAATACTCCGCAGGGGCACCTTGCAGGCAGTGCTGTGAATTGGATTTTCATGGATTTCCCAAAAGGATCCCTATGCTTCCTGTGCGGGGCTGTGCAGCTGGGAATCCCCCATGCATCTGTGGGTATGGTTCCATCATAATTGATGAAAATAGTAAGACATCTTGGAAACTGTGTGGTTGGAGTAGCTGCTGATTCGCAGCTAAATCTCAAAATGAGGCCTGATAAATTGTGATGATCTCCATGAACAGCAAATCTAGGCTTATAGCAAGCATGTTTGAGCATGTTTGAGCCATTGGTCCGCTGGTTGAAAGGGCCTGTCCCGATTTGGCTGATCAAAACCCTGGGCACTCCCTGCGCACCGAACACCTCAGACAACAGAACAAGAAACCGTCTTTAGGTGATTTAAGGGTTGATTATGATGATATGTTTTTGGTTAATGGTTTCTAATGGTTGGTCAATGATGGTTAATTGGTTAAGGTTGATTTGATTCGATGTGCACCTACCCACACTTGTTGACCCAGGGATGCCCGTATGTTTTGGCTCACGAACCTCCAGGAACAATATCAAGTTGCAGTGACCTGGATCTTAGGGTAGGGACATGTAATTATAGAATATAGAATGATATAGAATCATGCATATAGGTCATACAGTACATGATATACATGTATGTTGCCAACAAAAATGGTTTCCGTGCTAGAAATAATCATGTGGCCCTCCGAAAATCGCCAGCAAGATATCCTTGGATGGCTGGACTGTGGCGACCAAATCAACATGCAGGCGCAAACATGTTTTTTCCTTCCAAGACATGGGCATGGCTCAAAACAAACAGATTGTGCATCAACTCCAATCTGCCGCTGTTTTGAGATGCTGTGCTGCATGCCATCTTGGCACTCTTTCGCAGCTGACATCTTGGTGTAGAACATGGTCCGGCGCTTGTTCTCAATGTACAGAACTTGGGCCAGCTACAAGTACTGAAGTAAGGATTGACATGGCCTTCAGGCTGCACCTGGAACAAAAGCAGCGAGTCAACAGGCGGCCCGTCGCAATGAGAACAAGCAGAAACCAGTGATGCCGGGCCCGCTGGTCTTCAGCGGTTTCTCATGTTTCTAGGTTCATGCTATGTGGCAAAAAGCAGGGGGCCGATCAGGACAGGAGTCGTGGTCTTTTTAATCCTACAGCCTACTGCTCACAAGAGAATACTGCAAGAAATTGTTCCAATGGTTTCATCTCATTCCCTTGTACTGAGTTGCCAGTCTGGATTGACATGTAGTAATTGATGCCCACCTATCAGCTAGGCCCCCCTGTTGCAGCTCTCGAACCATGAATTTTTCAAAGTTTCCATTCATGGCTTTGATGCCCTCAGTGCTCAGGTGCTGTTTGGTACTCCCCAAATGTCTGGATTCCCAGCAGTTGATCTGGTGAAGCTGCAGATCCAAGCAGCTTGCAGCTGCTCTTAGTCCTTCACACTGCAGACTGCCACGTCTCCGGCCCCAACGATCAGCTCGCGGTGTTGCTTCCAAGCCGCTTCTTCCATCTTCCCAAAGTGTGAAAGATCCACTACTGCAACATTCTAACGGTTTGTAGTGGTATGGTCAGTGATAAATTTCTGGTGCCTGCTGGTGAATCAGAATCTATTATATCTATTGGCTGGATAGGTAAAACCTCTGGGGTAAAACATGGTAAAGGACATGGACACACTCGCTGAAAAATCTAGATGGGACTTTGATTTTTTCATGTAGTCAAGCAAGCAAACGATTGTTTGACGTTGAGTTTTGCATAGAACACCTTGGTGCTTAGGCACCTCGTGAGAAACGTTTCGCCAGTGAAGTGAAAGAAACAAGAGATTAATTACACCATATGCCATACCCAGTGTTCCGCCAATGATTGGACAATGCTCCTTTCCAGTGCACACCAACACACGCACAAAACATTCAAAAACACTGAAATGGGATCGAATCAACACTAGCATCCAGAGGCAGTCTGCGTTGACTGAGTGGTCATACTGGGTGCCAATCCATGGTATGACTCACTGAGAATCCACGTTGGAAGCAACACACTTTGGCCCACTGCATCTGATGTCACATCCCAAATTGCGACCCGGTCCCTGCTTGGTAATTGCTCCCTTCATATGACACCTTGAAAAAAACTTGTGTGCCTCTGTCCACCAGTAGTTGTGGCAACCTGGGTCTATAGTTCTTCCACTGAGGACCGAGGATGATCAGTTTTTGTTGATGGTACGTGCGGGTATTTTGCTTATAGACAGCCATTTGACGTAAACTAGCTATGTGTTTTTCAAGGATCAAAAAATGAGTCATAGACCGTGCAAAAGTTTGGGGGCTGTCAATTGGGTGCAACGGGCACGTCAACAGCAAGGTCTGTCTGGAGAATGGACCAGCATAGATATCTGGCAAAGAAACAGCAGGCACTAAAAGACGGAGCAAGTCTTGAAAACCTGGCTACATTCTACAATATCGTCGCATGCAGAACAAGCTGCTTCAAGACAAATACCATAATTCAAGAGAAAAGAATAATTTAATCAAAGACGAGAAAAGAGCAACGCATGAAAACAACAAGACGCCCTGGGTGAATATTTGTTTCTGGTTCGGGACAGCGCAATCTTCTGATGTGAAAAAAAGATGCGACACCATTGAATTATTCAGGAAGGTCGACAACGGTCCAACCTGCGTCAGGAAAGAAGTGTGCGGAAAAACTGTGCAGTTCCCGCTTACTTCGCAGCTATGTATTCTGTATGTGAATATGTATTTCCACCATATTTTCTAACGATTCGTAATGTAAGCCTTGTCTGCCCAACCTGAAAAATCCTCCCTGACAGGTCTGTGTTTTGTGCACTTTGAGACGATTCCTTGACGCCTTCCCCCGCCGCTCGCCAGGAAGCCCTGTGGTGGTGCTCACACCCTGCAGAATCTCGGTGCCGATCCGTGCCTTCACCGGAAGAGTCCTGGGAGGATTTCCAGGTGCAACTGTGCTTGTCCAAACGGCAATGGGTCTGTAGATTTTTGACGAGTTCACGAGTTCACATTACTGTCAATGCCCACCTTCAAGGTCAAGTTTATGAATTTCATATCATCTTATGTTGGAGGTTTTCATATCAGGACCTTTGGAACTCTCTGTTTCATAGCTCTTGGATCTTTAAGGGCTCATCAGCAAGGCTACATACCAAGGCTCCCGAATCTTTCCTTACTATAGAAACATTGAAAGTCCTGCACCAAAGTCAATCTCATCCAATCCTGCGTGCCATGCTAGTCTCAAGGTGCGCCGTAAATGACCAATGGTTGGTCTGCAAATGCTTTTTGAACTTGCGCGTCTGTTCAAATCAAACCATCACAAAACGAAAATACATTCAGATGTCGACGGTCAACTTACAATCAATTTTATCAGCTTCATGAGATCCATTCCTTTAAAGTGGAAACCAATTTCAATGGTTAATATCCTATGCATCCATTCACCTGATGTACTCAGGGTACCCTTTTGATCGCCAAATGATCTTCGCCCGAGCGTCTTTGAAGCTTCGCCAGTTTTCCATCCGTGTGATCCGGCAGTGGAGGTGAATGGCCTTGAAGCAGCAGTGCTTGGTTTTCACATGTGGCGGGGTGATTGTGTGTCGACCTTACTGGTACCATATCAATGGGTTTCTCAGGATAGGGCTATCCCCAAATATGGTTGGTTTATTTCTGCTACAAGTATAAGTGGTTAATATTGGATGATTTGGAGGTACCCCTATTTTGAGAAACCAATATGAAAAATAGCACATCACTGAAAATAACATGGTGGCATTCCCCGCATTTTGCTGGAAATCATGGGGGATTCCACCCATCAACTGAAGTGTTCTCGCTGACGGCATGGCCTTTGCGGGTCCACCGGTTACGAGAACAGAATGCCTAAGAAGTTGGCAAGTCCGAAAACCAAAGGATGCCCGTTGCCTACAGTGGCTGAATAGACAACAGTGCGAATTAAAATGTCGTACAACTGCTCATATGGTGGTTTCTTAAGATGGAGGTACAGTAACCCGCATATCATCCCATATCAATTAATCATTATTAATTCGCAATCAACCAACCATTCTTGGGGGCTCCCTATTGCAAGAAACACCCATATCCAATTTTTGGATGATCCCCGACTTCAGCACCGTTGCCACACAATCCTGGCTGCCAAGTGGCTGTAGGTTTCAAGTTCAAAGAACTCATGGCCATCGATTTCGGCGTCGCCATTCAAATCCTCAGTTGAGCACAACAAGACCAAATCGTTTCCCAAATGAACTTGTTCCAATACCTCATCAGAATTTGTTCTTTTCTTTGAAACTTTAGATTACATAAAAGGCTTACAATGTAGTAGGTGTTGTTCTGACTATTAAAAAGGGAAAGAAGTGTACACATAATCGGCTCAGGCTCAGGCTGAATAGCACACAGTCGTTCATTCAAATTCACATAGATGTGATATGATGTGTTGGTCAACAATGGTATCAAATCAAAAAAACAAGCAAAATATACCGTATGGGCAGTCTTGTATAGCACTGAAGCAATCAACAGCAGCCTCATTCTTATCATCAGCTAAAACAACAGCAACAGCGATGACAACAACGATAGCTGTGCGAACTTGCTGCTGCTCAATTTGCTTCATAAATGCACCTTGTAGGGGATCTGGATCTTTTTGCTGGCGACTGCTTCAACATATTTGCAAGACAACTCAACAGAGAAAACCAACCAAAGTTTTAAAATAATATGCTGGAACATGCTGTGGCATTTGAAAAAAGCGTGGGAAAGCATGGCTATGCACTTGTCATTCGCTGATCGCAGTCTTGGCGGACATACTTCAAAGGTGCAGGTCACAAGGCTGGTTGAAAATCTGCCGAGGTTGGGCTGTTCAACACATTCTTAAGGTTTCGTAGGTCCTTAAGGTGGTAATATCCGACACAAATCACGCCATGCAACATGCTGCCTGTCGTGAACGGCTGAACAATAAAACGGGACGAGCCATGTGAACCGTTCTCAAAGTTGTGGATGCTTGAATCGACTGATTTTTCTTTCCATGATCTCTAGCATAAGCAACCCCAAAGCCTAAAGCCGGTTCTGGAGAGCAGGGGACTGTGGTAGCACGCTTTTTTTGGTGATTTGCTTTGCTCCAGGTTTGCCTCAAAACCCCAAAATGTCATTGAAGTAAACTGAAATGTGAAGATTTATAGAAACATCATTAACTGTACCATGAAGTCACTACTATGGAATTCAATTGATTAGTTTTACTATCTTGTAAAGCTTGCTATCTTTATCTAAGTGTCAGTTGACACATGCCGCTAAGCCAATATGCTTGTTTGTAACTGTAAGGAGGTAATATTGTTCTGAAATCATGGGAAAACATTTTGTGAATTTAAAGTGGTGTTTGTCCTTAATCATAAGATGTAGTAACTTAATATTTATAGGGTATTGCAATATTCTTTAGAATTAAAAATCATATGTAGTTTCAATATTTGAAGACTTGCAAGATGTTTTTTAAATATATATCTTCCTGTCTAGAAAATAACATATTACTTGTTGTTGTTTGTCTTATTCAAACCCAAAATAAGGAAAATCTCAATGTAACCTGCAGCATATCGTCACAACAATCTTGGCAAACATGTACTGCAACCAATGCAAAATTTAATTGTTGTTGCCTTTAATAGAACATGGTTGAATGGAGTGTGCTAGCAAAATATGCAATGTGTAAATAGTATACAATGCTTATCTCAAGAGATATGCTATATATATTTTAAAGCAATTGTTTGTCATTGTTGCAACATAACTTAAGTTATAAGATATGATTATTGTGCTTGTGAAATCCACAAGGCAATGTGTAATTGGTGTTTAGTACTCCTGCCAGAAAAATAGATTATACTCCAAAACAAAGATGTCAAGTATTTTGGGTAATTCATCTATCATCCACCATGAATTGAGATTTGTTATCATTATGATATCAAAATCATGTTTTCCTATCAGAATATATTATATTCAATTTGGAAATGTTCTGCAGCAATATTGTCAACACCATATTTTTACTTACAGATGTTCTCCTCATTTGTTTCGAAGAACTATTCCTGTAATATTAGTGTTTAGCCTGCAATATATCAAAATATGAATATAAGTCATCAATATTGAATTACTACAATTTAAAGAAACAAATAATTTTGTTTTATAAAGAATGCAAAATGTATATTTAGATATATTAGTGATATTTTGAAATCATGAAATATATATATATATTATGATTCAACAAATTCCCAAAACAATTATTTAGACACAAATCTATCTCATTAATGTAATTTGGAGGATCTAGGGGGACAAATGGTGACAGAGGAGGGCAAAGGAAGAAAAAGTAACAAAAACCTCGAGAAAACAAAAAAGACAAAAAGACCAACTGTGCCTGGGACATAAGGTTGGTATTTTTGTTGATTTTCTCTATGTTTTTTTGGTAGTTTTAGAAAAGTAACAAAAACCCCGAGAAAACCAAAAAAACCAAGAAAACCAAGAAAACCAAAAAAAAACAAGAAAACCAAAGAAACCAAAAAAACCAAGCCAATGGGTAGTACAGGGTCTTGGGTCCATAGTCTTGTTTTTTTGTTTTTTTGGTTTTTTTGGTTTTCTTGGTTGTCTTGGTTTTCTTGGTTTCTTTCAGGTTGTAGTATATTGGTAGAGGCCAAAAACTCCAGGTAGAGTGCCAGAGTGCCTGGGACATAAGGTTGGTATTTTTGTTGATTTTCTCGAGGTTTTTTTTGGTAGTTTGAGAAAAGTAACAAAAACCCCGAGAAAACCAAAAAACAAAAAAAACAAGAAAACCAAAAAAAACAAAAAAACAAGAAAACCAAAAAAAAACAAAAAAAAACAAAAAAAACAAGCCAATGGGTAGTACAGGGTCTTGGGTCCATAGTCTTGTTTTTTTGTTTTTTTGGTTTTTTTGGGTTTTTTTGGTTTTCTTGGTTTTTTTGGTTTTCTTGGTTTTCTTGGTTTCTCTGGTTTCTTTCAGATTGTAGTAGATTGGCAAAGGCCCACAAAGTGGTGGATACAGAAATATGAAATATCAATGATCAAATATGCACATGATCAATTATAAACAAAAAAAACAAGCCAATGGGTAGTACAGGGTCTTGGGTCCATAGTCTTGTTTTTTTGTTTTTTTGGTTTTTTTGGGTTTTTTTGGTTTTCTTGGTTTTTTTGGTTTTCTTGGTTTTCTTGGTTTCTCTGGTTTCTTTCAGATTGTAGTAGATTGGCAAAGGCCCACAAAGTGGTGGATACAGAAATATGAAATATCAATGATCAAATATGCACATGATCAATTATTCACTGAGCAAATATCGAAGTAAAATGCACAAAAAAGCGTACTACCGTGGTCCCCGGTTCTGGATATTTACTGGCTTAATCAACAGAATCCCTACGGATCCCTACGGTACTAGTGGGCTAACGAGGAGGGGTTCCCCTGGATTTTGCTCCAAGCCAGCTCTGTGATGTTCAGAGGATCAACGACAGTAAAACACGACACGATGGTGGATATCTTGTGATAGTGGAGAGCTCCGTGTCACGAATCTCCCGCAAACATGCGGATGTGGATCTACTTGAAGTTTATATAATACTATATCTCTAATGATTTTTGCTGGAGCTTCATGGAACCTCTGAATCCATTGGATTCGAGTGTAACAAAGACTGAAGGTACTCCCTTGAAAACCAGGCTTGCACAACCCAGATCAACTTGGAGCCAGGAACGATAAACATAAAGATCTCATTCACTGGACCATCAAAGTGTGTCGCTTGGACACCTCAGATGGTGCAAAGGTCACTGCTGCGAAGCGGCACTGCATGTTTTTCAAGGGCCTCTTAAGCATAACCATTTGGTTGGGGCACTGATGTAGGGCCCTCCAAATAAAATCATATTTCAAGGGCCAGCTGTAGAAAAATGCAATGAAAAATGATTTTGGGGCCTCGGTCGGTCTGGTGTTGAAATCTTCAAAAGGAAGATTGAACTTCAAAAAACACGTAGGATCAGGTATGTTATATGGCTGAAAAGCGTGCGCTCGGGACAAATGACCTCTCAAACATGGGTAGATGTTGTTAGAATGTGCACCTGCCTTTGTTTGATGATCTGTGGCAGTGAGCATGGGCCTACGTCCAAACTTAAGCACAAAGTACTTATGGCACTTCTGATCACTGGAACATTGGTCCATTCTTGAGCCCCAACATGACCCAACAATACGGAAAAATGAATAGATTCCACACGACTTCAGCGTCGTTCTGCTGAAGTCTGGCATCCAGCTCAAAGCGATCATATTATGCATCCATATAGGGGTTTCTCAAAATAGGGGTTCCTAAAAATCAACGGGTTTACTACTATGCAATGTTAATATTAGATGATTTAATTAGCGGTACCCCGATTTTTAAGAAACCACCATATGATATCATGCATCTCCCTGTCCTTTTGATCTTCACTTTGGCAGGTTCGATCTCCCTTGTTCTAGCGTGCCTTCTGTCTATCAAGATTGACAACTGTTCTTTTTTTTATAGTTAATTGGTCTTCCTTGTGCTGTTGCCCGTGCTGTTGCCCGTGCTGTTGGTCATTGATTACTGTCATGCCAGTGGGCTTCCGTGAACTCAATAAGCGGTTTGATTCTGGCCTTGATCTGTGGATATGGATGCCGAAAAAAAGAGGCCATGCAGATGCGGATGGTTGTGTGGAGATGCGAGTACTGGAATCAAGACTAAATTGAAAAGTCACAGTGTCCAAGTCACCTATTGGCTTGAACAATGGACCATGCTACGACCAAACTCCGTATGCTTATTGAGCTTCCTTCCCTCGTTGATAAATTGGGTTCCATGCATGGGTCAAACATAGATACGATCTGATATGGTACAGCAATCAACATATGATAATATAGAATATCAATAGGACCTCACTTTAAGCCGAGCAGCCTGGCATCTAAAAGAACACCCTTCATATACCTCAAATGGATTCCCCCTGATAGTACCGGAGACATGACAATCATCCAGCTGGGTGAGCCCGCCAAGACATCCAGACAGGCAGCACTTCTTAAACTCCTCAAAGGAAATAGCACCGCTCTCATCCAGATCGATTGCTTCGAAGGCTTTTTGGAGCGATCCTGGTGCTCTGGGGCAATGGCTATGGAGTAGCAGCACTGCAGCACCACGAGGGTATGTGTATGTATGTGTTACAACATGCTACAACATGTTACAACCAACATTGGATTGGGCAATGTCCTACGGACCTCATGGGTTTATGATCCGCGCATTCACTAAATAAAATAGCCGCGAGATTCACAAGCAATTGCACGCAAACAACGGCAGGCATTGGGATATTTGGGTTTTCAAAAAAGAGGTAGACTGGGACCGTGCAACATTAGACCAACAAGTTTGCAGATTGGTAATTTGGCTAAACATTAAATGTACGACTTCAGGAAAATAAACACTGGCAACTGCTGGAAGGGGTCATCACTGCTGAGGATACTTCCAGCCATGGCAAATGTGGGTCTCCAAAAATGATTATACTCCTAAACCATCCCAAGAATGACAACTTCGGATGGGAAATCATTTTGATCGTTTGTGGAGTTTGGGCTCTCCCGCGAAGGAATGCCTACCGTGAACAGCCCATGGCGGTGGCTGCACCCCTCAGCAATCAGCGCAGGGGAGGAGCTGTGCGACATCACAGATTTTTATCCACGTGGTCCACAATGTTCCGCCGTTCATAAGCACATGTACCAATCCAACTACGTTGCAAGAGAAAATTGAGAACCAGTTTTTGTACATATCTAAAAAAAACTGTCTGCCACGTTCATAGCCGCCACCAGCATAAATCTCCACGGGGCCAATCTGCCAAGCCCAGGTGCCATAATAGACCGCCAGATCACGTTTCAGCCTGGGGGGCTTCTTGGATGCGGTTGGATCAACATGCAACACGCCATACAGCATTTTCAAGCAGTAAGACATGGCCACACGAGGAACTGCTCTGGATGCAAATGGCAACTAGGCAGCAAAAAATGTTTCCTTTGAACTCAACAAGCCAGAAATGATTTCAGGAAGTCAGTCTATCCCATCTGATATTATACCTGTTTGCACCATACGCAACCAAAGCTCAAGGCCGCAGATATGGATATTTGAGGTTTTCTTGGTCTGTGCCAACTCAATCTGTATAACTAATAACTAAATTCAACAAACCTCTCAAAACTCTTCCCTTCTTGTCAGTGCTGAAAAACCCAATCTCTATCACAGTCTACGCGAATGATCTGCATGGGTTCAAAAATCTGCAGCCCTTCATTGGGAGGGCATAGGCTTTGCCATCAGCAACTGCAACCCCAGGTTTCTCAAAGGTTTCTCCAGGTTTCTCCTGCCCCTGGGGCGCCCCTGGGCCGACGAGAGACTCGTACATGGATTGCTGCAGCTCACGCCAGACCCGTTCCAAAGTTTCGAACTCTTTGGCTGAGATATCGCCATCATGGGATGTATCCAAGTAGCGGAAAACACCTCGAGGCCAGGCGAAAAGAGGCCATGGATGGCCATGGCTACTTCCAAAGAAATACTGGATTTTTCAGAGCGACTTTATGCTAAACATGACACCTTGTCTCTCTGGAAGTTAATTCGAGAACCTGCGGGAACACACTAGTATGTAACAAATGATGTGATTTGAAGTCTGGGGTTTCCCAACTTGAATCTCTTATTCCATGTACATTGAAACAAATCAATGGGCACTCTATTTGAACACATAGAGGAAAGTCGAAACTAAATGGTGCTGAAACAAGAAAGAGCTGGCGGCCATCATTCTCTTCATCGGCTATTGAAAGGTACATCCCTGTGTTCGGCAAAACACTTTCCGAAACCTTGGATCTACTTTTTGGTCATAACTGTGGCATCTTGTTTTGGCATCCCCAAAGAAGCCACCATTTTGGAACATGATCAACCGCCGGATTTTGTGATCTTAAATGCTTCTATTTCCAGAGCTGTGAGTCATTGAAGATAACATCATTCTCAAGTCGTGAGCAATTCCTTTTTATCGCCATCGTAGTTTACAGATACGTCAATGATACATTTTTGTACTGACAGGATTATTCACTCACCCTGCCATAGTCAATGCTATATTTAGCCGGAATTTTGTAACTGAAATTAGATTCCGTGAGTTGATACTTGCGTGGCTGGAGGTTCCGGCCATGCAAAGCCTTTGTCAAAGCAGCTGTTGTAGGACATTTCTTATCCTACATAGTTACTACTTCGATCATCATGGTCGCTAGTTACTACTTTGATCAACGTAGTCACTATGGGTGGCAGTTGGTCGTAGTGACTACTTGATGAGGGGTTCGGTTTGATGACTGGCATAACCAACTGCACCATCTAATGGCTCACGGCTGCGATAGCACCCACAACTTACAGGCGCAGTCTTGAAAAATTGTGCCGAATTCATTGATACAATTTGTGAGATCTGGTTAGATCTGGCTAGGTCTGGTTAGATCATCGGATATCATGCTTGTATTTTGCTGATGTTCTTTAGTCATCCCTGAGTTCCACCATCATCAACCCCAGCAGGAGCGCCATGCCCAAACCTTGCTGCGGCTTTGGAAACTTCGGAAGACCCGGCATTCACTGCAGGTTAAAGGACAACTCATCCAGATGTCATGCTTGCCAAAAGCATTGCACGGCACACACCTCTATGCTGCAGGTGAGGCCTGGTTTAAAGAACTCCGCACGGGAATATCCCAAGCTCTTGTGGGCCAGCACAAGAATACTCAACCGTACCTGGCCAACACCATCCTGACGGAGACCATCGTAGACCCCGAATTCTATGTGATCAAGCATGCAGTGCTAGCAGCTCGTGATTTCTTGTTTCACAGTACACCCCAAGTTGTTCACAATTTTTTGTTTATGGTTTCTCGACCACATCGCAATCCTGGTCAAATTGTAGGGCCTGCCCAAGCTTTGAGTCTTTACTTGGCCAAGCTGGCCTGGCAGATTGACAGCACTGGCATCATTCACACTCACGAACTCACTCACCTTCACATTCTTGAATCTCCGATTTTGAACATAGTAGAGTCCATGGAGCATGCCTGGATGTTGCATGTAGGGATTCAGATCTCCCATCGGCAAGGGATGCGGCATTCCCCTTGCATTGACAGACAAGCTACTGTCCAGGCTCTCCATCAACAGCCGGAACATTCCCAACATGCTCTGGCTATCCAACTGGTTGGAGCATGGATGACCAACCAGCAGAAATCCCACTTCGCCGAAGGAGCAGACGGCAAATGCCACTTCTGTGGTCAACAGGATTCAGTGCCACATCAAATTTTGGAGTGCCAGGCCACTGAGGTTGTCAGACACCAGCACCCTGAGGCCGTTTCGTTTCTTCAGGATCATGATCAGATTCATCAGTTCTTGCCAGTCATGTTCTTAGATGCGCACCATGATTTTGTTCGTTGTCTTCAAACAAAGATGCCAGTTCCATTACCAAGGTCTCCTGCCACCCTCCCAGAATGCTTCTTCACTGATGGAACCTGTTTGTTTCCCACGGATCCCAGACATCGACGTGCAGGTTTTGCCATTCTGGCCCCAAAGGGCAGTTTGGCAGCAATAGCTGATCTGCAGACTTTTGATCTGGCTACCTTGGATCAACACTTTGACACAATTGCCCTTGGACATCAGAGGGGTGCCCAAACTGTCGACCGCTCCGAGCTTGATGCAGCGGTCACCGCCCATGAACTGGAATCAGGCTCACCAGTCATCACTGATTCCCAGTATGTGATTGACGTAGAAAAGCTGATTCGAGCCACTCCGACATTGACCATGTTGCATAAGAAGTCGCACTATGATCTTCTCAAACGGTGGCACTTTTTGGTCTGGGATTTGCAGTTGCCCACACCTACTCAGAAAATCAAGGCGCATCAATCGCTGCATGAGTGTTCTGGCTATGAACGAGCACTTCGAGTGGGGAACTACTTTGCTGACCTGGCGGTCAAACATGGAGTCAAAAGCCTCCACCCTGAATACCAAACCTTGCTCAACCAGATGGCTGCTGATTTTCAGAGCTACCAACGCCAGTACCGACAGCAGCTGCAACTCCGCAGTGATCTTGCTGCATTTCGCAAACAACTTGAAAAGTCCAAGCCGGAGGCCATTCTGAATCGTCACACTGCGAATCATCGAAGATTGTTGCAATGGACGTGTCCCGATGGACATCAATTTAGCCTGCCTGAAGATGAGCTTGCGGCTATCTGCAATGCTAGCCGGTATGGTGTCAAGTATACGGAATTAATCCTTCGCTGGCTTCAGCAGCTTCGCTGGCCCACGGTGGATGACCCTGAGCAGTCTGACCCGGGAATCACGTGGGTTGAGTTGGTTTTCAATTTTTGGCTGGTTGCGCAACAGGTCATTTTGCTTCCCTTTGACAGAGATGATGGGACCTGGTTCTTGGACTTCAAGCAGGTTCAGGGATGGACCTGTGATCAGACGAACTTTGAGGATATGATTCATCAGTTTCAGCAATCGCTGCAACACATTGAGTCTCTAACACATGAACGACTCCTGCCCAAGAGAACTCGCCAGTTGATTGGCTCGCTTTACCAACTGGGTTCTGGTACCTTCAAACGAGGATTCTTGCGCCGCCCGGATATGCCAGAAGCCGCACAAACAGTCCAGCTGGTTCAAGACTATGTTCAAACGAATCTTCACCACGGAAAGACCACTTTCACTTCTCTGCCTCTGATTCCTGCGAAGCCGCCTTTAGTTTTTTCAGTGTTTGAAGAACCAATGGGAGATACCCGTTGGCTCGACATCAACGATTTAAGCTCCGACGAGCCACTCTCCGAGAGAGACGCAGCTCGGCTGCACTGTCATTCTGAGGCTCCGTATCTTCACTTAAGACCTTATAGATCTTAATTTTTTGCACTTTGAGCCGAGTTTGACAGTGTTGGCTGCACATCTTTTTCACCCACTCGGAATGCGATGGCCTTGTCCTCAGGTAGAACATACTTTCACTCTGGCTACTCATCGCATTCCGAAGCGTGCGCGCCCTTCGCCCATGCTGGGGGGTGCGCCATTGACATGACCGCAACCACCATTTACCATCGCGAGTCATCACCATCAGAATCAACAGCCAGGGGCATTCAAGGGGGGTCGACGGATCCAAGGGGCTGGAAATGGCCTCCACTTGTTGTGTGTCAGTCTCCTCCTCTTGCTCAGTCCGAAGCAAAGGCTGCGGCAGTCTCTGCACTGTCGAGCCTGGCTGGATGTCAAGATGACTGAGGTGCCCCGTTACTCCTGGGTTCCTGGCCATCTTTGGGATAAGTAAGTGACTGGCACAGGATCATATACATAATAATTAAGTAAATATATATACAGTATATATCATATATCCATGTGTGACAGAGCAATCCTCGATAAGCGTTTGAAACAGCTTTCTGGGTGATTTTACATCACTCTTGGCGCCAGAACCTCAACGACAGCCACAAGACTTGTAATTTGTGGTGAATTCAGTGGTGGAATTCATCCCCCATTAGTGATACCACCATACTTTGCGGTGGAAAATATCACACCGTGGATGCCACCCAACCGCAAGCAGCTTGGCAGCAACAACCGAACCAGTAGCTTGTTGGCCCGGTACACGCTATGCGCAATGGCAAATCACTTGGAACAGGGGGCCACTCGTGTGTCCAGGCCACTCCAGCTGGTTGTGGACCCGGAAGGAACCCCGGGGGAAGGATGCGGGATAATTACCACATGTGGTTTTGCCCTACATCAAGTTGAGTACAAATTCGGAAATTGCAGCTGCAACTTGGTGGCAGTACTGATGGTGATCTCCCCTAACCGCCCGCACGTTTCCCTCAAAGCTACGTTCCCTGAGCACTGAGCACTGTGACAAGAAACCTTGCGGAAGGGTCAATTTCTTTGGCCTGGGCTGCTATTGGACGCAAGAAGTGTGGTGTGGATGATGATATGCGGTTTTGGACTCCTCAACATGATAGTCAGAAGCTTCATAGCCCTTTCCATTGTTGTTCTCCAGAGTGTGAACTTGCCTCTTTGTCTTTGGATCCAGGATACACCTTGCCTCTCTGAACATGTTGACTCCAAGAGTACACTGCCCAAATGCAAAAACACTATCCACATTCAGGGGTTCATTTATGACACAACCAATTTTCCACTGCAAATCTCGATCTCAAAAAACCACACGCTTCCGCTGGCCCCCTACGCCTTCGCGTCCTGCAACAGCCTGCTTTGGCCAGGCCATCCACGAACTCCTGGGAGCAGCTACCACCCTTGGAGGACCATCCCCAACCATCCATCCATCCATCCATCCATCCATCCATCCATCCATCCATCCATCCCCTGGTCAAGGCACGTCCATCGCTTCACCATTCTCCAACATCGTTTGAGTATCTTCAGTACCATTTTCAAGTATCATTGAGAGCTGAGAGCTGATAGGATCAATCAATATGGATCAATTAAGATAAGCTACCAAACAGCTCAAGCCACCAGCAGCTTCCAAGGTTTCCTTGTGGTTCAGCATGTTGTCTGGCTGCGTGTTGAGGGCTGCAAAGGCCGCATCGGTGCTACCCCACTGGCGAATCATGAACATGACCACCTGGTACACGTGGCACCGATGGCTGCCCACGGAAAGCGCCGGGGACTGCTACTTGGTATCATGCCGCCATGTGCTACCTGGTATACTACCTCCTTTGTGGATGATGGTTGGGAAATGTTGGGAATATCATGGAATATCCATCATTTTATATGGTCGAAGCGCCAAACAACTTGATAGCCATGGCGTAATTATTCAAACAAGTGAAGCAATGGAGGAGTAGATCTCCACAAGGAGCAGGGGATGGATGGAGGTCACTCTTGGAAGGAAGCGAGCATTTTTTTTGCCCCACAACTGAAGGAGACAACTGCAGGAGGGTTTATCAATTTATACCAAGTTTATGATGCTTCATCTGAACATGACCAGCTCCTGTTGCAGGACCCGTCCACCAGAGCCATCGAAATAACCTATAGTGCTTCTGCAATGCCCATACCTCGAGTTGAAGACCGTGTTCTTCACATTGTTCTATCGCGATTGTCAAAGTATAGAAGAATAAATGTAATCAACCCGTGCTTTCCTTCACAATATCGTGATATACTTGATTGTAAATTGTACGTTGGCAGAACTGCTTTCCCACCCACCAACTGATTCGCGATATCCGCACACTTGGTCTCCTATTTCTCTTCAGCGTTAGTCCCCAAATCCTCTCAGCGCGGCTGCTCCAAACGAAAAGTTTCTACACCTCCCAGCCCCCGGCAGTTTGGCAGTTGGTGGTTGAAATCCATCCAAGTGATGAGAGGATTTGGGGACCAATGCTGAAGCCAAACTCACCTTCCAAGTGATCACGATCCATCTGGGGTGACAGCAGCACATTGCCCATCGGGCTGCCGGGCACCTTCAGAACTTCCTGCGGCACATCTTCAAGACACGACCTTGGTGAATCCCGTTGGGACAAAGCTTGTGGCGGATCCGAAGTTCTGAGGATCTGAGGACTTCTGTGACCTTTCAATTTTGACCCTCTTGCATGAGCTTTTATGAGTTAAAGGATGTACAACACTGTGCTTTGATGTGCTTGAACTGGGCATTTATATCATTTGGAATCCATTTGCCCCTTTAGACGACCAAGTTTCACACAACTTGTGTTTACAAAGACACGGCGAAGCTTGTACACAACCCTGAGGCGGAGAGCTTGCGCTGGATGTTTCACTGGAGGATATCAGGTCGCACAGCTGCATGCAGCTGGTTACTTGAAACATCTTGAAACATTTTTTTGTGACGACGGTGATTGAATGTGATTGATGGTTAAGTAACTGTTGCTTAACAGTTGGTCAATGGTTGGTTCACCACTAGGTCCTGATATATTCGAATAAGTTAATCACTAGGTCCTCAAGCCGCCTGCTCCATCGGTGCCCTTGGCGCCCGTGCCAAAAATCGAAGGCGGTGTCGGGGAGGTTGCTCCAACCCCCGACTGCGGCGGCTAAGCGCCTTCGAACCTGGAAAGTGGGTGAAACGGCTGGCCCTGGTGGCCAACCACCAGTGGTTACCACCACCAGTTGTTACCAACCACCAGTGGATTACCAATGGTAATCCAAAGGTTTTGAGTATGAACCACCAGTGGGGTAACCACCAGTCCAACCACCAGTCGGTTGATTGCTTCAATGGATGAGGTTTAACCCGGTTCCGCCGGTTCGGGCTTGTTGGGGCACTCCCAAAAGGGTTTGAATATACCTGCCTATATGTGTGCAATATACATGAACTGGTTCTTATGTTTACACTTTACACACTAAATATATTTATGCTCATCAGTACTCACAATGCACAGCACCATCCCATGCCTTTGTAATCGTGTCACAGCCCTGGTATCCAACTTCTGAATGACAACAAATGATGAGAACACATAGAAAAAATCATCAAACACGGAGCTGTGGTTGGACATCATCAGGGATCATGCGTCCGTACCTCTCAATGAGACAGACCTGTTCGCATCTTGACGCGCCGCCCCAGAAGCGGCCTTCAGATTTTGGCGATCCACAGCGCAGTTGTAGGTGCCTGATGTTCATCAATGATGCCCCAGCATCAAGAAATCAGTGGTTTTTCTGAATCAGAATCTGGCTTGAGCAGTTTCATAGCTAATCCTCAAGCGTCAATAACGGCTTCTCTATCAATTCCCAGGAATTTACAACATGTCCTGAGCGGTTTTGGCTTGAACCGTTTCAAGCAAGAAGAGACAATAGTTGTCACAGGGTCTCCTCCTTAGAGTGGCCATCACGATCTGCCACGAGGCCAAGACAGCACCACATCCTTTCGCCAAGAAACATTGCACCAAGCCCTGCGCGGGGATGTTTTCAAGCTCGTCCCAAGACTTTGGAATGCCTCTTCGAGGGCAACCCTCAACTGACCCAGTGACACAACCTGAAAAAACCTATGCCTGAAGCCTGTAGCCCCGTCGTATGAGTACGTAGCACTGTAGTAGCACCGTAGCCTGTGTCATCGGTGACCATGATATTATGATGATCATCATGATCATCATCGTCATCATGATCATCATCATCGTCGTCGTCATCATCATCATCACCATCATCATCATCGTCATCATGACCAATCGTCACAAACTAGATCTCCTCATGCTTAACTACTGATGCCATAGCTTGAATAGTGCTTCCCATACTCCAAGTTGGCCAGGCAGCGGTGAAAACTTCTGCGGCACTCCAGAATGGTTTGGGGTTACGTAGGGGGACTTGAGAGCCAAACAACCTCCGAAGGTTCGAGTGGGTCGAAACATGCTTGCCAAATCTTACCAAGACAGGGTCGTATTTTACTGTTCCTCGTGCTTAGAAGCCATCATGCTGACCCAATATTCATCGGTCCCTCCACACCTGCTACGAAGGGCTGGAATGATGGAGTATTGGGATTGGCGTCTTTGTCCATCATGGGGTTTTTGATGTTCCTCAGGCTTCGGCCAAGCCATGAAAGCTATCTGCTATTCATTCAGATTGTCAGTGATAGTTGAACTCCCCTGGCAGCATACCAATCCCCACATGCAGGCATACACCTGTATACTGTATAAGTGTATATTGTGTACATATGATATTGAATCATATTGAATCTATGCACGCCCTTTTATACCACACTATACAAGGCCGTACAATGTGTAGATCACTAAGCAGTCTTGGTGCCGGATCTACTGATCGCATGGATGCATGATGATACATGTTATTTTTGTCTGACTGTATATGTGGAGAACCAAGGTAGTATAGAAGTACGTATGGGCGCGTGGTACTGCTCATGGTATAGTGAGGCATGGCATTATATGGAAATGGGATGGAATCATGCACTATAGATAGAACATGGTAACGATGGTACAAACAACTAATTGCCAAATCCTTCTGTGTATACAGACTTTATAAGCAACATTGGTACAAAACAGCAAGCAATAGAGGAGCATAGAATCAACTATCAACAAATATGGCTCTGTCAATTAGTGCGGCAGGCCCCCCAAATAGCACAGTGTCAGTAATCATATTTGGATGGCAGAATTCCGTTGGCAGTTCCTTTGCTCCCGAAGGGAACAACTCGATACCCGTAGCACTCATGAATCACTCATGAGCCATGGACAATCATTGCCTATCACAATTCGCAGAGTCTGGCTTGGAGCCCAACAATGGTGGCTTCTAACAATTTGTGGCTTCCGCATGTTGCAACCCCATGGATGATCGAAATCATCAACTGGCCAAAGCAAGAAGAGTATTTACATGTGTTCACCATGTCTCTGATCTGGAAATGCTGAATCCAATCATCTGATTCTAAACATCCTATGTATAATATCATCTCATCTGAAGAAAAATCAGACATATATCTACATCTGATTCTAAATACAATCTGATGTGATTACAAAATCAGGTATGAGATCTGATCACATTCCAAATATCATCTAAATATCATACAATCTGATTACAATATTCTGACTATTCATCTAATCTGGTCACATTTTCGGAATCTGATCAATTCTGATCACTTTCACTCAGCGCCCAGCGCCGCCCAGCACCGCCCAGCGCGGCCCAGCACTGGCACTGCCCAGTGTCACACTATCTTCCGCGGAGGCCAAACGCACCAGGGTGTGGAAGCAGCGGCGCTGCTCCCATTGCTCTAAGTCGATGGTGTGGGAGGACATTTCCTGTAGCGGAAGATCATAAAGGGAACATGTGACAGGTAAGGCAGATCTTTCCAGAGTCAGGCAGATCATGAAGGGAACTCGAAATATGTAACTGCCTGAGTATGTGATATGGTGTCGAGAGGGTCTTAGCACAAAAAATGGACACGGCCTCGAACTAGAGGCATATAGTTTTGCAAGAACCAATGTGGCACATCGGGGAGACAACCACCACAGAGGGAACATGGGAAGCAAAACTTAAGAGTTGAATAATGGGTGCCAACAAAACTCCGCAAAGAACCAAGGAAGCGAGGGCATGTGCAATGCCTGAATCCATCTCTGGCAACGCTTTAAAAAAACCATATCCTGACACATGACAATAGCTGAGATGGAGACTTTCAGAGATAAAAATTACTTTACTTCGAGTGATCCCCACCATGTCATGTCATCACCGCTTGTTGCCTCCACTTTTGTCTGACATTCTCTCCGACATACCTTCTGACATTCTTTCTGACAAATCTTCTGACATTCTCTCTGGCATACCTTTTGACATTCTTTCTGACATCCTTTCTGGCACATCTTCTGACATTCTCTCTGACATTCTTTCTGATATCTCTTCTGACATTCTTTCTGACATATCTTCTGACATTCTCTCTGACATTCTTTCTGGCATATCTTTTGACATTCTCTCTGACATATCTTCTGACATTCTTTCTGACATATCTTTGGCCATTCTCTCTGAAAATCTCTGACATATCTTCTCACATTCTTTCTGACATTCTCTCTGACATATCTTCTGACATTCTCTCTGACATTCTTTCTGGCAAATCTTTTGCCATTCTCTCTGACATATCTTCTGACATTCTTTCTGACATATCTTCTGACATTCTTTCTGACATTCTTTCTGGCATATCTTTTGCCATTCTCTCTGACATCTCTTCTGAAGTTCTTTCTGACATATCTTTTGACATTCTGTCTGACATCTCTTCTGACATTCTTTCTGACATATCTTCT
>VSDK01028820.1:62205-96999 GCA_009767595.1 Symbiodinium kawagutii
TGCAGCTTTTATTTTGGTAGAAGATTTTATCTTAAAAATTTGCTTCGCGCGCAGGCAGCGTGCCAGTTTCGAGAATCATGAGTCATCAAAAGTGCTCCGAACATGTGGTGTTTTTACGATTTTGACTTCCAAATGTGCTCGGCGCCTAGGTTTTTTAACAATTTTGCAAGTTGCAACTTCCAAAAGTGCTCCGAACCTGACATGTTTTTACGATTTTGACTTCCAAATGTGCTTCGCGCCTAAGTTTTTTCACGATTTTGCAAGTTGCATCTCCCAAAAGTGCTCCGGAGCTGACATGTTTTTACGATTTTGACTTCCAAATGTGCTTCGCGCCTAGGTTTTTTAACGATTTTTGCACACACCTTCCGCCACAGTGGTCCGCACCCGCCGCTTTAGCGAGGTACCCTTCTGGCCCCTCATGATGCACAAAACCTTGCAAAACACAGCATTTCGCGACTTTCCTAACATTTTGGCGCACTCGCACTCTCATCTTTCTCACTGTCTCTTCTTTCTCACATCTGCATAGGCGATCTACCCTAGCTGAGTTGTCCATATTGTCGGAAGTTAGACTTCTAAACTTCCTTCGAATAGTAGAGGACGGTCATTCCAGTGGTCACCCATTTGCTTAAGACAGAATGGATCTCTCGCAAATAAGACTGAATAAACATATTGATGTGCAACTGGATGACTGCAGCAATGTGAATAGATTGAGTAGTCAAACTGATCAATGTCAATAGCCATGGTTGTAGATGTGCCCAAATCGCTGGACCAAGCACAATTTTGACAGTGTTCAGAAGCAGTCCCTGAAACTCCTCTTTGGTACATCATCCAAACTCCAAAATGCAACGGGACATGTCCATAGAATTCCTTACTTGTCAGTTCATTGGGGCTCGCACAACAAGGGAACGGGCTCAGGCTGCGAAACCAAACTAGGGAAGATGCTTTCCAGCCAGCCATACCCTCCCACCAGTGTGCTGCACCCAGGGTCGATTCAGGAAGATGCACAGCAGGTTCCTATGCGGATCCCCGAACCGTGGGTTTTGAGGCTTGGAAGCTGACAAACAAAACTTGAAACTGTCACTGTTCATGTCCTGCCACCAACTGTCTTCGTATTCTGAAGATCTGTATGAAGATCTTCTGAGAGCCAACATCCCAAGGCCTATCATGAAAGTTACTCCCGGCTGTTGGTTTTTTGGTTTGTTCTCTGCTTGGAGGTGGAGGAACGCTCGCATTTCCAGGGGAATACCAAGAACGAATCCGCAATGGTTCTGACAGGTTCTACTCATGTTTACCTTCATTTCTTTGGCATGTTTGGTCGACCAACTTTCCAGGACAAGAATCACAGTAGTACGATTGCGACGAATTCCCAACATTTGCCCCACAACTTACAAGTGCGCAATTGCTGGTCATTTTCGACACTCAATTCCTGTGCAAATTCATTGCAAAATAACAGCCTTAAACGGTGCAACACTAAACTCTAAGACCCTAAGCCTAAACCACAAAGTCCTAAATCACAAATCGCTGCGAATAGTCAGCGTTTTGGCAACTTCTCCAAGTTGATAGATTCGTACCGCAGTGTTGTGTTGCCGGGGCAAATGTTGGGCGCACATCAAAATTCTTCCAAGGTTAGTTCGAATCTTCTACCAGAACCAGCCATCTGATCCCATCTGAGATCCATCTGTTCATCCCCTGGCTTTCGATCCCCTGGGTTTCGGTCCCCTGGGTTTCGATCCCCTGGGTTTCGGTCCCCGTTTCGGTCCCGCCTGAGTTGCCTGGTGAGGAGCCATACTCGAGAGCTGAGCCCACGAAGAGCCCACTGGACTTTGGCCACTTGCTTCCGCACCGAGGGATCCTCCTTGGGCATGGGCGGGCATGGCCAACCGGTGGCGCCATGTCGCAGGTGAGGCGTAGTAACGGCGCCATATCATCGCTATATGGATACATGATGATACATGTCATGTCTGTGTATGAAGCATGGATGTATGATGATTGATGATGATTGATGAATCGTTGGATCTATGGATTTCTTTGGATGTGTTGTATGCAGCTTGCGATGCTCAGCCGCAGCCGCCCCCGCCTTGTCGCCCTCCCGAATCTTCGGAGCGACCAAGTCCTCGGTGGGGCGAACCGCTTTCCCTGCGAGGTTCGTTGTGAATTTCGGGAGTTGCATATAGTTGCGGACCCTGAAGTGATGCGGGGGTCCACAATCAATGACTTCAGGGTCCATGTTGAACTCTGCTCTTAGAGAAGCACATCAACCACACAGCTGGGTTCTGACAAGGGGACGGTTTGAAAACGCCGATATCCCCCTGGACAGCCACATAGCTGGTCAACATAGTTGGTCAAGTGGATCAAAGCCTCACTTGACTCACTTGTCAACCACTGACCCTCACAAAGGATCATCAAAGCGAGGATTGAAACAAGACCTGCTGCGATCTTCAACAAAAGGCTGCTAAAAATCATCCCCAACTGTTGAGGTGGCGCATCAGCTTGATGGAAAACCATCAGCAGTACTGAATGGTAATGTCTGATCGATCAGAAAATGGCTGACTTTTACAGTATGTAATAACTCTGCTCGAAAAAAAAAAAAAACAGCCTTTTAAGTGGATCAAACGTTGATCAACTACCAAAACATCTGTTTGTCTCCCACATTTACTGTGTAAAAGAACTTGGCATAACCTTGTGTTTTGATAAGTAATACATGGTTTGCTTATAAACAGCATAAACAGCGGACTTACCACAACATGTTCCAAACAATCGTTTCAGCATCAGCGTAGGTGTTGTAGCTTCAGATCCTGGTTTTGTAGTCAGGATTACCCTCCAGTAAACAAACCTGTAAGCTAGAAAATACTGTCTTTTTATAGCTTAAACCAGCCACATATGGTAGATTTTCCACCCAACCAGGTCAGTTAGTGTGCCAGAGTGGAACTTCCACAGATATAGCTGGTTTACCTATCACTTCCAACCCGGAGTTCCATATCCAACAGGAAGTGATGAGTCAGTGATGAGTGTAAAGTTGCTTCTAACTTCCTAGTCTTCTCATCTTCTCATCTTCTCCCCTCTTCTCAACCTCCTGTGGTGGTCGCCTCTCGTCAGACTTCGACCGGTATCCCCAGCTGTTTCCCACCCACGTCACTGCCAAGGCTCCGCCAGGGCTGCCAGAACTTGGCCCCAGGCATCAACGCCCACGGTGGGCGCATCAGCTGGCGGCCTCAAAGGGCCAAACTTAACTTCCACGATTGACAAGCAGAACTCTTTGCTTTAGAATAAACTTATCATTGGCTTGTTCATATGTGCGAAGAGTTGCCAATGATTGTTTATGATAGCTAATGCTAGTGAATATATAGTAAGTAATGGTTGGTAGATGGTGAATACTTGTGAATCAACTTGTTATGTTTAGTTGGGTCAATTGCTATGATTGACCACAATGATTGATGGCCAAGGATTATAAGATGGTCCAATTCATGGTCCATAAGTGATATAAAAGTGTCAACACCATTTGCCATATCTGATAATGGTTACTCATGGCGGAAAGTGATCCTTAGAACGGTTTACGACGCTCAAAATCCGTACGTATACTGTATATGATCCTGATAATTCATCATGGTTAATGATCATCGAATACTCCCTGATGCTGGTTGATGATGGCTATGAAGAGATCTAGAACAGTTGTTTTCTGGATGTCCAGCAACATGAATCACCCGTTGGTTTTCAACAATTACAGTAAATTAGTCGTCAAAGGTTGGTTTATTGTTTATTGCTTGAAGTTGGTTAATCCAGATAGACGCACTTGGATATCAGTGCACCCCTGCAGGTGAAAGCATGATCCATGATTGCCGTGTACGGAGGTTGTGAAATACAACTGGAGTTTGGATTATTTTTGCGCCAGGTCCTTGTATGGAGCCTATCCATAAATCATCTAATCATGAAGATCGCTGGTTTCACTTCTGCATAAGATACCCCATGTTTCGGAGCTTTAGGGGAATCATCGTTGAAGCCAAACTCAACATCTGTCAGAAAAAAGCTAGGCCCTTGCGGACGGTCTATTACATCCACAACTACACAATAAATGGTTTTCATATCTGGGGAATAAAGGTGACAAAAACTTTCAAAGAAGGGCTTGATCTGCGGATAGACATTCAAGCAATGGAACTGGTGGCCTTAGAGACACCACCTCATGGCACCTGTCAGTCACAACACAGATTGTCAAAAGGTGAAACAAACTCATACTGATAAACTACACACCCATGACAAGCTTCTTTATGAGAGCTTAAGCTTCATTCTCACTGCAGGCTACTGGGCCAAGCCCTCTCAGCGGACTCTGGGTTTCGTGGAGATTGAAAGCCTAGAGAAGGGAGCTGGGATCCTTTTAATACATTCACCTGAGACTTTCGAACCCCCCCAAACCAGCGTCAAGCCATGCCAATTGTAAACAGCCTTTACTGCGCAACAACACCTGCATAACAGGCACATACAGGTACAATACCCCAAATTCCGGGTATGTCCAACCTTTGAATATCAGCGAACCATCGCCAGCATCAACGAGACGACATCTGACCCGCCTGTACAGAGCCACAAAATCGAAGGACAACTGACCAGAAGTTGGCAAGCGCCAGTCATTCTCTGCCCAACTCAGCAAGCGTCCTTGCCCATGCCAACATGATTGGTTCGTGAGCACAGAAACACATGATGAGTTAATTCTGATGCATTTATGATGCATTTGTGATGCATTTATGATGCATTTAGGAACCTTCATGGGTATTGGAACAAGGTCGAAATTCATAGTGGTAGAATCACAATGACACCAGTGTGGATGGAATACGGCCATGTTAGAATAGATTGTACTGCCATGTACTGCCACAGTTCCTGCTGCGCGCGTCTGGGCTAAAAAAAACCATCTTACTGGGTCCAAGTCATGCTTCCTAAAAGCTCCTGCTGCAATGATGCAAGTCCTCATCATATACAAGAAATTGCGAGAAACTATGAGTACGCAAAAAATCTACATCTATATTGATATATAGATATATATATATAACTTAATATTCTATCTTGATGTGTACAATATGTTCTGCCGCCACACATGCGCTCACATCTCCAAGAGTGAAAGAGCGCCACAATTGAGGTCAAGTCGATCTCATTGTCTCTGAGACGTCGCTTGAACCGGAAGCTTCCTCTACATTTCTGGCTGGAAATCTTTCTGGCTATCTGAACAATTGACCGCTGGGCGAACCTTTGGACATGTCTGATACATCGAAACAAACTCCATCACAGTGGCCAGGTCTGTCCACCCTTGGGACAAGTCCATTTGGAGCAGAGGCACCATCCAGCAAAGTGTTTCGCAGGCATTTCCTGGGCGGGGCTCAAGACCCAAATAGCACCAGCATGATACACAAGCCTGATCTTATGGGGCTGAAGACTCCTGTAGACCCTATCAGCCCAATTTGAACAAAGAATTTGGAACAAAACTTGACACTGGCCAAAAAAATCAGGCCTCTATGGGATCCCTGGAGCCGTATCTCTCAAAATCACCATGTCGCTTGGCTCCTCAGCTAGGCAGGAGACTTGTTGCGATTGTGGTTCTCCCACGCTCTCCCCACGATTTTAGATCGTCCCAAATCACCAGACATGGTCTGTAGCAGTTCCAAAGGGGAGACATGGTGCACAGGTTTCAGAGCAGTATCTTACTGGTTTGTGTTCCTTTAAGGAACGCAGAAAGCACCTGCATACTAGGAGTGCACACAACCGTCTAAAATTGCAGATTCTGCCAATTGGAAACAGTGACGGATGGGACTTGACGCCACTACAAAATGATGGAGTTTCGGCACAAACAACTTCAGCAACAACAAGCCCAATGAGCCTGCTAGAAAATATCTAGAATGTGGATGTGGATGCACTTAAAATAGGTGCAAACAAATCACTACGCACCTCCAACCAACCCTTGTATCTTGAAGTACCCTCTCACAAGCGTAGTTATTGCAAGATCAGGGGATTGCATCACAAACAAGTTACCACAAAGTACCGAAATACCTCAGCGTGACCCGAGCCACTACAACATGCCTCCACAAAGTGTAGGAAGCTGAAATTGCTGACAACCTCAACATCAATCTTTACGTATATGTTGGAGAATACTGGTTGTCTCAGAGCAGGGCGGCAGCAAAGGCAACAAATGAAAGCGTTTGGAAGATATTCCTCTGTAGAAAATACTCCGCACATTTCCGGCAACATTGCGAAGACTCGTGGGGGTAGTATAGGTTAGTAAAGGTCATGGATACAGTGCAGCCATCATAGATCTCCAAACCATTTGGCGTTGCTTTAAGCGTCACCATGCCACAGTCTTGCGCTCTTTGAGATGACTGACAACTAAAAATTGGTATCCTGAGTGCTTGAAACACAGCTGCAGGATACCCACAAAGGATGTTAATGTCAACGTTTTTGCATGTTATTGCCATTAATAACAAGGCTTTTCGTTTTGTCAGTTGTTGTTATCTGTTTCTGTTTCGTTCACTATGTCATCTCGCATAAGAACGACCTATGAGTGTTGGATATACGTTCATCTTTGATTTCAGCCTTTGCTATAGAATAGCGATAACAACTGTTTTGCTACCAAATGCGCGCACAGCATGGCGTCAGTATTTCTAGCCTTTCACACACACGAGACCACCCCCTTTGCACAGGAAATTGCAATGTGAATGCTTCTGGGGGTTCTATGTAATCCCCTTTGTTTGGAGCCATCTCCCTACCACCAAGAAACAGCTTTGGGACGACGCTTGGGGTTACCCATCTATGGTTGGGGGTTTCCCATGCCGATGCATCGAGGCGCCCCTTTCCATCCATGCTGACGTCCACCAGATTGGCTTTGCGCCACAAGTGCAGCTGCCATCGGTTCAACAGCATCAAATGCTGCGCTACAACTCGCGCTGGCAAGGACTCCTCGGTGCTTGCCATGATGGTTTGACGACATACTAAACTCGAACAATTTGCAAATCGACAGGTGTAGACATTCCAGGATAAAACATGATAAAACTAAATCAATAATTGCTATGCATCATGCTTTAAGTGGCCATCACATCTACTCAGCATCTCAGAATCACCAGCAACAGCAACTACAGCACAAAATTACATCAGGGAAAGAATAATTGAAATGCATAAATAAACCATATTGATACATAAGGTCTTGCCTAGCATGACTTACAGTAGTGCATCGGCTTGTACAACCAGAGACCCTAAGCAAAAGGAGAATCAAAGCTTGCCATAGGCATTATGTGGATCCCCATCCAGGTACCATCCAGCACCCAGATCACCAAAGCATTGAGGGTATCCCCTGGTATCCCCGGGTATCACACCGCCCAGTGGCCATGCGAAAGGCATAGTGTCCAGTCGGATTTTCCAAGTTGAGACTCATGTGACTTTCAGCTGCGACTTCAAAGTCCAGTAGCTCCTGACAGGTCGCAGGTGGTAGGTGGCCTCTTTCCCCTGAGATCCCCTGAGCCTATCCAACAGCTGTCACCAGTCACCAGTCCCCCCCTGGCCTTCAGGGAATCGGTATTGCGTGCAGCATGCATCAGAGGTACAGGTGCCATCAACGAGGGCAACATTCGAATCAAGGTCTCTTTGGCCTTGTCTCCTGGGCTCATGAGCTGAGAAAAACTCCTGATGTTTTGGGACCCAAAAGTGGCGGTACCTCCTGGTATGGATATACTTTGATCGGAATTTTCAATGAGCATGTGTTGCCTATGCTGCCTATGCTCACTTGGACTCAAACACGCTCATTTGTGAGTCGAGGGAAACATATTTATGTCTTCTTCCACTGAGATCATGCTCATTTTAAACTAAAATGCACGCAACATTTTGTTGTCCAAACAAGCGACGCAACACATCCAAGAATAGCACAATTGCGTTGTTTCCAAGGAATGAAGGTATCATGATATCATCAGTCTTATGGTACGTGTTCCAGTTTGGGTCAACTGTTCGTTTCGGTGGATCAACCTGCATCAACCTGTATCAACCATCTCTAGAGGGCCCTGCTCGGCCCGGGAAGATCGGCTCGCCTTGATTCATGTAAATCGCCATCACCTGGCAGCAGGGGCAGCTGGAGATATCCAACAACCTGCTTAGGGATATCATGGGAATATCATGGAGCTGTGGCAGCAAATTCATAAACAACAAGGATGGGAATGATACAATCATCAACAGGAATGGAACTTGTGGCAGCAAATTCATAAACAACAAGGATGAGAATGATACAATCATCAACGGGAACGGAACCTGTGGCAGCAAATTCATAAACAACAAGGATGGGAATGATACAATCATCAACAGGAATGGAACTTGTGGCAGCAAATTCATAAACAACAAGGATGAGAATGATACAATCATCAACGGGAACGGAACCTGTGGCAGCAAATTCATAAACAACAAGGATGGGAATGATACAATCATCAACAGGAACGGAACCTGTGGCAGCAAATTCATAAACAACAAGGATGGGAATGATACAATCATCAACAGGAACGGAACCTGTGGCAGCAAATTCATAAACAACAAGGATGGGAATGATACAATCATCAACAGAAATGGAACCTGTGGCAGTAAATTCATAAACAACAAGGATGAGAATGATACAATCATCAACAGGAACGGAACCTGTGGCAGCAAATTCATAAACAACAAGGATGAGAATGATACAATCATCAACAGAAATGGAACCTGTGGCAGCAAATTCATAAACAACAAGGATGGGAATGATACAATCAGCAACAGGAACGGAACCTGTGGCAGCAAATTCATAAACAACAGCGATGGGAATGATACAATCAGCAACAGGAACGGAACCTGTGGCAGCAAATTCATAAACAACAGCGATGGGAATGATACAATCAGCAACAGGAACGGAACCTGTGGCAGCAAATTCATAAACAACAGCGATGGGAATGATACAATCAGCAACAGGAACGGAACCTGTGGCAGCAAATTCATAAACAACAGCGATGGGAATGATACAATCAGCAACAGGAACGGAACCTGTGGCAGCAAATTCATAAACAACAGCGATGGGAATGATACAATCATCAACAGAAATGGAACCTGTGGCAGTAAATTCACAAACAACAAGGATGAGAATGATACAATCATCAACCAGAAGGAAACGAATCAACAAATATGAATATACGAAACGCGTGACCTTGTTCGTCCTTGGTCCCTGGAATGAGTACAGTTTCCAGCAAAGCTGAGACAAACCACCAGCCTCGACGAGCAGTCGTGATTGATATATCAACAAAAATACCAGCAAGGTTTGGGTGCAAAATTAACCCGTTATGACAATGAGATACATGAAGTAGATTCAGATAGATTCAGGTTTTTGGTAAACATCTCAGCAACTGGTTGGTTTGCTTGGGTGTGCCACAGGGTGTCTTCAAGCTGCAGGGGCTGAAACACCGAGGCATGGAAGATCGTGAAACCGATGAGAAAGGCGCTGCTATGGACTACTCGTTGGTTGCTTCGTTCATGGGTTTAATTCCAGCACATGATGACATGGCCTCGATCTTGACGTATACTTACTTCGCTGGTGCCTACCAAGAACCCCTAGTTGTTGGCCATGTGCTAATCCATCTGAAGGGAAAATGGCAGCAGCAAGTGGCTCATTATTTTGATAGACCTAGATATGCGAAGTCTGACGGACAGATCTTTGGGGCGACCCTACATTCCATATTCGCTCGGAATCTTTAGAACTCTCACGCAGGATAATCATCCAGAATGTGAGAGAATATCAAGGGTTCACAAAAATTAATGAGCTTTAGCAACCTTTGAAATGAAAGTTCTAGTTGAAAGTTTAGGTGTTCCTAGTCCTACTAGTGTTCCTCTCAACTTCCAACCACCAATCCACCTCCCACCTGCTCGGTGGACAGCTGGAAGGAATGCAACAATGCCATGACGAAGGCGTCAAAAATCGGCCCCTTTAGGCTACTGACCTGTGACCAAGGGCTTCCAGTAGCGGGAAAAGGGCCACAGGACTCTACATGGGTTGGTATATCATCTTCGAGTTCTTGGTGGTTGAAGTCTTTTTCTTGTTGCTTCTATGTATGAGCCAAAGAAATGGTCAGCAAAATTGGTTCGATCATCCAATGAAAAAACGATCCGGGTTTGGTTGTTCACCGACGGCTGTGGAAACGACCCGTTGCCTAGGCCAAACTTCCATGTAGCCGATCCGATTCACTCAAAGGCAGCAGGGGCATCTTAATTTGTAGAGGATATATAGACGTCTCACAATGCTTCACAAAACACCCTAAGTAACAATAAATAAACAAACCAACAAATCAACAATTTCAGAACACCAATGGCGGCAAGAAACAAAAACACCAATAACAATCATAACAAACACAAAAAATACCTACACACAGCAATCATTTTTTACAGTGGTTATTCCCGCGGAACTGCTAAGCAACCCTGGAAGCTCAGAACCCTCTGAAATGATCATTGCCCCAAATCAATTGTCCTGTCAAAGCTCATCCTGGAACATGGCATTTCAAACATCCAAGCGCCCCAATCTTCTCGGAAGACTTCCCAACCTTCTGTAGAACGACCACAGCCCGGCGTCTGGAGACCAAGGTGCGTTTCCTGTGTCGACAAAGAGATGGTGCACTCCGAAGATATGAAGTACGGAAGTCATGGCCGAGTGTGTCGAGTGGACATGCTATACATACAAATACAAATGCCAATAGTAGTGCAATTGCCATGTCTATAGAAATATTGATCTGTGGTTATATGATGCAACTGTATATCCAGCTATGATTCGATATTGCACATACACTTGCCAACGTCCTACATCACTTACAACACAGATCCAGATCTGCAGTCCTTCTTCGAAACATGCGTTCCACCACAGGCGAATACAAACAATCGTGTTCTCCCTCGTCTTTCAGCAGGAAATCGTTCAAGTTCAGCCTCCGTGACAAACGTCCCAAGGAGCAGCCACACCATCAAAATCTCCCTCTCTTGTCAGAGAAGAAACACGTACCCCATCGTACATAGACTCATCGTAGCATTGAAGGAACAAACTATCAAAGTGGGCAATTTTGCGGAGATCTACATCACAAACATGAAAACTAAAGTTCGTAAACTCCCACATCCGCTGAGCATCTGTCTCGCGGACCAGCTCCGTTAATATCCAAGCTCTCAAACTGAATATAGACGTCAACTTACAAGCAAGCAAGGTGCAAATCAGCCATGGCCATGAAAAGAAACCACAGTAAACTAACTAGCAAAGGAAAGCGTACCCTGTACAAAAGACGCAACCACCAGTGGCGAAACAAGAGTCATCCAACAAATAACAACAGGCAATCCAAAGCATTGCAACAAATTTGTCAAACCAGTTGCAAAGCTAATCAACGGTCAATCCAAAGCTACTCACAGTTGCACCCAGTTTGACACTTTGCAACTGGTTTGACACAGCTCAGTGCTTGCGAGCAACACAAATTCCAGGGTCCCGGAGGAGGGCACTGTCCAAATATTCTTCCTTCGCCTGACACCATCCACCTCAGGGCTGTCAGCTGTTTTAAACGAGAATTTCCATCAGATCGTAGGTTGAAAGAAATGGGATTGGATTACAAGTAAGTTTGATGAAAAGTAAATAGAAACAATGTTGGATAGCAATGTTGACAAAAAGTAAGTAGAAATATAAGAATATCGTCGATTTGATCAGATTAGATCAGCTAGGTGAAACTAGAAATGGTAAGGTTGAGATGGTTGAGATTTCACAGAGTTTAGCTCGTGCGTGACAAACCACTCAACTGGAGCCTTGCTGCCAAGCAACGTTGTAGGCTGCGCCCGACAGCAATGCACCTGGGCACGTCAGCGATTTGGATGTCCGCTTGGTGGTGCCTGTGAAAATGATGGATGATGATGGTGATGACGAGGATGATGATGATGATGATGATGATGACGATGATTATGATGATGATGATGATGATGATAATGACGATGATTATGATGATGATGATGATGATGATGAGGAGGAGGAGGAGGAGGATGAGGATGAGGATGAGGATGAGGATGATGATGAGGTGGAGGAAGAGGACCATGATGCTGCTGCTGATGATGATGATCATGATGACAATGAGGATGATGATGATGATGATGATAATGATGATGATGATGATGACGATGATTATGATGATGATGATGATGATGATGATGATGGTGATGATGATGATGATTGTGATGATGATGATGATGATGATGATGATGACGATGGTGATGGTGATGACGATGGTGATGACGATGGTGATGACGATGATGATGATGATGATGATGATGATGATGATGATAAGGAGGAGGACGATGATGATGATGATGGTGATGATGATGATGACGATGAAGTTGTCAGTTATGGTCATGGTATGTTGTATGTTATCAATGGATAGTCATTGTAATCTTGATCAGACTACAGGTGATAAGCCGGAATCCCACAACCTGCTTTGATCAAAAGAAATGGACGGGTTGCTTGACCAGCTTATCGCTCATGCAACTTGTTCCTACTCAGGGTTTGTTCCAGTTTCTGAAAATAGATGTTACTAACACATAAACTGTGCAAAGATAAGCCGCACAACACCATGAACCGAACGTAAATGTATATGTATGTATATATAACATATTTATATGTATACCAACATATATTTCAGTATAATAATGGGAATGAAATTTCAAATATATACTATAGACATATTTACTGCATATACATATAAGAGCTATATAAATGTACAAATCTATTGTATATGTAAAAAACGAATACCCACAGTTCCCGTGTCTCGCCGTTGCTTGATATGTTGATTTACGTTGCGGCGCGGGCATTTCGTGTGGCACGCAAGGGAGATCGTGCACATGACGCGTTTTTTTGTGCTTTTGGACCCGGGTTCCACGGGTATATGTTTCATTATTTTTCCGTGTTTTTTTGATTGTGCGGTTGCCAACAATGTTGACGCTACGTGGTACCAATGGCATCATTGTTGACGGAACCAAAGTCAACAACTTTGGCACTTATCACCACCGCCATTCGTCATGCAACATCGTAGTACATCGCATGATATCGTTGATGTGATGATGTAGATCGATGTTTTTCTAGCTGGCTGGCACGCCCAGACTGGCTGGCGGGTTGGACTTGGGGCATCCGTGGTGTAAGTCACCAGTCTGAGCAGTAACAAATGAGAATAGGACGATGGAAGGTACGGATGATATTCCGCAACGGTTCTTTCTAGCTGATTTCACCTCATTCGTTGGGATCTTGTCCAATCAGCAACGGGATATTGACCAACCATATCCGACCATATTCAGCCCATGAATGACATTGCTTACCCAATCAGTACTTGGTCAATCGGGTCAAACAGTAATCAAGCTCCAATCCAGCCAACAGTCATCAATCATATTAGTCCAAAAATATCCAAGCATACTTGCTGGTCATCTTGCCCCACCATATCCGACTAACATCAACCAAGAATTCATCAGCCATGGCGCTTTTGATGTATTGGCTGCGGCTGGGGGAAAGATCGCTCAGCTGTGAGAGAAGTAAACGGAAGGCGGTGCGTTGCCCGGGCAGCGCCATGTCCAAGACGTATTGCCCTGACGGGTCCTGGGGGGCGGAGTCCTATTCTTGGCACTCCCTCGAAACGGAATGGAAATCCATGGAGGAGATTGGAGATGATCAGGTTGTGATGATTTTTTATGTGGGCAATTTCGAAGCATGGCAGCTCCATACCCAATACTGGCTAGATCATATCACTGGTGTTTTGATGCGAGGCATGTGTGAAGTATGGTACCCAATAAGCCACGAAATTTTGGCACCACGGAAACTTGGTTCCCTCTAAGGCTTTAAAAACTTTGAGGACGGCTTAACGTGTTGCATCACACGGGTACAGCCCCAGGTATCTTTCGAAGTGTGAATCAAACCCAATTTCAAGAATCAGGCGTATCATTGCTCACAGCATCGACACTGTTCGTCCATAAACAAGCTGGGTTTCTTAATTGTAAAGAATTACCAATATTACCATGTTTACTGGCTACCCCAGCATCCCTAGTCAATGTTTGACAACTGGTGACTATTTACCATGACTACTGGAACTGCGATTATTCAGCAAACTTTTGCGGCCTGAGCGCCACTCACCTCGCAAAATGGTAGCAGTTGCAAAACCAGTGGTGGCTCAAGTGTCGATTGTGTCCCGTAAACAGCTTTTTTTGGAGACTATGACAGTATCATCCCTCATTTGTGAAGCGTGGGACGTGGCTAGATGTTTATCGGGGACTACCTGCCCAATATTTGACCAGAGTAAGGGCTGAAGCATCACCTTCATCAGATGTAAGTTGCAGGGGGGGGGTGCCATACTCAAAGGCTGTGTCGAATGAAGATCCTCCCGGTGGCAGTACTCATCATCAGGCTACCAATAACACCTGGCAACCAATGACACCTGGCAACCAATGACGTGCTTGCGAACTGTTCTGGAAGGCAGGCTGATTTCAGCAGTGAAGCTCTCCAAAATGATGAGAGGACTTTGACCTACAAAGATACAGTGCTGTCTTACAAAATGACACACACACACAGACAATATTACCCCGATCCTATATTACAATCTAATCTATCTACAAATACATGTGAAGTTGTCAAAATGTGGTTGAGCTGCGTCAAAAAAACCAGAAAAATCCTGTGTGGGAGAAATGTTGGACTTTTCCACTTATGCAATTTTGGTACCCAGCCCTTGCTTGCAACCAGGAAACCACTTCGAAAAGTCCCATGGCCACGTCGCGATCCTCTGATGCCTGCGCAGGAACTGCAACAGTATGATGGCAAACTTCCCACAATCATAGGATTTCCCCACAACCATAGGATTTCCCCGCCAGTGTGGTATCTCAACGATCTGCATTAATCCTGCAAAGTTTTCGGCAATATTTTGTTTTTTGTCCCTTTGCCAGAAACTGCACATCGGGCATTTCTCAAGCGCAAGACCAGCTACAAAGCCAAGGGATCAATCTCCCATCGTGCGGAGACAACTTGAAATCTGGATACCATGTCCGCCAGTGTCAAACAATTTGCGGTGTCTCAAAAGCACCGCTTGGTCCACGAAATACTGCACAAATCTTTGATCATCTTTGGATGTACTCTGATTGTGGGAAGTCGGCAGTCTCCAAGATCCGACATCCGCCTGAACATCTTCAAGCAAAATATCCTCCAGCCGCGGGCATTTCTCAGAAGACAAGAGTCGAGCCCTTGGCCGCGAGCACCCGTCATTCACTATCATAAAGCTGAGAGTATGAGTGTATAGTATCTGTATCCAAGCTTGAATGCTCTACATACCTGAAGTTCGAAGAATACGTTTGAATGCTTTTGCACTATCACTATTCAAGAACGTCACGGTCGAACTGTCTTCATCAACCACAACTAAGAAACATGAGCACTTCTGCATGTGCTAACTCAACTGACATTTCTGTTTGAACCACAGCTTCTTGAACTCCACCAGCCATAAATATGTTTTTTTCAAGGGCAATTCCTGACATATGTTCTGTCCAGTTTCCATCATTCCCTTCCAAACCCCGCTCCGCAGCCCCGGTGCCCCACTAAAACAAATAGTGTCATTCAAGACTTTGAATCTCGAGGATTCCCCACCAACACAGAAAACATACACTACCTCCGGGAAGGTTCCCAGCTTCACTGGACCCCGTGCAAGCACCGTGACCACCCCCGTGCATGTTGAGGTCGAGCTACAAGGAACCCAAACCCGCTTGCCCAAGTGGGTTGGTGGACACATCCAACAGCTCCTTGGCTTCTCGGCACTTCGGTAGAGGGACTGTGGGGTTGGATCATGCTGGAAAGCACAACAGTTCTGTGGGGCATATCACGGTGCATTATTCATGAACGGAGGTGTAGGATGATGTAGCTTCAAACTGTCCTTGAAGAAACAAATGCTTTGAGGAGATTTTGGGAGTATAAAATGAATGGGCCATCTCATCGCACAGGGTGAGCATGGTTGGGGGTCCAAGTAGCCTCCTGCCAGTTTGTCACTGGCCTTTATGTAGCTTGGATTTGCATCATGTTTTGGGCTTCCAGTACTTTGGTGCAAGATCAATATAAATTACTTAGCATTATTGGAAATTGCGTATACTGTGTGTCTATCCATTCAACGCATATGCATATGACATCTCAGTCATTGATGTTCTGTTGATATCCCCACAAACCTGAGTCTGTGTGGCCAATGAAGGTGGTTACATCGGACAACAGGTCCAGATCAGAATATATTGGACACCCCGTCCTTGTCTGCGATTCACACCAACATGTTTACAGCTGGGAATTGGCTTCTCTGGCAAGCCCAGCCGTTGAAGACATCAAACAATCGACAGTCACGAAACTAATGCAACTATAATTAGCAAGGCAAAGAACTACTAAAACATGGATGTCCAGAGGCTTTGTTGCATGGTCTTTTCAGACATTGGACAACTGCCATCAACTATCAGCAAATTCCAAGTGGGGCTCTATTGCAAATATTGTTTGACAACATCTTCGGGATAAAGGAACAATAGTAAGCAAGCTGCTGGCCCTCACATTTACAGCGGGCATTCTGACTTCAAACTCTGCCCAGCAGTTGGCCGAGGGTCAATGGATGGATGAGTCTGCAAGCCGTATTCCAACATCAGTGCGGAACTCTCATCCAGCATGTTATCCTGGGCTGTGGCATCGAGAAATCCGATCCGACATCGCACCTAGCCTGGTACGACTGGAACAGGGAACACCATTAACCAGGTATAACCAGGGTAGTGTTTCAATTATATATTTGTAACAATGACCTACGGGGTGTTGGTTCCCCATCCTACCGTTGACACCTGGATGATGGTGATCCTTGGTGACATTGCGCAATGGCTGAGCTGTCAAACTTTGATGCTCTGAGGCCGCTGCAGGCTCTCCAAGAAGCTTTAGGATAGGGCATCCCCCACCACCCAACCACCCACATGGTACCGAAGGGCTACCGTCAGTGCTGCATTAAGATCATCTATGGTGAGAAACCATCTCAAAGTCAGGGTTCATGAGTTTTGACCAATGGCGATCGGGTTCTCCCAAACATGTCATGCTGATATAGACCATCCAGGATCATCCAGGAACAATCTCCATAATCCGTTGGTACCTCGGTTCCCAAACCAAGTGGCTGAAAGGTCCAGGAACTTGAGACTTTTGTCAGCGGGCAAGTGCTCCAAAAATCCCGTCATTGGCGAAGAGGCCTCGGCGCCATCAACCGAAGGTTGGAACAGCTTGGTCTCTGGTGACTGTTGGCGAGCGAATCAAGAACTAAGAATGATACAACTATGGGGATACAACTAACTCGGAGTATGTCAGAGGGATACCAGCAACAATGAATTGATGGCAGGATATACTTTTGGAATGACCATTTTGGCATAAGATGAGTTGAAATAGTTTCCACCATTCCTGAAGCTAGTGGTTATGCGTAAATGGATTTGAGGAAAAGGCACGAAAGGGTCATGCAGCCAACGAATAGATGTGCAACTTTCAAATTTTGGGGAACCACAACTTTCTGCCTCATGTTCGGTGGACACTTGTAGAGGGCTGTGGCAAGGGTTTTTTTTTAACAATGCAAAAACATGAGCTCAGGAAGTGTGATTAACCACTTTGATCAAGCATCCATAGGAAAGGGTGCTGTTTGACCCTCAATTTTCATTGTTCTGTTTGTGATGATCCATTCCCAAATCTGCGAGCTCTTTGTGAGTCGCAGCTCATACCCTTCTGACCAATGCACATCTTTTGAGGCAGGCTCATATTGTCTGGCGTATCGAAAGTGTTGTAAAGAATATGTTGACGGAGTACCCTTTTTTACACTTTTCTAAACTACATTGTATGATATGAGCCATGGCTCTTACATGCTGTTACAATCCTTACTGTATCCTGGATATCATTGCTTATCATCCTCTGTTGACGGATACTCCAACTTAATATGGACGGCATCGATTTTGGCAACTCACCTTCCATCCAATATTTGGAGATACCAGCCTTGCATTGAACGCCAACGCCAAATGACTGGGAAACATGATCGTTGCTCATAGTTCGGGGACCAAAGGTGCGTTGGGCAAATCTTCCCTTTGCTTGGGGTTTGTTCTGAAACCTTGGAACAAGATGTTCAAGTCTTTGATCTATTCTTTGTGTATCTTTGTGCTGGTAATGAGGTGTTAAATTTTGTAAAGCTACGTAAAGCTGTCTGCGGCTAAACGATTTTGCTCAGGACAGCATGGGGCATCATCAAACCAGCATCTGCTAGTACAGCCTGCATGAAATGCTTTGCCATCGTGGTGGTATCTACAACCTTCCAAGCAAACCTGTCTCTCCAAAGAGAACCCTGGATCTTCACAGTGGCACCCTGGCGGCTCTTGGGGCCGGGGCCAGGATCGAGGCCGTCTTGGCCAAACCCAAATACCTCACAGTGCCACAGCTTAGACTGTTGCTTTCGCCATTGGCAACCACCACCACCACTGCCAACAACACCAGTCCACACTTACCACCACTAATTCTGTTACAACTTCATTTTCTTGATTGCAACTTAGCTTAGAGCAAACATATGCGCACATAACATTGCCAGGGCCATCACCAAGCTCCCATGCTTCCCGCATGCTTTGAGACCAAATTCTCGGGCCGAGATCGTGCAAGTGTATGTAAGATGTGTTTGAGTGCAGATAGATGTACAATGCAAATGTATACATATATGTACACAAATACACACATGCATCCCATACTATCCGATGCATTCATGGTGTACAAGGAATGTGACCTTTGGACTACAACAAGTCATCCTTATCAAGTGGCCTGTCCAATGATCTTCCATGCCTCCAAGGAACTAATCATCAAACGTGGGGATAAACCAACTAAGTGGGGGGAGGATGGGATCAAACAAGAGCCGACATGCTTTCCAGACCCTGTCATGAATTGGTATGCCCAGTCGACTTGGTTCCAGAGGTTGCAAAAATACGGCTGGATATAGGGGAAAACATCAACAGGTTTCATTGGAACACTTTGAGAGGTCTTGAGAGTGTCCACAGGAAGTACTTGCGACATGAAACGACCCCCAGGAAGGAACCTGGCAAAGCATGGCCAGCCGCTCCCACCAAGTCCCACCAATGTCGAAGCTCAGATGCTCCACCTGGCTTCCTTTCAGAAGACTATTGCCCAGCACCTAGGACAAGACCACCCTTCCAAAGAAGGCTCCCAAGGCGGGGTCAAGATCCATGACGCTGGGACTTTGAAGAAGTTGCATTGAGTGACCAATGAATGAGAATCTAATGAGTCGAGAACTTCAAGCAGCAGCAGCAGCAGCAGCAGCAGCAGCAGCAGCAGCAGTCTCTGGCATGGAGCCATCCCATTCTGATCCTGAGATGAAGCGAGCAAACTCAAAAAATGTCATCGCTGATTGGAAGGCGCAACAAGATCCGAGATGCACCACACACCACATGGCACCACACTTCTCTCTAATTGTGCATAGCCAAATCTGGATTTGATCTACAAAATGGGCTCTGGGAATGAATAGCCTGCTGTAGTTGACGTTCAATCAAGCCAGAAAACTGATGTCATGATGTATCTGCCATTTGTCTCATGAGGCGGGGTTTGGACTATTAGGGTATGAACAAATTGAAATCATATGTGTTTCGGACATGTCGACTGTTGCCTATCCATACATACATACATATGTACAATTTTGCATGCATACATCAAAGTATCTAAAGTATATATTCAACTAGATTACTTCAAAATTGCCCAAACATATTGTAAACTAGTTTTACATAAGGCACAATCATAGCAGCAATAGGGTACTTAGCAGCACCCCCAGAATCTGAGGTCTTCCACACTGTAGGCCTCTGGGTCGAAGTGGTTGTAGCCCAAATCCTGCGAGCTGACAGCGAGGCAACGACAAAACCCATTTCGCGAGACTCATCTTTCGCTGATGAATATGCATGAATCTGCGGCTCAAAATGTGACCATGAGTTGGTTTGATCGTTGCATTTCGGGACAAGATCCATGAATCGAGAGTAATTAATTTCCGGTTAAATCCCTGAGTAGGTGTTCTCAACATTCAAAAAATAAATGAAAGAATAAGGGGGTGGGATGCTCAATCAGGGGCATTTACCACCCAGCACCATTTACCCTACTTGTTTGGCCGTCAAAAACCCTGCTGCAGCCCTGGTGGATATCTTCCGACTGAAAAAGCTGGTATTTGTTGGCATGTTTGTTTTCCACCAGGGCTACATTTGAGGTGAGATAATTTGGCATGCCACTGGCGAAAGACTTGGTTAGACCATGTCACTCCCCATACCCATGCAGGAGGTTTGTTTGCCCACCCCGACTCCCCGGCACACCCTTCGCTCCAGCTTCAGGATCCGCGAGTTGCGAACCAGATTGGGCAGAACCTGCAAGCGAAACTCAGCAATCCAATAAATCAAGAACTGATTGTCACTACGGGTACGTAAATGTGCATATAAATGATCACAGTCCTATATGTATATATGTACATACATGTGTGTATGTAAATATATACATATTCATTTACAGTAGCTTCACTGACAATAATGACACATGGTAGTTGTATCGTGTTGTGGTGATGGAATAATGTTTCATTGATAAACAATCAGCCGTAGGGCTCTGTCAAATCGGTCAACAAAGTCCGTCTCAAGTCATCTTCCAGCGTTGGAGTGTCTAAGAGAGAATTCGATCAAGATAGATTTACGGTAATTAGATGATTTCTGCCACGTCGAAATGGATGAGGTTCATTGAGCTTCCCTGTTCCCTCAAGACTACATGATTCTCCTCCCCCACCTTGGTCGAAAGGTCAGGGCTGATACCTGTCCTGGCCAGTGACCTCAGCGGTCACATCGCTTCGGAACCGCCACAAACCAACTGGAAACCTCTTTGCCTCGCAAGGCACAACTTCTTTCAGAAGCCTTTTTGGGGTCCAAGCTTTGAAATAGACAACTAGTGAAATATGTATATGACAAATGTAAATATATATATTTACATAAAAACATGTTTATAGACATATACATATATAATATGTAGATACACGATACAAAATGTATACATGTACTATGTATATATATACATATGCATATATATATATATGTACGTTATTGGGTCGTGTTCAGTGCACCGCAAGCATCTATAGATGTCTATTTGTGCGCATGTTAGCGGTCATCATGTATAGTAATTTGCACATGGTCACCACAATTGGATCATGTCTGAATCTGCCCCTCGAATTCGAGTTGCACTTCGCGCAGTTGCTCATGCCGTTCAATCGCATTGGCCAATTTTTGATAGTCCTGGGATGTCTCTTGTGGCATGCCCTGCTCTAAATCAACAAATGGCTGGGAGACTTTTAAGAAAATCTTGGCGCATCGCACTTTTAGCCTTGGAGATGCCAAACAGCATAGCATAGTTGTATAAAATCAACAACAACAACAACAACAACAACAACAACAACATAGTAAATTTGATCAAATCCTAAAGCTTCTTCTGTACCAAAAATATGGCACTGCCGCTGCCATGATTTTGCCATGCTATTGTACTATAAGTACTCTACCTTCTTCCGGAGGGTGGCCATGACTCTGAACAAACGCTCCAAAAAGGCACAGAAATGCTGATCTGCAAAGTATAGGGTACTAGGGAAAGGCTTCCAAAGATGATCGACCTGCGGAAGACATGGACATTGAAGGTCTTAAAGTCAGACATGGGTGAGAGACCCTTCAATCTTCATTGAAACTGATACTAGAGTTGAAACAATTGTGCGCAAGAAATCGGTATCTGTAAGGAATCACGGGACAAATCATGCACTGAAAGTTGGGAGTTCTCATTGATCTCCTATTCCCCAGCCTAGCCCTCAGTGATGTCTGTATAGAGGTCAACATGATGTCTGGTTTCCAGCGTCAAAAAACATGTACAACGAGCAAACTTCAAGTCATGTCGTGATTGTCATCGGCTCAGGTGGACGCTTCGCCAAGCATCGCCGATGCTCACATGGACTCCTGAGATGTCCAAGCGCTTCAAGTTCGTCATGGGCCCGTGGATCAGCCGGGTCAAGAGCTGAATGCACTTGCCTGAGAGGATCGCCACTGAACCAACGGGTGATTTTGTTGGATCAGCTGGCTATGCATTGCAGCTCTTGATGCAAACGGTAGATCATGAACATACCTATAGTTCATCCATGTTTATCCTAGTTCTCGTGATTCTCGAGTCATTCTTGTTCCTGGCAACCAGGTAACAGCAGGTGACCAAGGTGCTTTTCTGGCATGTATTACTATTTACCGATGAACTATCAAGTATACATGCGGTATAACTATCATCTTGGCTGACAATCCCAGGTGCGCCCAATGGCTGAAGTCCAAACCAAGACAATTCTAAGTCAGAAGGATGTGGAGCTGTGGTTGGTTCATGTTTTGTTCATAAATCATGTACCCAAAAGATTCGATGGCGTCCAAAACAGCTTCAGTTGTGCGTGGTTTCTTGCACGCTGGTGTGTCCAGGACTCGGACAAAACGATGGAAAAATGATGCTAATAGTGATGGATAGAATTGGTCGACTCAAAGAAAAACACCACCAAATTCTAGCATGACTTGAGATTTCCCAATCCATGGATTACTGAACTATTGTGAACCAAATTCTAGTATGACTTGAGATTTCCCAATCCATGGATTACTGAACTATTGTGATACACACCAATTAATTAATTAACTTTGCTCTTTTCCGAGGAACCGCTTAGTTAACTGCGACCACGCTGAACTTCCAAACTTTTTTGCAAGTTCCCTTTCTGGGCATCCATGCCATGCGCCAAGATGCGTCCGATGTGAATACAGTGATCCAAACGGAGACAAAGCAACTGGTCCTGAAGCTGCACTGGCGGCTGCCAGCATGGGATAGCGCTTGGATGATACCCCGAACCAGCAGGATGAAAGCTTGTCACTAACCTTGGGGATATGGCCAATTCAATGTACGTTTATGCCTTCATGAGTTTGGCGATCGTTCGAATCTTGAAGCAACTCAGCCCAACCAAGCCTATTCCACTGAAATACCACACAAATCTACACAATACATTCACAAATATTTCCACTGAAAAGAATGTGGTACAGTGACACATTTGAGATACGTAAAAAATACCACCTACGCTGACCTCTGCGATCAACCAACAGCTTAAGGGCAACTTTTCAGCACAGCCAGCTATGATGGAACCCGGTCAAGCGGTGCTGTCAGCTGAAATACATCAACTTCTTTTGGAGATCAACGGCTGCGCCCTGACATGACTCCATGGTGCACTTCTGCTCCCGAAAAATGACCTCGTGCCAAGCAGCTGCATATCTGGTTGCGACAATCTGCAGTAAGGGACACACGGAGCGGTCGCTGATCCTAAGACTTGAGCGATGGCTGGATACAGTAGAAACGAGGCTGATGCAGCTGAGTCTGCCGATGCAGGCACCCCCAAAATGCTTTGTCCCGGCAATGATCATTGACAGGTTCAGGATGGTTCGGGGGGGACCACCATTGCTTTCTTCCTTCGAGCCTTTAGAATTCCATGGACGCCCTTGGTGCCTAGGCGCAGAAGTCGAAACAGCCAATGTTGCAATGTGATACGTTACATGGAATAATCACTACAAAGGGTCCGTATATCAGCATGATCGATGATTATGCATCCATCTTCTATCTTCACATTCGTACTTACAGTAATCGCATATACGCGCGTGGGTGTGCACACATGCTTATACATGTATATGTGTGTGCATGCATAGATATGCGTGTATAAATCTATATATATATATTATACATATATACCAGTGGGTATGTATCGATTTATCTATCTCTCTATCTAAATATTGATATATATACAGTACAGTGGCAATCAAAACTATTTGTTCAACCAGGAGTTAGGGTCGCCCTGGATCTTTTCTCAATAAGAACACTTCTGAGACATGTGCTCGTGCTTTGGTTGCGAGATGTTGTGAGGGGTATCGTCTTTTGGGCTTCTCTTGTTGTTTTTCAAGGAACATGCCCAAAAACGAATCTAGATAGAACACTCCAATAACAACAAATTCAACGCTCAACAGCACACCCATAAATATATATGTATATATAGAGAGGGAGAGAGTCATACAGTATATATAACGTGTATATGATGGTACTGTATACCCAAGAATGTCAAGAAGTCTGGTCTTTTTTTTGCTGGCCCAAGTGAATGTACTCTTGGTGTCACAATACTGGTCAGTGCACATAAACTCCATAGAATTCCCAGAAAGGCTAGACATGGCAAGCGGCAGAGGATCACAAAACCATTCGAGCCATTCGAGTGTTCAAAGGAGTGTATTACTTCCGGAAAAATAAAAAGAAACTGAAACCATCCAGCTGGACAGGCCCAACGCCATGAACTATGTTTGTTTGAAGTTGGTGTACAGCCATTCAGAGAGGGCACAGCTTGCGAACCCCCGTGGTCATGATCAGCTCCATGTGTTCATCCTCAGCGGAATTCCAAGGCTCTTGGAGTTATCACCAAGGTCCAACCTTTCCAAAGTGCCTCACCAGGACTGCGGGGAATCGATTTGGAAACTTCAAGAACTCACGAATTGAGAACTCATCCCCAGCAGGAACCAAGATCCTGCTCTGCCTGGTTTCATATGGGGCTTCTGCACATTGAAACCGAGATAAAGTGCAAGCCAAATTGAAACTTCTCCCCAAATCCAGCTGGGTCCATCAATGGTACCACAAACTGTCATAAACCATCCCTAAATGGGAGCTTCTTAAAATCGGGGACCCCTAGTTATCATTCCTTTATAATACGCATTCATAGTATTCAACAAACCATAGCTTTGGGGGTACTCCAAACTGGCTTGAAAATAAATCATCCATGAACCATCCATATCCACAAACCACCAACCATTATCAACAATTATTACATAACTGCTTGGAGTTTTCATCGTGCCTACCATCCACATGAATGATAATCTGATGGCCGAACAATCTGATCTCGAAACGAAACAGTCTCCATTCCTGCCGACCTGCATCTGGGAACGCTGCGGTGAGAGCCAAAAAGTCCTCATCGGCAAAAGCCAGACTTCGGAGGTCCAAGAATTCCAACTGCCTACGCCAAACTGCAGTGAAGCCGCAGGAAAACATAGGAAAACATAGGAAAACTGGAAGAAAAGGATAGAACACGGGAAGAAAAGGATAATCTGAATACTTCACTAGTGAGTAGCTAGTAGTGAGGATAGAAACGATGTGAAAAAGAGAAAGGATAGAAACTGAGTGAAGAAAAGGAGTAGCGATGTGTCGTGAGTAGTTTTTGATTGATGCCGGCAATGCAAATTTGGAGAGGAGGACGCTATACAAATAGGGTGCTTTCATGATACACATCAAGTGTCGTTATGACAGGTATTATGACAGGTGTTGTGACAGTATCAATATACACACAACACCCAGCCACGCAATGAAGTCTTGCATGATCACTACCAGCCGCCTGTGCTGGGATATAGTTCAAGTATGGTCATCGCAGAGCCCATCGAGATTCATAAGGACTGTTGAAAGCCCAGAGCGTCGCCGAAGCGATCACGAGTCCCATAGCTGAGTGTGAGGCGCCAGGTAGTGAAGTCCATGTTGTGATTTCAGAAAGGATTCTGAAAGGCTATCTTAATATATCATGATATATTCTCGTGACTTTTTTAGATATGTAAGATTCTGATGGATTTCCATCCATGGAATTCCATCCAATTCGCTTGGTGAAGTGACCGCAATCACCGCATCTGAAGCTGACCCATCGACCGTGCCTCCCAAGGAAGCTCACCACAGCCTGCTGAGGCTGAAGTCCACAGTCCATGCACACCTGGGAGGGCAGGGCAAGCGCCGCCCTGGGCCATGTCCTGGCTCTGGATGGCTGCGGATGGCTGTGGATGGTTCAATGGTCAAAGTTCAGTGGTTAATAGATGCTTAATAGATAGCTAATAGATGGTTAATAGATGGTTAATGATGATTTTTGCTGCTTAGTCATAGTTGATGAGCTTGATGAAATGGGCATGCAACCAAAAAATGGCGAGCTGAACATCCCCAAAAAGGTATACCCATAGCGGAATGGGAACAAAAAGCAAAGTATTGACGCACAGCTACATCTGAGAAGTAACCCAAAACGGAGATAGTTAGGTCCGCACTTTCCACCTTTACATACATCAACACGTCCAACGTGACTATTGAAAAGGAAAAACCATGGAAGGAGCGTCATCATGCTGGCATTCGCAGAAAGTTTCGAGGAGACTACCCGGACAACCCATTGTGGAACAATGATTTTCCTGTACCAACTAAACAGTGGGACAGCGTTTGCACTTGCTAAAGCATGGCTTCAACTGCTGATGCCGGTGCTTTCTCTTCGTTGGTCACCAGGATCACTGGCCTCACCGATGCCTTATCAGATCCCAAGCGTCTTGCTTTGGCGAAGCAACCACCAGGCCTCGTCCCAAGGTACAATAAGACCAACAAGAACGAAGAGGAAACAACTACAGTATCAATCTCCTGGATGAATATTCAAACTATCTCAAACGTACAAGTATGATCAAGTATGCATCAATTCACCAGCCATAGAAGATGGTTTCTCAGCCATGAACCATCCGTTGCCACCACCTCTCGCAGGGCCAACCCTGGCCTTGGCATAGCGTTGCAGCGGCGGCAGCTGACTCTCTGCACTCGGTGCAACCGTCGCTTCTTCGCCTGCGGCGGTGCTTTCCTGCAGTTGGAGAAATGAATCATCAATGGTCAATTTGGTCAATGTTGACTGGTTACGGTCAATGTTGAATGCTTAACCTGCTACATCTAACCAATAAACAGGGAATTAATGGTCAATGCAACATGTTGAATGGTCAAGCTGGTCAACCATGGTTAACCTGTTACAATAGGTTTCCCTGTTTAAACCATCGAATTTAGATGATCAAAGAGAAATTCTCTCGTACTCAAGACTTTCACAGAGGCCCAGGGCGCAGGGCACCCCATCTTGAGTACCAGAAGACCGTCGCAAAGCCCAAAGCGATTGTATGTTTGCTTTGTAAAAACCGTTAATTGTGGGATACTCCCACTAGTATGAATGTGATCTGTATAAATATATATATATATATATATGGTCAGCGCCCCTTCTGACGCCTACATTTTACATAATTTGAAATACACTTGTCATTAATACATCTAATTCTACTAGCAGTGTAGTATAAAAACACTGTAAAAACCTCATGAAAAAACATATAGTGAACTTAATCTTTAAACTAAAACTCAGAACATTATAAAGAGAAACTGAATTATTTGGTGGCCAAATTTTGGCCGTGGATCAAAATAGTTTTTCATTCAAAAAAACAAAAAATTGGTAAAAAAAAAAAGTTTTTCATTAAAACACCCAAAAAACCTTGGAAAAAAATGTTTTTTGATCAAAAACAAAAAACCTAGGAAAAAAAAATGGTTTTTGATCCAAAACCCAAAAAACCTCCAAAACCCAAAAAACAAAAACACATTTTTGGAAACAGAAAAAACGGTTTCACCAAAAAGTTTTGGTTTTTTGGTTTTCCTTTCGGTTTTTTGGGTTTTCTTGGTTTCCTTGAAAAGGCGTTTGGCTTTTTGGTTTCAGGAGCTCAAAAACCAAAAAACCTTGGAAAAAGATAGTTTTTCATTCAAAAACCCAAATAAACCTGGGAAAAAATGGGTTTTTCAAATAAAAAACCGAGACAACCTATGAAAAAAATGTTTTCGATCAAAAAACAAAAAACCTTAAGAAAAAAAGTAATGTTAATCAAAAACCAAAAAACCAAAGAAAAAAATGGTTTTTGATCAAAAAACCAAAAAAAAACCTGGGAAAAAATGGCTTTTGATCAAAAAGCAAAAAAAACCTAGCAAAAAAAAAATCAAAAACCCAAAAAACCTCGCGAAAACCAAAAAAACAAAAAACCATTTTTTGAAACAGAATAAATGGTTTCACCAAAAAGTTTTGGTTTTTTGTTTTTCCCTTGGTTTTTTTTGGTTTCCTTGAAAGGGCGTTTGGCTTTTTAGTTCCAAAAACTCAAAAACCAACTTTTCCCCAGGATTTTGTTTTGAATGAAAAACCATTTTTTCATGAAATTTTTTGGTTTTTGAATTTCGGAAACAAAAAAACTCAACACCCTTTCAAGGAAACCAAAAAAAAACAAAAAAAAACAGCAAAAACCAAAAAACCAAAACTTTTGGTGAAACCATTTTTTCTGTTTCAGAAAATGGTTTTTTGGTTTTTTTGTTTTTGCTCAAAAATCAACCGTTTTCCAAGGTTGCTTTGTTTTTTGATGAAAAACCATTTTTTCGTGGGCTTTTTTCGCTTTTTGATCTGAAAGTTTTCTTTTCCCTGTATTTTTTGGTTTTTGATCCAAAAACTTTTTTTCCGAAGTTGTTTTGTTTTTTTTTCAGTTCTTGAAAAACCATCCTTTTCCTAGGTTTTTTTGGTTTTTGAGCTTCTGAAACCAAAAAACCAAACACCCTTTCAAGGAAATCAAAAAAACGGAAAAACCTAGGGAAAACCAAAAAACCAAAACTTTTTGGCGAAACCATGTTTTATGTTTCATTTGTTTTGTTTTTTTTGGTTTTCTCGCGGTTTTTTGTTTTTGCTCAAAAACCATCTTTTCCCGAGGTCTTTTTTGAATGAAGAACCAACTTTTTCCAGGTTTCTCTTGGCTTTTTTAATCTGAAGGTTTTTCTTTCCCCTAAGTTTTTTGTTTTTTGGTTGCACTGCGGTTGGTTCTCACTTCAGCCCACTGGAAGCAGACATCTGTTGACTCTGCAGCTGAGCTCAATCTAACGTTTTCTTTGTACAGGAAACTTTTTGGTGAAATTACCCTTGCCTGTTTCAACAGATGTTTTTTGTTTTTTGGTTTTCTCGAATTTTTTTGGTTTTCTCTAAAATTTTCATAGGCATTGTTAATCTGGCTTTTAAATTTAAATAGAAAAACTACTGCGGCTGCTCCACCGTCCAACTACCATATCACTTCTTTTCACATAATGTTATTTTTCTCTTTTCTGGTACTATAAGCGATATATTTGATTTTCATTTCAATATAAATGTGCTTAATTAAACATATTTGAAAGCTGTGAGAATATTATCACAATATGATTCTTTAAGATCCTAGACTCTAGTAAAACATGTCGCACAACCTTGCCACTGATGGCTTTGCTGCAAATGCCAATGATCCATTTCACTAAACTACGCCCCTACACTTCAATTTAAATATTTGGCTTATCCTACCACCCACCCTTTGCACAGTACCATTGCCATCTTGCTACTATTACTACTGCTACCTGATTTCCTTTTTAAAATTTGATTCACCGATTCAATAATTTCATGTGACTCATTCAATTCTGAAAATCTTACTGTTTTTGGCGACTGTGAATATGATCTGAATAATCTTCAATATAAACTATTTGTAATGTAATTGACATCGTTATTACTCTGGATATTATCACAGCCGTCAGCAATATTACTAGAATATGCAGTCCTGTTACATATTTTGCTAAATACTTTCCAAAATGCTATGCGCTCATTTCAAAGATTCTTCAAGACCATAGAGTACATGCTGTTTCATTAATACGGTTACTATTATTGTCATTACAGTGAACAGTCAACATGCCCATTGCTCATCATATACAAAGGACATCTTTTCATTCAAAACATATTTGCTATATAGTATTACCATCGCTGGTACTTTTGCTATTAGCATTGCTTCTATGAATGTTATTACCATTACTGTTAGTATTATTACTTCACCACAAAAAAAGGAGGTAATTAGTTTAACTGGAAACACTTGCTGTAACTACGCTCAAGTGAAGCCACCTACATGTCAGCTTCCAATCACAATTATTTTAACACAATTTTCAAAGCCAATCTGTAGGTTCCACATACTAGGCCTAATACTACATTAAATATGATTCAGTATTGCCATCAATACCAACGCCATAGTGAAACAATATTTCATTCTTTTGCATGAATATGGGCTCTTGTCTCCACTAATTGTATAACAATAAAATCGGTCAAACATTTCAAAATGTTCCCTTTATCTATCAAAGTTATCAATACTATTGTTAATACTACTGAAAGTGCACAGGTGGTCACATGGATATAATATAGGATGACTTAACAAACACGCTAAAACATGTATCAACTATTATGCCAATTGTAGGCGCCAGAAAGGGGGCTTAGCATATATCTATATATATATATATTATGCGTGTGTCTGTGTGTTTAGATGTGTATGCTTCAAGGCTTTATAAACAGATATCACGTCGCCAACAAAAAACCGCCAGCACGTGGGGCTTCATGGCGATAATCGCCACGGAAAAAGGAACCCGCAAAAAATAAAATGAAAGAAGTGGAACCCAGGAGAACCATCAACAAGCGGAGCATCATCACGCTACCTTCTGTGGATTGTACTATTGAGGGCCATAGTTCTATTCCCATGCGTTCAGCTGAGCCACCTAGAAGAACCCCAGGATTTGACTACGGTTTGATTGGAAATGTTGATGCTTTCGTAGCAGTTGCACATGGCATGGTGAGCCAACTTCATCGTAGTACTTGTCGACTTAGACTCTATGTATGTTTACATCATGCTTTGCTTTCATGGTGGACGCTATTGTCATGCAATTGTTAAATAGTCAACAGGGAATCCAACTCAGTGTGTCACATGCTCTCACAAGTCAATATCACGCAAACTACATATCAACCTACCCAAGGATGTAGGCTAAAGAACATTTCGGCCAGCTCACAGCTGGCTTTTCTCAGATTTTAGGCCACAATGACACAAGAATAGCAGGTTCATTAGGTGAACTTGGCATCAAAATTAATTACTGACGAAGATAAACACCACAACGGCTTGTGAAATTGGAGAAGACCAAACATCCTACTGACCAGTTTGTGGAGCTGCACTATGCATTGCGCATGGGTTCCAAACATGGCTTTACATCTCAGTTACAACATGTGTGTCTACAAGGTGTGTACTGTATACGAGCGCATGCAAATATACATATATATGCTCAGCGCCCCTTCCGGCGGCTACATTTGACATAATAGCTGATAAATGTTTTAGCATGTTTGTTAAGAAGATTCACACACACACACACTCCAAATGTTTTAGCATGTAATTCACACGCGCTCCACGGATTTCCTAGGTCCTTTGAACACGCCAAGTTTGACAGGTTTGGTGGGGGATGTTTTGGACGCAAAAGCGAAAACAATTGGCCATTTGTCTAAATTACAACGATTTCTCCATTAAATTGGCATCACAAGTCAAAGTGGAAGAGGTAGGGCGCGCACCAACAAAGCAAAATATACTAGTATAGCCACGTTGAATAGCTCAACTTCTTGGGCGCGCTGCGCATTTGCGACAACGTGATGCATTTTTTCATTGGACATGTGACACAGGCGCCAACATCGTGGTTGATTAGTAAACATCAAAGTTGCACACATGCCTGAATATACTTGGCATGTGAACAAATGCTTGAGGAAACATCAACGTTGGAAATCCGGGAATTATTCATAATTGCCGTGAAAGTGTTGAAAAGTGTTCAAACAAAAGCCTAGCTCACCAACCTAAAATGGCCATGGCATTCAAAAAAGAACATGCATTGAATTCGCATCATGCATTCGAATCATGCGTTTCTTCGAATCCGCAGTGCCCCAGCCTTGGCCTTGGCCTTGGCCTTGGCACTTGCACTGCCCGCCCTGCTGGCCGATTTTTGGCCTTTTCGCAGGTTGCCAAACTAGCTCAGGCCGCAGTAGCACATACCTTTGCAAAGCAATGGGAGATGCGATGGAAGCCCTAGCTGATGGTCATGAAGAAACGATATAGATCCAATCCGATGCAAACAAATCATGCTCTTCACATCGCTGGCTCTTCCATCAGATCCCAGCGATCGATGCCTTCCAATATCCTCAATGCCCCAAAGGAAGTTGTATTGGGGGAGTCCAGTTCAAGCCTAGGAGCGGCTGTGGCGTCCTAGGCACCAGGGCTTGCGGCCCATGTCCCTCACAGCCTCCACAAGGAAGGCCACCACCTTCGCAGATGCCCCGCATGGGTTGGGCGAAGATCTCGCGGTCAAATACCGCTTGGGCAAATGAAAGCTCGGCTGATAAATTTCCCAATTTTCTTTTCATTTGGATCTCAAAGAACTGGAAATTTCACAAACATCTGAATCTAACAAGTTGAATCCAACAAGTCACTGTCTCAGAGCAAATCTCCCATTACACCGGATCAAATTTGTTAGACACAAATGGACATTTTGGACGTAATGGCAAACGGGGAGAAAATGACAAGAGTGCTGCAAGAGGAAAGGCAAGGGATGTCACAAAGAACAAAACATGTTGCATCACACGTACAGGCTGGACATGAAGAAAAAGGTGCCAAACTTGAAGCATCAGCAAAATGGTATGCATCTCTTGGCCTAGATGGAAACCAAGGATGCATCATTTGTCATCATTTGTCATATCTATGCAAGTCTTTTGTTCAACTCGGTTCCCCTCGTGCCAGGGCGGATTTGAAACAACGCCTTGGAAGCCCTCAGACAAATCACGTCTCTTTTTGGCGACACGTTTAACACGGCCCGCACGGGGGCCACGGAAGGTATATTTCAGATATTCCAAGGCAGGGTGTTTCCAAACAGGGTCTTTGCTTGGTGTTTCTCAACCTGAAAGGGGGTCAGAAGTTTCTGGTGCCAGCAACTCTCTCTGTCTGGCTATATCTCTCGCTCGCTTCTCTGCTCTATGCAGCATACGACAACATGTCCTTTGAGACCCTATTGGTATATTAGCCGCCAAAGCGAACTACCACAGCCAGAAGCGGCATTGTTCCAAGTTGATTTTTGAGCAAAAACCAAAAAAATCGAGAAAACTAAAAAACCTGGGAAAAAAATAGTTTTTCATTCAAAAAACCAAAAGAACCTAGGAAAAAAGATGGTTTTTGATCCCAAGAAAAAACCTTGGAAAAAAGATGGTTTTTGATCAAAAACCAAAAAATTCGAGAAAACCAAAAAACCACCTTTTGAAACAGAAAAGATGGTTTCACCAAAAAGTTTTGGGTTTTTGGTTTTCCCTAGGTTTTTTGGTTTCCTTGAAAGGGTGTTTGGTCTTTTGGTTTCAGAAGCTCAAGAACCAAAAAAAAATAATCCTAGGTTTTTTGGTTTTTTGAATGAAAAACTATCTTGATCCACGGCCAAAATTTGGCCACCAAATAATTCAGTTTCTCTTTATAATGTTTTCAGTTTTAGTTTAGATAATAAGTCACTATATGCATTGTCATATGGTTTTTGCAGTGTTTTTATACTACACTACTAGTATAATTAGATGTAGTAATGACAAGTGTATTTCAAATTATGTAAAATGTAGGCGTCAGAAGGGGCGCTGACCATATATATATATATATATACATGTTGAAGAAAAAGGTGCAAGAATATGCAGTATTTGTATATCAGATGGAAACTAATCTTAACAAACAGAGTTCATGGGATCATTCCAATCGATGCATTGAAAAGACCCACCGACGCACACAGAGAATGTGAATCTCCTGCAGCTACCACCGGTGGCGACAGCTGAAGCTGTGCCTCGTTTTGCGGACCATGGGCGATGGAAGTCTGGGACTGGAGATGCCTTGACCTGTAAGCAGTGCCAACCAAGCGCGATCAAACCTCTGCAGCGGCCCCACGGCATGATATATGGTGGATTTCTACGGGTTAATCATGGTGAATTAAAAACCAACGATAGTGGTTGATTAATCATGGTTAGTGGCTGATTAGCATATAAAATTGACATGGTTAGTCATGCATAGTATCACTTAATTCATGGTTCGTACTGGTTAGTACTCACCTCAATGATAGTTAATTAAGGTTTGTTATTGCTGCCGAATGGTCACTGATGATTTGCAAAAGATGGTGGCCATGATCATTGGTTATGGATGGTCGTTCGTGCAAAAGATCCGGTGATACGCACCAGGAAGATGAAAAAAAAAGTTTTCCAACTTGAATCCCCATTGATTGTTGGAGTTGTAACCCCACACAAGATTACATCGCCATCACCAGCAATCTAATCAAACTAGGGAAGCCGGGGTGACATTGCTTGAGGACATCTCCAATTCCGCACGTCTTTTGGGGAAGCGACCAGCCCACATCAGACTGCCATGATGCCTATTCTTACTGCTTCTATGTACTATATACTTACCTGGCTGGTGGCTGTAACCCCTGTGGAAAATATCAGTCAGCCAACCATGTGTCAAGAATTACCAAGGAAAATAAAACATGTTTCAAACCACCAACCAAGTAAAGTCAACTCCACTACTAGCAAATGAATCTCAGTCGAGGCTCCTCCTCCATCTCGGGTTTCAAGAAGGTCAAGGGACACGTCAACATGATGTTCTCCCCTGGCGTCGTGCCCAGGCCCAGACATTGATCTCCCAAAAGGACCTGTACCTGCTATGGAGTTGTCCTTAACCGTTCTCCTAAAACGGCCCTTGAAGGTGGAGAGATGTGGCGAGATGTGGGAGGAGCACCTTTGATCAAAATCCCAAGAGGCGCCATGCAGAGTCTACTACTTCACACAGTTTCCATCGGAACCTCGGATCTTCGGGGACCGATGCATTGGGCCATACTTCTTCCATGATTCCATATTAGTTACCATGTTTGAATCATGACACCGCTAGGAATCCAAGCATGCTATGTGCATCCAATGCTAGGATTCACTGTGCAGAAAAAAAAAACAGGAATGC
>VSDK01028820.1:101225-118857 GCA_009767595.1 Symbiodinium kawagutii
GCATTCCTGGGCAAATTTGAATTTACATCAGGGTTACTCAAAAAAGGGTAGAAGGGGGATTCTGAGGCAGTAGTTCTTCAGCTCATATCTGTGGGGTTTCCCTAGGGTTTCCCTGCCTTAGATCTGCAGTCTCTCAATTCTATATATCTTTGCACTAATTCCCTTGTGCTACGACATTAGCTTCAACACAATGGCCTAGTCATCTATGAGTTGGCTCCGGGCAAACCACTCCCATCCCACTGTTAAACCGATGGACATGCGCATCACTTCTGGCCAGCTGGTGTGCATGTGGCAGTGACCCATGGACAGCCTGAGGCATTTGGGGAGGGAAGTCCCACTCATCAATCTGAAGTATTGAATCATTGATCCATTGGAGATGATCCGAAAAATACAGATCTTCCAATGGTACAGTGACAAAAAGGCAACACACTCTGTATGTTCATCGAAGAAATCAGATTTTGGTATGTGGCAGTTCTGACTTGTTCCAAAAGTCAACGGATGTGAATGGATGTGAATGGAATATTGCGTGTTGTCGAAGCAACCAAAAAAAGGAGGCACGGTGTATCGCCACAATTGGTTCACCACCTATCTCGTGTACACCTCCGGTGAAGTGGTGGATCCACAACTCATTCAAGCGAGACCAGGAACGGCCAGTCCTTGCCAGAACGGTCCAGCACCAAAGGGCACTTGGTGGGTAGGACCACGTTCTTCAGCACCTTTCTGCACTTCTTATGCTCCTTGCTAGCTGGCCAGTTTATGAAGTGCATCCATGTGCATCCAAAAGTTGAAGGAGTCACGGAAGATGGAACAGGAATGGTGAGTGGTAGCCTGTGATTTAAGATGTTCATCGGCCCTAATTCCTCTGGATAACTATCTGGGGCCTCTGCAAATCCACTATCCCAAAAGACATCAACGGATAAGCCACGTTGCATTTTGTTGGCAAATGATTTTCCCCGCAGGAGCCAACCAACAGTGAAGTAGCAATACAATTTGATCTGGCAAATGGAGTCTTGCATCCAGCGGGGTGAGCCCGTCAGAAATCATGGAAAGCCTCGGTTCTCAAGATGGAAACGCCAAAATCTTCATTCCCAATACTGATTTAGTGCCCTCAGCAGTGCCCCGTGCCCCGAAATCCATGCCGCGTGATGCCATGGCCTTGGATGCTTGGATCCGCGCCGCCTTTCTGCTCCCGCGGTCCTGATAGCTCCTGTAGCGCCTCACAGGCGATCGGCGCTCGGTGATGGGGTTGATCTCCTCCACACGCGCCATGCGACGTGTTCGGTTCCTCGGTGGGGACTCCTCACTGAGAGCTGAGATGAAGTGAAAGCTGGAAATCTTGGTGTACAGAAGTCGCTAGAAATCGTGGGTTCTCCCTTATTCTGAACCACTTTTAATGGTTATAACTTATAATTATAACCCCTAGAAAAGATGTCTCAAACTACCAACCAATCTTTCCATGTCTTATTGTGTTTGGTGTCTACCACTGTCAACCAAAGCTGCTGAGCTGCTCCACAGGTGGCTCTTGGATGTCCCCGCTGTCGCTCCCGGAATCACTGGACCTCGCAGGGTGGGTGAAACAAGGGAGATGGCTTCACCATTGAAATCCCCTGCCATGGAACCGGAAGATCAACCGCTGGAATCCGCTGGAACATCCACCACGAAATGATAATGGAAATGCAGTGGGTTGATCAACACAGGTTGCATCTAGTTGTGATCACAGTAGTTTGACAAACGTTCGCAGAACAAAATAATCTGGAGATATCGTGGCTGTTGTGTGACTTTGATCAGGATCCCGAATAAGTGGGTACACGTTGCAAAACAGTTTTGTCAATTCGCGTATCTAAAAGTCCCAGTCGCGATGATTGTGGCAAATAGTGTGCACTTGTATCAAGTAATGATAATGAAACAACGTGCATAATGGATAATCACTGTACTTCATAATATATGTGTGGTTATGGAGTGTTGTCAAAATGTCATGAAATTTACGGTCAGCATGTTGCATTAGATAATATATGTGCACAATATGTGCATAATCAAAATATATCATGTATGTATATCTAAATGTTTTTCCAACACATATTTTCCAATCCAGCCCTCAAGCATAGAGAAAGGACATTGAAACGCGTACGTGTCGACTGTTTCTCCCGTACCAACGGCTTGGCAGAGCCACGCCAGGGACTCATCATCACCCTGAGCTCCGCTGCGCGTGGAGCGGAATGAAGGCCTTGGAAGCCGAGCAATGGCCCGGAAGATGGCCATCACAGAGATGATTTTCGAAAATATCTAATAGCTCTTAATAGCTCTTAATAGCAGCTATCTGACTCTGTTTAATTTCAATTCACTTGCTCTTACTTGCTCTTCTCATCTCAGTGTTTTATTCTCTTCAGGCTTAAGAATTCCTGAGGTGGCAGATTGGGGTATGGGAGTGAGAAATACTTAAAGTCAGTTTCTAAGCCAACCTCGGCCCAACAAAGCGCTCGGTGAGCACACTTGCTCTGTGCTACCACCGGGGACATATGAGCTGCCCACGATATGATCATGGCTGAGTTATGCGCCTATTTGTTGTTCATACCCCTGTCATTGTTGCAATTGTTGCTCGTTACTGAAAGATCATAGGGCTATACCCCTATATAATTGTCCGTATACCCCCATGATCTTTGTTGGTTGTCAGTGTTACGCGGCTAGGTATTATATAATCTTATTATTATCAGTTGCCTCTAGTTGTTCTTGCTCATCTTTGGTCTACCCCTTGTGGATCCCTACGGCATAACCCCTACCCTTATAGTGGTTCCCCCTATCGTCATACTCCCCACCGTTGCGCACTGCTGCTCACCATGCTGAGCTCCCAAACACAGTCTTCATGAGGCGCAAGCGTTTCGCAGCGTCGTGCGGAAGCTGGGCCTGAAGGATGCAGCCACGAAAAACCGGGATGACAAAGAAAACAACCATAATGATTAACCACTTTATAATTAAGACGGTGATGACGATGGTTATGATGATGGTGATGATAAGAACGATGGTTGTGACGATGGTGATGATGATAATGATGGTTGTGACGATGACGACAATAATGATGAAAATAATGATGATGATGATGTGATGATGATGATGATGATGATGATGATGATGATGATGATGATGATGATGATGATGATGAGGATGATAATGAGGATGATGATGATGATGATGATGATGATGATGATGATGATGATGATGATGATGATGATGATGATGATGATGATGACAATGATGACGATGATGACGATGATGACGATGATGATGATAATGGTGATGATAAGAACGATGGTTGTGACGATGGTGATGATGATAATGATGGTTGTGACGATGACGACAATAATGATGAAAATAATGATGATGATGTGATGATGATGATGATGATGATGATGATGATGATGATGATGATGATGATGATGATGATGATGATGATGATGATGATGATGATGATGATGATGGTGGTGATGGTGATGATAGTGATGATAGTGATGATGGTGATGATAGTGATGATGGTGATGATAGTGATGATGGTGATGGTGATGGTGGTGCCAGCATAGACTCAAGGATCTTCAACCTTTTCCCCTATCCATTTTTGTGCAGTTTTCGAAACCTTCATTCAGCCCGGCCTCACTCAAGATGTCCAGTTGTTGTTGCCATGGTCTTCTCCCATGGCCATCCGGCTTGTTCTGGCGGACAGCTTCCGTGGAGTGGCCAACGGGGCTGAGGCTCTTGGGGGTCACGGTACACCCAGTCACCACACATCCAGTCACCACATCGTCACTTCGATCTGAGGGAACCTCCACTGCAACGACTACGATCCCCTCAATCGATCAGGCAATGCCAACGCAGTTACCAATAGTGCGGCCGTTGACCGTTGAATATACCGAATATGCCTATGCTCAACCACATGATACGAACATGAACAAATTAGGCATCAATTCATGCTAGTTGACCATCTTTTATGAAAGATCATCACAGTGGCTCGAAGGAACTGACTTGCAGAATCGTAAGGGTTTCTACTCAAGACCGATGAATGTTGTGGTCATTTGGCCGACGTCACAATCAACAACCATATCTGTCTAAGATTGCCCAAGGGGTAGGGAAACCTTTTTTCCCTGGCCGTCACATGCCATGGAAACACAATCCGAAGACAGCCACCTAGTCCAATCTTGGCACTGGTTGCCCGACCAGAATCCATTTTGCCAACAGCAGTTTCACTCGTGAATTGAGTTCACAAATGATTCAGTTTTTTCCATGGACATAGCTGATTAAATCTGCTTGAGTTCTTCAACAAAAATTCAGATGGTTGACATCTCCCAGATCACGGTGGTGTCATCGCTGATGGAACTGGATCTCCCTGATCGCTGCGGCCTTGTCTGTCTGGCCTTGGCACCAGCTGTTCTCTTCATGGCGCTCGTGGTCATAGACTCCATTTGTTCAACTTGCTCCATCCAAAAGGCTTTGTTTCGACGAGTCCGTGGATTAAACATGTGGTCTACAATAGTTTGACGGATTCAAAATGTGTTGTATACCTTTGTTTCATCGATACCAAATGTTCATGAACCATGCTTGAAAATGGTGTACATCACAATAGTCATCCCATGTTTGAAAAATATTTACTGATTCAAATAATTACTCAGAACCACAGATTCTGAAACAGTAACTGAAACTGATGGGTTTTCGCGAGCAGTTCATGGGTACGCTTCAGTCGTGACGCACCCCACAAGCCATTGAAACGTGTACTGCTTCATATTTCTCCAAGTGTGAAGGCCAAAACCCGCTGGATCTATCAAATCCACGTGGGCAAGAATGAACCGCTAACCCAGGCAGAGGAGCAGGATCCACTCCAAAATGAATCAATTTCTTCCAGGACTCCCAGCGATAGAAACTCCAGAAGTCGTACCACGCGTGGAAGTTGCCCCGGCGCTGCTCCGCAAAGCTCCTGGCGACGGCGACCCCGCAGACCCGAGCCATAGCCAGTCGTGTTGCTTCGCCGACCACTTTGGAACTATGTAACCACATGTAACCACATGTAACCACTTACATTCAAAGTTTCCAAAAATTTGTTCTTTGAAAGCAAACATCCATGTTGGAGGTACAGCATGCCATGCAGGCGGAATCTTACCTGGGACGACTAGTGACGATGTTTTTGCAGCTTGACGTGCTCGATCCTGGTGACTGCTTTTTTTAGCTTCCAAAAAAACGAGAAAAACCTCGAGTTTTTGACGTGTGACTCTCACGAAACGGCCTACGTATGGCATACTGATTTTTTTGGAAACGGATGCCTCGGCTAAAATCGATTTGTTTTTTCAAATTTGAAAAAACTTTGAATTGTTTGAGTAAAAACAAGTCATGAAGCTCAACACTCCGAGGGTTCGTGAGGGTCAAACGTCAAAAACTTGAGTTTTTTTTATGGACCCTTAAATCGTCGAGGCCAAAAAGAAATCTTAAAACCTTTAAAAAACTTATGCTTTTCATGGAAAAATCATAGCTTAAAAATCATGTGTTTCATAAAAAGTGTTCAAAACTCAGATCTTATGACTTTGAAATGTTCTTATTTTTTAGAAAAGTAGTGTTTTCTTTACTTAACAAATTGACAAGTCACCACTGATCTCAGGATCGAACTCCGAGAGATGAAACCACAATGACGTTGACGTTAATTACACCTTAGGAGGAGCTTGTCAGACCTAGCTTTTGTACATATCTTCGTCCATGGCAAATTGATGCATGAGGTTTGATTATCGATTCAGCTTCGCCCAGAGTGGATCAAAACAAGCGAAGGGGTCCTGTCATCCGATCCATCCTCTTTTACTCCCAAAATCGCAAAGGTTGATTTTTGGAGGCATGGATTACCCCAAAGATACACTTTACATCACTTTACATTCTGCTAAGTTGCGCGGCTGGTTCGCCATCCACATCTCTGACTGTCTGTCTGCCTGTTTCCCTCTCTCTGTGTTTCACGTACCACCAACGAAACACAAGTGCTGCTCAGCTGTCGCCTGGCCACCCGCGCCACTTCCCTCTTCCCTTCATCCTGCGCGATCAGTTGGTCCCCTCACTGACGGGCACCGGTCATCTGAATGAGATCTATCTAATTGACAAACCACATGTATAAATATGTGTATATATATGTAAAAATATATAGAATTATTTTTTCATCGTTCACTATTCATTGGTGTCATTATTGTTTTTATAATATAAATAATATAAATGTTATAACCAGGCAAGATCAACTGTCCAAAACATCGTTGATGTATCGAGCAGGATAACTTGGCAGGTTTCTATGACATCTGCGAACGTTTCGGAACAAGCAGCTGTTACCAATCCAATGGCTATCCAATGGGAGAACGAATCCAATGAGGTCTTGACGCATCACCAGTGGTACGCAAGTGTGTATTGGAAGATGCCAGAGACACGACCTGGACCAGTAGACCTTTGGGCTCAAAAGTGATGTATGGTCACGGGTCAACATCCACCCATGGTAAGATCCAAAAAAGCAGCATGGTCCGCCCTGAGTGAAGTTTTCACAGCTCAATGTTGATCCTAATTGCTAGATATGGAGCGATTACTCAAAGCCTTAGGGGCATGAGCTGTGGGCTGCCATCTCAGAAATTTTATCCAACCGTTAGTACGGATCAAGGGGAGGGGTGACGTGTACCCTAGACGGACCCAGCTAACATTGCGAGATTACTTCGGTAACGTCGCTGCTGCATGATCTCACCTAGGATGGTGACTTGGTACACTGTTTCCTTCGTTGTTCCATCTTCAGAGAACTTGTTAAAGCCGTTCTATAAGCTCAACCAAATCTATCGTGCATGCATGCTGCTGCGGTTCTTATGCTTCATGCATGCTGTTGACCTTTTTTTGAATGATTCAGATTTTCCCCGAAGACGATTTTGTCCCCCTTCTGAAGTCTCTCGGAAAAACATATATAAGAGCACTCACAATCCATTTGATTACAACTGCCGAAGTTCTGATTTCAGTTGCTATCTGAGATTGCCAAACACATAATTCCCACCCTGATCAAGCCCCAGAGCCGAATTCTTGCTTCATATGACATGTGAGATCATGCATGGAAAGCCCATGAAAGTTCATTCCTCCAATGATTTTCCAACTCCAAATAGCAAGCATCAAAACATCACCCAAACATCCTGGCTCTGAACTCGTGCAGCTCTTCACTTCGCCTTCCCAAGGGTTCCCTGATTTGTTGGATCGTCCTTAGCTTTCGCCAGCACGCCAACTCGTGAGCTTTCCAGGTTGTCCCTCCTGCACAGGGTACTCGCCAGGGGGTAGAAGCCACCAGCCGACAGCCCACAGGGTCCCATTTCACGAGATTTGTTGCGTTGCGCTTTTTGAGGTGGCTCTCATCATCATATCGCAGTGACCACACAAAAGGACAACAAGCAATTGGCATCGAACCTCCTGATGGGCACGAGCAAAAGTTGCACAGTAGCCATTGCAATTGACAAAGCCCAAACCGGAAGAGTTCGGTTGAAACTATGCATCCGAGCACTAGCCTAGGAAGGATCCAGGTTACTGGTTGTTCAATGGTTGGTCAATAGTTCGTTGATGGCTATAGCCACTAGTGTTGATAAATAAATGTGAACCTGAAAAAGTCAACCAGCATCACCCAGCCCAGTACTTGTTACTGGTCTCTGTAGCACAGTCCCCGCCTCGTTCCGTCTTTGTTGCTGGCGATCATGACTAGCTTCCAGAGAGGCTCGGTGTCAGCAGCACCTCCCAGGGGCTTTGATATCTCTTGCTCAAGTTGGACAATCATGACAGAATATTGATATATATTGATGATGAATCAACAAGAGATAGACTGTACAAATGTGAATCAATAGGAATCAACAAGTCTTGCTGGTAGACTATACAAAACGAACACGCGTGGATGGCGTGGGCCCCATGGGCTGGAAATCCTTTTCTTTTTTAATGGAAATGCATGGAACTTCTATCTCCCCGTGACTCGTTGTTCCTCAGAGAAGCTTCGAGTTTGAGGCATCGAAGGCTTCTCTAATTCATGCACAACCTTCCAAGCCAGCTCTGGCAAAGGACACAGCAATTTGATGTCTGCTGGTTCTGTAGGTGATCTACTTGCGGATCTATCTTCCAACACAGGGGATTGGCAGAAAATACCGCAGGGCAGGTGCTTCCATATTGCATGGCATTGTCGAAGTTTCTGCAAGAATTGCCCCGTTGCGTGGTGTCAAGAATCCAACCAGGGAACTTGGTTCCCGGAGCTGGTTTACCGAAGGCTTCTAGCAGAGAGATTCTCATCTGCACCAGTATTTGGGTCCGAAAAAAAAAACACGGGCAGCCCAAAGCATGTGGTTCTATCCGCCTCCCAAATTCAACATCTCTGCTTTTTGAAGTATGCAAAAAATCCGCAAAAAATACAGAATGACATCTCCGTTCTTTGTGTTTTCAGGGGAAACCCCATGGCAACTCAACGCAGTGCGGCCTTCTGCTGGTTGCATCTCTGCCACCTTTTCGAAGCACCTGGCGCTGCAGGTGGAATACCAACAGCCACAACATCCCACAACATTAAGATGGAATAAAAGTAGTTGAAAGAACGATTGGACTAATTACATCATTGGAATACTATCACTGTAAGCTAGAAAAATGTAATACCACAATTGGTTTCAAATTACATCTTCTTCAACAACCGATTGGAAGATCTTGGAAGGTATCTGCAACATTTGATGCAATGGGAGTATCACCCGGCAAAAAGTATTTGGTGACTCTTCCAGTGACAAAACTCATCCTTCATCAATAAGATTCGCGAGCATGCAGTGACTACGAGGTAGTATATGCCCATTTACCAATTCATCAACTTTGAGGAGATGCAGAGCATATGACGGACAAATCCTGCTGTAGAACAAACAAAACATGCGCTCGGGGGTGTCAGTTGTGCCTAGCATCTAAACCTAGAGGATGATTCATTGGCTTGGTTAAGCTGAAGACTGAAGACATCATAACAGAATCACGTCATATGATTGATAAAGTTCATACGGCCTAAGTACCATGCAAACCATATGTAAGAAAATAGTAAAAGGCTAATGATTGTCAACAATATTCTACAATGCATGACCGCCATAAAATATCATAATTAACAGCAACGTCTGACCTCATTAACGCACACAAATTCCTGCTAGTGAAAAAGGACATCAACGTTAGCAGTGATGTCTTACCTGCCTTGCAGGGTTTGAGGGGCATTTGTGCATGTAAAAGAGCAAGGGAACTATGGGGACAACCGGAATGACTATGCAGCCCAACAGCAATTTCCAACACGCAATGTCCAATCCCAAATACTCTTGTTCATTGGGTGATCTCGATGCAGTTCGCGGACAGCAACACTCAAAGGTTGCACTCCCGAAGTGAACGTATGGGAAAGCCGCCCGCGAGCAGCTGACATCCCATGGTTCTCCAGGAATCAACGACCACAGTGGTGACCATATGCCATGGCTGCCATGTCTAGTGACCTGATGGTGGAGATGGACATGGTAAGAAAACTGTTGTTGTTTGTGTACGGTACACCACACTTGATACAAATCGCCCCTTCATGGTCACAAAAAACAGTTTGTTGTTGTGTCGTTGAGTAGATCAACATGACAGTAATTTGTCTAAATATTGTTTCATTATCCATCCGTGTGGTCCACCGAATGATTGAACCTCTCATAGCTTGATCAAATGGGCGACGTGTGATTCGCCACTTCTGGACTCTGCGATTAGTGACTTCTGTCACTCCACCACACAGTACCACACCATACACATCTAACATACAATAAATGGTGGCAACAAAAAGGTAGAAACACACGATCGCCACGGCAGCAGTGCCTATTGTGGTCCAAGATATTGAGCAAAAGGAAGAACAGCCGATTCCGCTTCTCGATCGCCACTGCCTCACAATCATCAAATCAGCAGTTGATGCGGCACTCAATGTGGCCAATACCCCCTGAAATATCAAAAGGCCATTACAATCATGGGAAGATATTTTGACTCTGAAAAAATCACATGAACGATTGAGGTTCACCATCCAGAATATGGATGCCGGGGGATTTTTGTGGCCCATGTTCCGTCGCTATCCAGTTGCATTTCCACGCTGGTGCTACTTGAAAAACAAGAATCCACAATGAGACTCACAAGATGATTTTTCGTGATGTACCTCGCGTTGCGTGGGTATAAATATGAACATCATATGCTACAGTATAATACCGTATTATTCATCTACAGGCTACCAGTAGTTGATCACACAATCCTCATGACGATTTCCAGGGGTCGATTCGAGGGTTGGCATGGTAACGCTAATGGAAGCATCAATGCCGAAACACTGCAAAGGCAGTGCGCTTGTTGGTGCCAACAAGCTCCAACCCCGTGCACATGGTCAATGCTTTGGACCCACATCATCCCATGCATGATTTCAACATTTGTTTGGCAGCGTAGGACCGTATACACCAAAACTCGAGATAGGTTTCCTGAGGGGTTCCCCACTACAAATGCTTGTTTGACTACCAAATCTGTAGATAATCCTGAGTGAATCCTCAACAGATTTCGCGTATTTTAGTGAAATATGCTTTACCAACTAGAGTAGTTCAGTTGGGTAAACTCTACTTCTCTCCTTAATAACATATTTTCACATGTTCTACTGTTTGCATATGAACATTGACGGAGATGTCGCTCTCGGGGAACGATGGGAAGGTGGATGCCGCCAGTATCGCCATTGTCAACCATCTAACCATTAAGCATTAGTAGCTTCACCGGCAGGAGAAACTGCTGATCACCCTCACCTCCTCAAAGGCTTCTTTGGCATCAGCCAGCCGGTCCTAAACCGTGAGTACATAAACACGCAAGAAAACAAAAGGTTGGGTAAGCTGCCCAAAGTAGGAAAAGTTGGATAAGATATGTAGATATAATATTATAATATGACATAGTTATGTAGTATGTACTAGAAAAAGTTGGATACCCAAACTATATACCAAGGCTGGATCAAAGTACAAGAAAGAAACATCGTGATACGAGTACAAGCGCAAGGAAGAATCAGAATGAAGAAAGATTGGATAAACACAATTGTTGTAATAACTATCATCCATGCTGGAATGACGAGTGTGTCTATATAATCTTATGTTTCTGCCAACTGGGGTGCGTTAGTGGAACTTGATCAAGATCAAAGTATTCTACGAGTTGCACCCAATGAGCATCCATACGATAAAATGTGATTTCAATGCGTTTGGTTAGGGTGGAGTGGGCCCTCGGAAAAACAAACATTTGGTGGAACTTGACGCGCTCAAGTCGTCGAGTGTTAATGTTTGAGCGCGACAGGAGGGAGAAGCGGCGACACCAACGACTCAGAACTTTAGAGATTCATCCGATTCCAAAGATGTTCTTCTTGACTCCCACCTTCTGCCACATGATCCGAAATTGCACGCAGTTTCAACGAACACCCGCCGAAGCAAGTCTCAACTCCTCGAGGGATTACAATCACTCAGAGTCCCGTCACAATAATATCACTATATCTTTGTCTATGGTCAATAGACTTCGCTGCAAAACCTACATTTTCCAGCCGCAAGGCGATTTAGGCTTCTTTATCTCATGGGCATTCTGACTCTTGTAGACATTTTAAACTTGAAACCCACAACCGTAGACCCCTAACCCCACAACCAGAAGGACCTGAACCCCAAAGCTCTGAACCATAAAACACAAATCACTGCATACAGCGAGTTTTTGTTTGCAGCTTCTGCCTCTAAACCCTCAACCCCAAAACCTTAAACCCTAGGCCTCAAGAGCCAAACCCTAAAACCCTAAAACATCCTAAATCCCTAAACCATAAACTGCTACACACAGCCTGTCCTATTGCACCCCGTTCGAACCATGTTGACATTGCACAAGACTACACTGTCTTATGTCGGGAGAGCAGTCGAACGTGGAGGTTGAGACGCAAAGATCAAATGTGTCCAAACCCGTGGCGATGCCAGCTTTGGCCCGAGCAGCTGATAATGAGTTGATCATCACAGTGCCACTACGGGATCTTAGAAACAACATTTTTACCCGTACGGCTGCTGTCCCCGCGATGTGCATGTATGTAGACACCTGAACACATCACAGATACAAGTTGCAAAAGCATAACAAAGTATTGGGGAATGAATTGGTGATAATCCAATGATAACCCCATGTAATTTTGATCATGAAGAGCAAACATTGAAGGCTATTACCAACGACAATACTGCAAGTGTCATTTGGTCATACTGGCTGGTCCAAAGTGTTCCCGTATGTGATTACGATACTACATTCAACATCAGGCACTTTAGCAACTCAAAAAAAAAACTAGTGTTTATTTCGCAACTATCAGCAAAGTTTAGCCAAAATGTCTTCGAGCACTCGTAAAAGTGGAAGACAAGAAAATGAAAAGAAATGTTTTGAACCCTAACCTTCGCTGTTCCCCAGCCAATCTAGTCCGGAATCGATAGATATCAAAAGAATGTCTCGAAATAAGAATGTGCAGCCGAAACCCTTTTCTGTTTTTTCTGGCTTGTGTGGAAAAATATTGGTCTGATTTTTGTTTGTTCTTGCCTAGTGTTGGTCTGGTGCATTGCATTTGCCTGAAATTGTTGATTGTTGTTGGCTATCAACGACCATTGACCAACCGCACTTGTCTATTGCAAAGTGAAGAGCAAGGAAGTTTCAGGTCAGGAATAAGGAACAAGCAGCATCGGTTTTGATTATATAGTCAATAAAGCAAGCATGCAATACCAAGCTGATGACTATCAAAAGTTGTTAGACCAATGCGGTATGACCTACATTTCAACGTCAGCTTATTCATGATCACCGAAGGCGGCAAATAAGTAACTCGAAACTTCAACGGCCATGGAAAAGGCTGTCCTTGAGCAGGTCGTAAAAGACCGCGGCCAGGATACCTCGAAAGCCTTTCTCCCATGCAGAACTGAACCTGAGCAAAGCACCGGTGCCGATGGGTCCAGTGTGATACTCCCAATTCTCCCAAACTTAGCGAAGCCACCAGTTTTAGACACCAGCTCTGCCTACCAAGGCCAAACTCGCAGTATATACAGCTCTACATCACTCTACGAGTATGGAAGAGGCTCATGGTGGGACCGGCTGTTTTGAATGCCCGAAAGTCACATGCATAGTTTGGTGATTGAGAGGAACTGTACCTGGCCCCTTCCAGGAGCCATGGATTGCAAGACCACAACCAGCGTTTTGGTGAACAAACAAACTCAGTCAGTGAAGGCAATGCGCAGTGATGTTCGGATTCCAAGATTTACCTACAGTAATCACTTGTTGTGATACTTGATGGCACATTCTATTTCACATCTATCATCATTTGGATTTATTAGAGAGGTTTCCGCTCTACTCCAGCATTCTGCTGCCGAAGGGGGAACTGCAAATTCAAGAACTGGAGCTGCTCACCTTGTACAAGATTTACACTATCCATAAGCATTTATATGGCTTCAAGATTGACACTATCAACATTTTCGCCAAGTACTGGTATGTGCAACTAGCTTCAGAGTATTTGGCTTGTACCCAAGTTGTGTTCAGGTTACGCGCTGTGGCGGCCAAGCGAGGACCACGCATTCAACCCCAGTGTTCCCATGCAAAAGCTGAAACATCACAGGCTGGGTTGTTGTTGCTAGCTGTGAATGTTAAACTGCGGACACCCTTTTCAACAAACATATAACCTGGATTCTCATTGATTTTTTACTTCAAACGAACTGTTGCTCGTGATCTTTTAAGTTCATGTGAGGAAACCGGAACCATCTGCAATTGTAATCATTAGAGGTGCTGGTACGTATAAGGTGTACTCATTCGTAATGGAGATTAATAGTGCCTGCTAATGATCAGCAATAGTGATGTTACTTGCCACTTGCTAAACTCCCATGCATGCAGGCATCTTTGGCGTGAATCGTCACGATCGCTGTCCAACTATCCCAATTCGTTGTGATTGCCACTGGGATGCCCCAGAAGATTTTAGTACTTACACAGGCCCAACTGTTTTCCATGGTATTTTTTTAGTCGCCGCACCGGAAGTTTTGCAGCCTGCTGAAGACAATCTTGCATTCAAATCGTGGGGTCAGATGTTTCATGCTTGTAGTTATGTCGTATATATGCTCGTCCAACAAACTTCCGGTGACCCCACACCCCAAGGCTTCCCGTGTATGCGTGTAAACATGTGTGACGCATCATCATGTACAGTTGCAAATATAGGTGCATATCTACATGTACATTGACATGGCTGAAGAGTACTCATACAGCCATGCGTCAAACCGAATCTACCCTTCTATTCACAGCCCACAGTTTGGTAATTCCTGGCAACTCAACTCGATGATGGTTTGTGAGCGCAATCGACATTGATATCACCATATCTACACCCATGTAATAAAACATAGTTGCTATCTTCCCTATTCAAGTTGCTGGTTGTTCCCATGATCAATCCTTCACTGACCATCCACTGACCGATATTCACTGGTAATTTATTTGCCATCATTACACAGCAATGACGTCCATTGTTTGCCACGTCGTTTATATGACCATCAATTCACAATCAATGAACATCCATTGCTAGTGAATTGATCATTGCTGTTGAATTTTCCATTGATTCATTGAACAAAAATGACATCCATTGCTAGTCATCACGGACGATCATGAGTTTCCCATGGGATTTCACGGCGGAAATCCAGGCACTTCCAAGGGATCTCCTGCGAATCGAAGTGATGGCCTGGGTGGCACGTGTGCGTGGCACAAAGGTGAGCCCTGGGAGGTGACCCTGAAACGCCCTGAATGGACCGCTGGGAAAGGTGGATGAACCACTGGGAAGAATACATGCTTGACAAATGTTAACAAATGGCTATGATGAACCAAGAGGACTCTCATGACATGTGCCTAATGCTTGACATGGTTGATGAACCAAGCAATATCAATGGATAATCGATGGTTAAGTAATGGTTAGTCAATGATTGATCATGGTTAATGCATGAGTAATAGATGGCTAATGATGCATGGTTGATGAATGGCCTGGATGAACGGTGAATAGCGATTGATGAAAAGTTGCAAGAATATCGTAATGATTGATAATGGCTGGAAGAGGGTGTGTCGGAGTTCACAAACAGGTAACAAAATATTGATAGAAGGTTCACAATGAGGTTTATGAAAGGTTATATAATGCATAGCTGATGAAGGCTTAAAACTGACAAATAAATGGTTGGTTGTTAATCCTTGTTGATAAATGCTCACTGTGGTCAATGATAGATGAGAAATGTGTGTGTGTAGAATAATTGATGAATGGTAGATGAAAAGCAAATATTCATTGTATAATCAATACGATTCCCAAAAATACTGCGGCGGTCAAACCTTAGTAGGGGTTAATGTGGAAGACTACAGTCATCGCCCACAACAAAATATTGGCTAAACAACAACTAGGAGTCCCCACAAAAAACCAGCAATTTCAAGGTCTACTGGAGGCTCTGGGTAGCCACCACTGAGGAGGGCCCAGTTCTTTCTACTTTGGGGACATTGATGACGCCCATGGAGTGCCAAAGAAGCAAACAATCTTGCAGTGGGGCAGTCCCCACCAGTGACGCCAATCACTTGGGGAAGTCATATGGACGATCAAAATGTCAGGGCCCCGAGTTCCTGCTTCGAACATCCCTTCTATCGTGATTCTGTAGCTATATCTTGGAATTTTGATGGTTGATCTGTCCTAAATAATTCACGATCACCCTTGAAAAAATGATGATCTGGAGGAAGCCTGGGGTATCACAATTAATGGATCGGATCTCATCAGATCAACTTTTAACCATGTTTGTACAATGTTGCAACAACACCTCCGACTAATGGAGGGTACCAATTCTTACAGCTTAGTGTAAATTCCAAATTCCAACCAAGTCATGCAGCCATGTGGCTCGTGCATAGCACACACAAGATTAGAACTCCATGATTGGGTTTGTCTATTTGTCTGGGGCCTTTTCTATGATGATGGTGATACAGCAACCAACGATAATAGTGATTGCATATTGGATCTAATGATCCGACATTCATTCTCGAGTTTCTAATTGTAACTTGAGGCTGCAGTACTTTTCCAAACTTGGGTACTGCCAAGACCCCCACCCCCACATCGATTCCCGGGTAAACATCGGGCCAGCGTTGGCTATTTCACCCTCCGTGCATAAATATGTGAAAAAAACATAAACATGTCTTGGTGTATATGTAGCTCTCTTTCACACTCTCTCTCTCTCTCTCTCTGTCTTTGCATACGTATGTATGCACACATGCAATTGCAAATATGTATGTGTGTGTATAATATGCCATCAAGTAACACATACTGATATGCAAATATATGTGTACAGAAACAATTTTAACAAAATAGATAAACAAATAAATGAATAACTAAATATATATATATAATATATAAATAAAATATAATACATACATGATCTGTACAATGACTACGCGGGCATCATGCCTATGCAACCTTTCGGGTATGGAAACCTTGTTCTCCAAGGCACTTCCCCGGAGCTGCCGGGATTGCCCACGGCGAAGGCGGGCCCGGCCCGGGACCGCGCCTGGATGTGAAACTTGGAGAAATTTTACACAAAAAAATCATCTCTCTAAATAGAGAAATTAGTGTAACATATTAGTGTAAATATTAGTGTAAATAGGGTTTATGTATAAACTTTACACTATCTTACTTTCGTATTGCCATCGATTTTCAATACAACATGTTTAACTATAATTGTTACTATGGATATCTATGGATTGTCAAATTTAAGTGAAGTTTGAAATTGTTCATAATCCAGAACTAAGTGCATCTGAATGATGGTAAAACAATATAAAGCATGAGAAAACTATGTTGTGAACCGTTGTAAGTGGTTCCTTCTTGAGCACGACAAGCCAGCACAAACTGTTCCTAGCCATTGTTGACCAACTAGGGTTTGTTCAGGAGATGGAGATGGTCTAGCAGCTCACCAGCACCACAAGCTACCAATGGGGTGTCAGGATGTGCCGGGTGGTTTACTGGGCAAGCAAACCAGGATTTCAATGAGAATCCTCATGGCTTAAAGTAATCGGTAACCACGAGTTGGACAACATATTTTGGCATGTAGATGGGCGTGCGACTCTTATGACGCTCAAACTTGTACCAACCTTGAGATGATTGAGACAGTTTCATCAAACATCATGTCACCGGCAAGGAGGATAGCGGCATGGCATCACCAAGCATTGTCCAACAATTGGACCACTTCAACGGCTTGCACCACTGATGGAACACATTGGAAGACATCTGCGCGTTGAAGATTGAAGGTCAATCGATTTATCTGCAACCAGTGCTTAGTGGGTGATTTCTTGCCTCGCTATCGTTAGTGACCAGCAATGATGGCCGCATGGTTGATAGTGCAACTGGTGATCACGGCCAAAGCTGGGTAAATTTATTGATATTAATTGATATTAATTGATATTAATTGATGATTCATGAAACTGTGGTTTTCAGTGGTGGTGATGGTTTCAGGTGATCCTTAGCAATGCGGGTCACCGGCTTCCCCTGAGACGGGCGGAGGCGTCGCTGCGCCTGCCCAGCCACCTCTAAGCTTTTCGAAGGCCATCTTCCATC
>VSDK01028820.1:129900-143978 GCA_009767595.1 Symbiodinium kawagutii
GTTAATGCGAGTGCTACTGCTGGTGTTACTGCTAGTGCTACTGCCAATGCGACTGCTAGTGTTAATGCGAGTGCTACTGCTGGTGTTACTGCTAGTGCTACTGCCAATGCGACTGCTAGTGTTAATGCGAGTGCTACTGCTGGTGTTACTGCTAGTGCTACTGCCAATGCGACTGCTAGTGTTAATGCGAGTGCTACTGCTGGTGTTACTGCTAGTGCTACTGCCAGAGCGACTGCTAGTGCTACTGCGAGTGCTACTGCTGGTGTTACTGCTAGTGCTACTGCCAATGTGACTGCTAGTGTTAATGCGAATGTTACTGCTGGTGTTACTGCTAGTGCTACTGCTGGTGCTCCTGCTAGTACTGGTAGTACTGCTACCTGCTATCTGCTGCCTGCTACCGGCTACCTGCTACCTGCTGCTCCTCCTTCTACTGCTACTGCTACTGCGTGCTACCAGCAGCCCTTCAGTTCGGTGACTCCAAGTCTCGGTGCGGTTCCAAAGTTCACAACGACCGTGGCTGTGTTCAATGCCTGCAGGCTGCGTTGGTTCAGGGAATCAACACATCAACAGGAATCCACGCATGGTGCTTTCGGCACATAGCAATAAGAAACAGAGCTCTCTGAAGATCGGACTCTGTCCAACGAAGTGAAGCATCAAAGGGGGAAGCATCCAAATCGAAGCAGCAGCTGCCAACACTAGACAAAATTGAGCTTGGCAAATCCCTTGGTACAGTGAACCATCGACACAAAAAGCTAACCCACCGCATTAGCACATGCAGCGCAAAGTGGACCTCCCGCAAAGTCAATTCATGTTGAGCAAAACAACATAATTGAAGATTGTGAAACAGAGCATCTGCAAAACTTGGGCGCATGTATGTAACTTGCTGGTTATTGCTGTTTAAGCACGCAAGAAACTATCCCGGAGAAGCGCCAAACACCATTATGGGCACATGCTAGCCAGCCCTGGATCTAGTGGTATCATTGGCTTCAGCCAAATGCTCAAGCGATTTCGGGTTTGGCTCGCGCGGCTTGACTTTCGGGACGAAATTTGTCATCAAGTAACAAAATTTCCTTGCATCCAAGGGTTCAAGACTATCCAAGGGTCCAAAACTACCCCCTAGCAATCCCAATATGGACTGTGATAGTCCAATGGAAAGATGGGGTAAGTAGGATGGGGTCGAGCTGGAGCTCCACTGGGTCAAAAAGGGCCTCCGTGATGCATTAGGGGAGAGGAGAAGAACTGGAGGTTGGGCGTTGGAAAGGACGAAGCGCCGCGCGGAATTGCGGGGGGTAATGATTGATTTTCAGCCCTGAAACGCCCTAAAATCACAGATGAAAACCTAAGATTCTAAGATATGCCCTGCTTGGGGCTGAAAAGCTTGTCCCCACATATGCCCAAGGAGTCATATGGCTGAAGGACTTGAAGATGAAAACCATGTGGCTGGAGATATCTTCTAAATTACAATCAGATTGTGCCCATGAAATGAAAACCTTGGAGCCTTAGCATTCAAAATGCTCAAGAAAAGGACACCCATCGTGATATCGGACAGCAACATCCGCAATCCCCCAGAACATCTTCCAACATTGACGTCAGGTCTGGTGTTTTCATCTCAGATCTTGATACGATAGGTGCCATAAATTGGGCCCATAGCTAACCTTTGAGCATGAAGATTTTCATCCAAAAACCTCTTGGCAGATCTTATGATCTTTGAGTATGCAGACTATGGCAGGTTTTATCATGAAAAAACGAACCTGTTCGGCCATAGCTCAAACAAACAGAAATAAGCATAGTTATGTTGGCCTAAAAAAACAATAGCATGCAATAGTCATTTTTGTGATTCTTTCACCCTTTAATCAGAACAATGGCGCCGCCCCGTATATGATGCCAAAAAAAAAGTATTGAGTATGAAGGTGTTCATGGAAAAATCCGTGACAAAAATCTTTGAGCATGAAGGTTTTCATCCAAAGAAAATCCTGCACAGATCTTTGGGCACGAATGCTTTCGGGGAAACCAAAACTCGGTTGATCTTTGACCATGAAAGTGTTTATGGAAAAAATCCAGGACAAATTTTTGAGTATGAACGTTTTCACGGAAAAAACCGTCTGTGATCTTTGAATGTCAACATTTTTGTGGAAAAAATCTTCGACGGATCTTTGAGCATAAAGGTGCTCATGGAAAAAAATCCTCGACAAATCTTTGAACATGAAGGTGTGCATGGAAAAAATTCACCACAGACCGTTGAGTATGAAGGTTTTCATCCAAAAAAAATCCTCGACAAATCTTTGAACATGAAGGTGTTCATGGAAAAAATCCAGGACAGATCTTTGACTATGAACGTTTTCAAAAAAAAATTCGACAGATCTTTGAGCATGAGCGCTTTCATGGTAAAAAAAAAGTGACTGTGATCTTTGAGTGTGAAGGTTTTTGTGGAAAAAAATCGACAGATCTTTGAGTATGAAGGTTTTCATGGAAAAAATCTGCGGCTGATCTTTGAGCACGAAGGTTTTCATCCAAAAACATTTCCTCGACAAATCTTTGAGTATGAAGGTGCTCACGGAAAAAAAAAAACGACAAATCTTTGAGCATTGAAGTTTTCATCCCAGAAATCTCTTCGACAGATCTTTGAGTACGAAGGTGCTCAGGGAAAAAGAATCGACTGATCCTTGGGCATGAAGGATTCCATGGAAAAAAACGTTCTCGACAGATCTTTGAACATGAAGGTGTGCATGGAAAAAATTCACCACAGACCGTTGAGTATGAAGGTTTTCATCCAAAAAAAATCCTCGACAAATCTTTGAACATGAAGGTGTTCCTGGAAAAAATCCAGGACAGATCTTTGACTATGAACGTTTTCAAAAAAGAATCCTCGACAGATCTTTGAGTATGAGCGCTTTCATGATTTAAAAAAATTGACTGTGATCTTTGAGTGTGAAGGTTTTTGTGGAAAAAAAATCGACAGATCTTTGAGTATGAAGGTTTTCATGGAAAAAATTTGCGGCTGATCTTTGAGCACGAAGGTTTTCATCCAAAAACATTTCCTCGACAAATCTTTGAGTATGAAGGTGCTCACGGAAAAAAAAAACGACAAATCTTTGAGCATTGAAGTTTTCATCCCAGAAATCTCTTCGACAGATCTTTGAGTACGAAGGTGCTCAGGGAAAAAGAGTCGACTGATCCTTGGGCATGAAGGATTCCATGGAAAAAAACGTTCTCGACAGATCTTTGAGCGTTAAGGTGTTCATCGAAAAAATCCTTGGCTGACCTTTAAGTATCAAGGATTTCATCCGAAGAAAATCCTTCACAGATCATTGAGTATGATAGTATGAAGGTGTTCATGGAAAATATCCTCGGTTGATCTTTGAGTATGAAGGTTATCATCCAAAAGAAATCCTCCTTGGATCTTTGGCTATGAAAGTTTTCAGGGAAAAATCCGCAAAAAAATATTTGAGCATGAAGGTTCTCATGGAAAAACATTCGACTGTGATTGTTGAGTGTCAAGGTTTTTGTGGGAAAAATCCTCGACTGATCTTTGAGTATGAAAGACTTGATGGAAAAAAATCCACGACGAATCTTTGAGTACGAAAGTTTTCATCCAAAGAAAATCCGCCACAAAATCTTGAATATGAAGGTTTTCATGGAAAAAATCCTCGGCTGATCTTTGAATATGAAGGTTTTCATCCAGAGTAATTTCCCCGACAGATCTTTGAGTATGAAGGTGCTCAGGGAAAAAATCCCAACAAATTTTTGAACATGAAGGTTTTCATCCAAAAAAATCCTCGACAAATCTTTGAACATGAAGGTGTTCATGGAAAAAGTCCACGACAGATCGTTGACTATCAAAGTCTTCAAAAAAAATCCTCGACAGATCTTTGAGTATAATGAGCGCTTTCATGGTAAAAAAATTGACTGTGATCTTTGAGTGTGAAGGTTTTTGTGGAAAGAATCTGCGGCTGATCTTTGAGCACGAAGGTTTTCATCCAAAAACATTTCCTCGACAAATCTTTGAGTATGAAGGTGCTCACGGAAAAAAAAAAAATGAACATTAAAGTTTTCATCCCAAACATCTCTGCGACAGATCTTTGAGCACGAAGGTGCTCAGGGAAAAAGAGTCGACTGATCTTTGGGCATGAAGGATTTCATCCAAAAAAAATCCTCGACAAATCTTTGAACATGAAGGTGTTCATGGAAAAAACCCATGACAAATCTTTGACTGCGAAGGTTTTCAAGGAAAAAAATCCTCGACAGATCTTTGAGTATGAAGGTGTTGAAGGAAAACATTCTCCACAGATCTTTTAGCATGAAGGATTTCAAGGAAAAAAATCTCGACAATTCTTTGTGCATGGAGGTGCTGATGGGAAAAAATCTTCGGTTCATCTTTGAACATGTTTTTCAAAAAAATCTTCGTGCTCAAAGATCCGTGCCGCACCACCCTCTGCATCTGCGATGTTTTATGAGCTGTTCATTGAACTTCGCTGCTAAATCTGCTAGGAACCTTGATGGATTCACATCACTGCGGCCGTGCTCGAACGACACACAACACATTCCAAAAACCAGCTCTTGGATGAAAACAGTAGACGCCACATACAATGTCCACATGAATATGGAGGCAATACTTGCGAAGCCCTGGGATTAAAACCTATGATCCCAACATTTGCTCTGTCTGTTGTACTGATGGGTTGACCTGGGATAAAAACCTTGAAGCCCAACATGATTAAAACTCGCAATGACCATGGGTGGTAGAAAAATGAAAAACTATGTTGCTGACATGTCAATGCTAATGTGGAGAAAACACAGCTGGATGAAAAGCACCGTCTCCACCCCTAGGTTTTCAGCCTGTTCTAAGGAAGGGATATATTAAAGTCATCATTTATCTTGAAACAATGTCCAACCATTTTGTGGAAATAATCTGTCATTTTATTTTATTAAGTGCAGCGCTACCACGGCTACCACTCCCGGCTCTTGAAGAAGCCGAGAACTACAGAGTGTGTCTCACTGTCACCATGCTGTCGAAAGGAAACGTGTTCAGGACATCAACTTGCAATCAACAGAAGCGCGAGCACAGCATTGGAAGCAGTCAAAAAACATAATGGGAGCAATTGTGCAAAGGACATGTTTTGAATGCTACACCACTAGCGCCCCATGATTCACATGCACTTCTACAAGCCGAGTGCTTCACATGCATTGCCAGTAAATCTTTCTCGCAAGCTAAAATATTCCATCTTCAGGCTATATATGTCTATGTATGCATAGTATACATTGGGCATATTGACCCATAAAAAGTTCTTTTTGATTGGACAGAAATACCTATAGCATCTGGTTCTACTACCTGCTGCCCATCCCAGACCCACCTTTGCAGCTTGGGAAATGCTGTAAACACAAGTCCTTGCACTCCTGGGCGTCCACGGCTGGATCCGCCAGGGCATGTTTTCCCTAGAAATGTGCTATGCACATTTGAATCAGTTTATGGATATCTACTACAAATAAATACGTAATATACCCATAGCCTTTATATCAAGGTATTGAAACAACAAATAGATACAAATACAAACAAGTACGCTACAGGCATGCATGAGTAAAAAATCAGCTGCATACGACCGCAAGGCGCCAGATGCTCATGACTGGATGCGAGTTGGCTGCACTTCACACGAGCTTTAGATCAGCGGCAATGATCCCCAGCCCGGGAAATTACTACGTGCCATGGGACTGTCAAACACTGGTGGAATACCGCCGTTCCAAACAACAAAAGTATGGTTGCCTGAAATGGAACCACAGGAAGCAGAAAAACATCACCTGTCATATGCCTTGATGAAGCTTTATGGCACCCTGCAAGCGCATCCAGTGCTGTACTTGAGCCACAGCTGCGCCTTGCAGCTTGCAAACTCGTTACGCAGCTGTTTGACACTGTTCACCTTGTGCACACAACAGAACCAGATTCTGCGTACCACATGCCTTGACTAATTCTATCTCCCTCCGGTTGTGCCGGTAGAATATACATGATGAAGCCATATACAAAAGCTGAATGCGTGCGTGTGCTTTTGTGTATATGTATATATATATGTATATATATATATATAAAAACAACCATATGCATAATAATTGTTAATTCTTATGTGTAAGATGAACATAGTAAGATATATAATTGTATAATCGGATGATAGATTTATCTATCATATATACCCGTATCATCATTTCTATATATCCCACATGCATCTTGGAATATGCTGTGATTCTGCATGACACCCCGATGGCGTCCAAGTCGCTCCCAACTCGTCGACTCCATAGACTGTGTAGTAGCTGGGCGAGTTGTCCTCGGGAGTCCTGCCACGTTTGGTTCTGATACACAGCACTCATTTGGGGTACACGAGCTATGAGGGTACACCGTGTATGGGGGGGTACACCATTTATGGACAAACCCATTTATGGAAATGATGGCTCATTTAGAATGGTTGTTGGTTGGCAACTCTGCTTCATTTTGCTTCATTAACCCTTTCAGTACGATGTTTGACGATGGTTCATGCTGGTTAATGATGCTTGATTTAGTACTGAACTCTGCGTCATTGATAAAAATGAAAGCGCCCATTCCAATCAAATGCCCTTGAACGGCCATGGATATCGCTCTAACTCACACATATAGTGCAGCGAAAACACCTGCGAGTGGTAGTCACGGCCAACCAACTGAAGGGACGTCGCTTCTTCGGTTCTATGAGTCGCTCCGAGCCCGCTGAGCCAGGACAGGAGCAGGAAGGCCACATCTAAAGGCCAAAACGTGGTGATGACGCTGCTGATCCAGGCAACAAATAAACAAACGATTGTATGCGGAACCCTCCAAACAAGCCTCGACAAGCTCCATCCGATGTCAAAAGAATTCAAAAGACATCAAAAGACTCATATGCGTCTGCGGTTGTCAAATCAATGAAGGAAATGCTTCGTATCGTGTTTGATCACAATTATGCCGTCGACTTTGTTCTCTAGTTCATATCACCATCAGCATTAGCAAGTGTGATATGACAACAAGAGGTGGCAAAACCCACCCAGTAAGGTGGCTGTTTAGCGCCCCCTGCTGACTAATTATAATTGGCCAAACCTTTTTGTTTGATGCTTAAGCCATTGAAAAATATTGAAGACGGCGTTTCTTGTGAATTGGCAGATATCGGAAGATATTCCATCCAGTAGTTGAATGGTCAGTCGGGGTGTTCCCAATCTGCCGAGCAGATTCAAGCAGTACAGAGATTCAAAAAAAAACCGTGCTGATGTCCTCCCACGACAAGCGCCATGATCCACTGAACCTACGAGTTCCCAATCTGCAGAGCTTGGGATGGAGCGAGCGCACCTGACCAAACGAGCTTATCACAACTGCGGCTGATGTTGGTAAACTCATCGTAGGGGCAGCCGACAGTGGCCATCAGAATGTGAAAGCGCAGAGACAACTTGGATCTATGGCGAACTCTCGGACCAATATTGTTTTGACTTGGGATAGATCACACTTCACCCGCCTTCACAAAAAATGTGCCTGTGCCCTTCAAGAAACAACGCAATGACGTGGCAATGATGCCTGAAGATTTCAGTAAATAAATGGAAGGTTTCAGAACTGAAAAGCAGCACTAATCAACTGGATTTATGAAAAACATGGGAGACAGCAGTTGGACATCAAACAACATCATACTCTTTGATGTCTGTACCTGCATGATCTTACATGCAAAAAAACAGGTTGTCTTTGACATTTCTGCATCTATGCATACTATCTAACTGAGCCACTAAGCCATACATGTGCAAAGGTAATCTGTTGATGAGCTGGCCTGATTTTGCAAAGTGTGATAAATTAACGACCAGCAGCCACACGGGTGTGAAGATTGCTTAAAGATACTATATGTATCAATATATATCATCTAAAAATCATACATACTAGTACATATATATATATATTTATCATATAGAAATATGAATATTGATAAATAAACATATATATATATATATATGTATATAAAGAGCCGGAAGAAGGGATCTCTGGATTCCTGGAGTTGGAATTTGAAAAGAAATCAAACGTGGCTATCTAATGTCTGCTGGCTTTAATGACACATAATTCACTTTCAGATATGAATTAATTCATAGACATTTCTAATCGCCATGTCGGAATGAGTCTCCCTTTCGAATAAAACCACCGATAAACCTAGGGCCCTCTGCGGCACCAGGTATACCAGGGGCCATCATTGAACCTTCCGGACCTGCAACATTCATAGCGATGAAGGTCATCAGGCCCACAGTTGCTCCAGCTTCTCACCTGACCAGAAATTAAGAGAAACCAAGAGAAAACAAGAGAAACCAAGAAACTTAACTTGCATGGAAACATTTTCAAACATTCAATCATTTTCAACTATTCAAACGTGTCCTTGCAGCAATCAGGGTGTCAACCCGGTGACCCATACAGCCCGTATTGACCCATATTCAACCTATATGAATAGAGCAGCTTGCAGAAACCTGGGCAGTTCTGGCCAGTGATGACCTCACATATTCTACTTGTAATTTCCTGTAAGGCAGTCGTGTCATTTTGGAGCTTCCATTTGGCCCGACATGTCCATGGCTGCCGGCTCCCATGCCTGGTACAGGTCGCCCAGTGCCTAGGTAGAGAGTCACATGTCAAGCAAGGCCAAAGACATGCCCGTTGAAAAATGGAATTGTTGAAATAACACTGACAATTCCAAGAAGAGGCATTTGAAATTGGAAAGATTGGTGAGATCATATCAAAGAATACCAGAATACCACCTCTCAAAGCTTTGGTTGTTATAGCCGCCCTTCGCATCGGATACGATGGACACCTCACCTGACCTGTGATCGGCTGTGATGGGTAAAAAGAAGGGCAGAAATTGTGTAATTTCTGGACATCTGCGCTGCGAGTACCACGGTATGACCACAACACGACGATGCCTTTACGATGCGGAGACAACTGCTGGAAATACCTCCAACAATGCTGGCAGCAGTCTTGGCATTGGTTTTTTATTAGTTCATACATCAAAAAGCATACTACTCATCCCACGTGCTTGTTTGTAGATTCTGTAGGTCAGAGGTCTCCACGCAGACTTCAACCGAAAGAGATCTGCGCATCTCCAGACTTGGGGGAGCTCAAGCCACATGTTCCACTTCATACTTGCAATCTGGCACATCCAACAACAAACAGCTCGAACAAAGCAAAAATCCTGCAGTCAACTTTAAGCCATGTTTCCAATAGTTGGAGATGATGTACGTAATTAATGAAGCCTAGTATAAACACATAAACATTCCCACTTTGCAGCCCCATCTTCAGCGAGTTACCGTGCAAAGTTTCTCCTGCTCACAGGGTACAGCTTGGCACTCCAAGCGATAGCCACTTGGACATGTCAGTGGATAGCTGCAAGGACCGTCACCTGGAGCTGGGGATTTGCTGAGTTGAAAGGCGTAAGTTGCGTAAGTGTTGATGACTTCGCGAGGATATCTCAGGATATCTCAGGATATCTGAGGGTATCCAATACTATCCCATTACAACTTCGACGGTGCTTGATGGGGTGAGAGGTGAAAAAGAAAGACCAGGCAAGAGAAATCCCAATGCAGAACCCATGTCCAACCACTCAGTGGATTGACAAGCTCTGCTGCTCAATGATCCGACGTGCCAGAACCCATGCGCAAGCTGAAAATGATAAGATGACCATGATATGGCATCATTACTGTAGGATATAATATGATACAATAATAGGACGATGTTACTGATGACTATGACATCAACATGGAGGGTGGCCGTGACACTTACCGACAATTATCATGTGGTGGTTTATAGAAACAGGGGAGCCCAAAAATGGATGGTTATTAAATTTTGTTAATATACATGGTCAATACAGGATGATTTAGGGTACCCCTATTTGAGAAATCCCCATATGCTTTGATTATAACGGCGTGTAGTTGTGTCCAGAAATGCTGAACCTTGTAGCCATCCCCAAGATGCCCCTTGCTTAGAAGGGGGCCATCCAGTTTGACGGCCCATTCGTTTCTGGTTTCACTGCCCCAAAAACTACATCAACCAATTGTCTGAGGTGTGCCCAGTTACTGAGTTGCTGGACCATTCAAACATATTGAAACTGATGGATCTAATGGTATTCCTACAATTTTGGAAGCCTCAAAAGCGTCAGGTTGATAGTGGAGTTTCATGCCGTGAGGACTGCTGTTCCAAGTGACATTCCTCTCCATTGTAAGCAGGCGCACTGTAGTCGGAGGTGGGCCATGTTTCAGGGCCTCTCAAACACGATTGGAAAAGGTGAGGGACCCCAGATGGAATTGGAACCAGACACTTTCTACTTGGGAACCATGGTATTGCCAATACCCAACGGCGCTTTAGAAACAGTATTTGGTATTGGCGCCCAAGGTGGAGATTCTCCAGGGGCACTACCCCCCTTATTTCTCCACCCGACCTTCCTGGTGCATCGCCGGCTGAGCATCACTTCAGAACGATGACAAATGACTGATCCCAACATAGACTTAAAACAAAGTCATGCTGTGCATTCTCTCGATAAAGGCTCCAACAGGATGGAATAGCGCTACAATGTGCTGGGTAAATCCCGGATAAATATTCGATCAAACCAAGAATTCCGGGTGTTTTCACTCTTGGGAGAACTGTAGCTTGGAAACACAAATCTACATTCAACGCATTTTGGAGCTCAATCCTGGCAGATGATTGGTGGTTTTGATGTTTTGGCAGTTCCAAGTGATTGAAAACCAAATCAATCAATCATTCGAAGTAAACCAATCATTCCAAGTAAACCAATCATTCCAAGCAAAGCAATTGATTAAGGCTTGGGAAGCAAATCGTTCCAGGTCGTGAGGCTCACCAGGAGCGGAGCACTGCTCAGCCTGTGCTGGTCGTAACGACCAAAGTATGTAGAACCTCACGCCAAGCTGGTGGACTTACGGGATCCCTTTCGGTCCTCAAGGAACCGTAGACTGATCAAATAGAACCGCTATATAACTATCAGATGATCTCGGATAACAGCTAGCTAGATGGTAAGGGCTCTATAAATCTGTATAACTAGTGAATTACTGGCTAATAACCGTTATATTACTGTCAAATATCATCAGTTCACCATTGTATAGCTATCAATTAGTTAGATTTAGTTGGTAGTTGGCAGCTACTATTATGAAGACTAATTCTCTAATAGTTACAATTATACCTAATTATTGCTAATCATGGTTCTTATCAACTAAATGGTTCCTAACCATGGTTTGCTGCTCTCGTAAACCAAGGTAAACTATACAATACGTAAGCATGCTTTATGATGGTTAGTGACGCAAATCGCCGTCAAAAAGGGATGTTGATGATTGTTGATGGCTAGTACAGGTAGTCATCATGATAACTGCTAATAATAGTCAGTTGATGATGATTGACTCGGATTGAGAAACTCATGGTTGATGCTTAATCAATATTAGAGGCTATGGCAGTGGTCAATACGGTTGATAGTGCTTATGTACAGCGATCACAAACATTAATGTTCAACAAGCCACAAGAATCCAGTGTTTACAAACGATGCCCTTGCTAGCACATAATGCTTTAGCTGGCTGGAAAAGTATCATATCCTAGAGGGATATGATACTAGTATATAATAATCTACAAGCATATATGATACGAATATATAATATACATGTAAATCACGTGTTAAATCCTACAAATAGATACATATATACATATAATCATCATGAATATTCATGGAATCATCTACTTAAATCTGCTTGAAGAGCTGTCTCTTTGCCCTTTGCTATGCCGCCTCGGCCCAGGGCAACTTCGATGGTGTTGATGGGAATTCCGCAACCATTCGAAAGCACCATTGGTTGATCAAACATCAAGCTGACCAATGGATTCCGCATTCGGCAGCTGGGATCCCTACAGGAGAAGTATCAACCAAACACGGCTACATCCACTGTCTGCAGGTGATGCACCAACCAATAAAAAAAGAAAGTGCAGCCCTCTGTTCGAGCAAGCCCTCCTTCTCGCAGCGCCGACGGTAGTCGCCAAAAAGTATAGGTTCCAAGATGATCACAAGAAGAACCGATTCAACCACCAACCAAACCCACTCCCACCGATGTTCCAGGTTGTTGGACGTGCAGGTCATCTTTGTTTTTTTTCAGACGCTCACTTGAAGCCAAATCCACACCAATGAGCAAGACTTCAGCTCTGGGCCCGGGGCTCCAGATTTACCCTCAGGCACCATTCTCAAGTACCTTGAAGTATGTGTGTTTTCATGTTCAGGAATTGGGAAAACCGCAACATCCAGGGTTTTCTGACTTTCAAGCAGCTGATCGCTGCAACTTGTTTTACAATGAGAACTCTTCGAGCTTCTTCGCTATGGAACAACAACTCCTGATGATAAGCCACCCAGATTAAGAGGTAAATTGCCAGCTGTGCTCTGGTCGAATTGGCGGTGCACCTTTCTATGGATGTCGCATTATATAGTCTTTGCAGCGACGACAGGTATTTGTCTATTGAGATGCTTCGCAGAAAATTGATGTGCTGTACTAACACATCATCCCAATAACAACATTTTTTTGATGGCAACTAGGAGTATCCGAGATTGATAGACAGCTCCATATGACCATGGGCCTGTGCGTCCCTGCTGTTGAGATGCCAAAAACGAAGCAAGTATTTTGAAGCTGCCTCCTGGCACTTGCATGTTGATGTGTTCAAAATCATCTGCGTATTGATCAGTGGCGCTTTACGATTAGTTTGCCAGGTTGCAGCTGGCTTCTTGGTCATTGTTGGAAATTCCACTTAGTATGCTCCTGTGTCCAACCTGTTCACATCCACAAAGCTCAAGACAAGACTCCGGCACTGTCGTAGTCAATGCAGTCATTTCAACTGAGCTGGCTGTCGTAGTTGATGCAGTCGTTTCAACTGAGCTGGGAAAACGATGGACAACGATGCTTGGTGTTTTATCCCAATTACTTGATTTCAGCCCCAGCCCATGAGAGGGAGCACCTTGTGATTCCAATTTGAGCAGTGACAACGCAACTGTTTTTTCGTTTGGGTCGGGAAACCATGGAGAGCCTCACGTAACCCAGCAAAACCCTGCGCAACAGATATGTAATCACCACACGTAGCTTTTTTAATCTGATGCAATCGGCGGACGCAAGAAAGCATCGAACCAACCGCCTCAAAGTTCTTACAGATCAAGAATGGTCTTACAGTTCAATTTCAACCTGTCGCAATGTCTTCCTCATTCAAAAAGTATATGGGGGATTCCGGAGTCTCAGCTAAGGGGACAGCACAAAAAACAACGGACCCTTCCAGTTGCAACTGAATCGCGACTGTGGTTTGAGAACACCACGTGCGTATTTGGTACATTACTTCCCAAACTGCTTTTCCAGCTACCAACGACAATTTCGTACACGTGTTTGTTGATGGTTGTTAGGAATAGGTCACTCTCACATTTTGCCATGGATCAATTGATGATTGGACGCAGAACAGGTTGCGCGCTTGGATTCCTACTGAAAAAGACCAAAAAGGTTGGTGGAGATTGTTTAGGGTACCCTGACTGCGGGACCCATACTTGACTGCAAAACTTTAAGCATCACATTTGAGAGCCGCTGCTGGTGCTCTGGAAGCAGAAGGCCATGTAATTATTGAAGGTGTATATATACCAGTAGGTAGGAGAGCCAAAATGGAATCAAGTAGTCGTACCTCTACCAAGCAAGGGGGCCATGCGTGACATCTCATTGGTTGGTGCCAAGATAAACAAATAGTTGTGCCGTGCTTTGATGTGCATTGATGTGCCCCCGTTGTGGACCATGCACCAGAGATGCTCAAGTGAAATGTCTCAAAGGATTCTGAAACCAAGTCAAGTACGACAAGTAAACCTCCTCAAATAAGCAACCAACACCATGTCACAGGTTTTTCGGTGATGTATGAAGGCTCCCCTCTGCCGCACCTTGCTTTTTGACGCATGTTTGGCACAGGACGCGATCGCCGGGAAAGATTCCTGTGTTTCGATGGCGCGATGCGAATGCTGATGCTGATGCTGATGCTGATGCTGATGCTGATGCTGATGATGATGATGATGATGATGATG
>VSDK01028820.1:154639-181168 GCA_009767595.1 Symbiodinium kawagutii
ATCATCCATTTATCATCTATCATCCATCTATCATCATCAATTTATCATCTATCATCCATCTATCATCCATTTATCATCTATCATCCATCTATCATCATCCATGTATCATCTATCATCCATCTATCATCATCCATTTATCATCTAATTATCATCTATCACCTATCTAATTATCATCAATTCATCATCTATCATCCATTTATCATCTATCATCCATCTATCATCCTCCATGTATCATCTATCATCCATCTACCATCATCTAATTGTCATCTAATTATCATCTATCACCCATCTAATTATCATCAATTTATCATCTATCATCCATTTATCATCTATCATCCATTTATCATCTATCATCCATCTATCATCATCCATTTATTATCTATCATCCATCTATCATCATCCATCTGTCATCTATCATCCATCTATCATCATCTAATTATCATCTATCATCCATCTATCATCATCCATTTATCATCTAAAATCCATTTATCATCATCCATTTATCATCTATCATCCATCTATCATCACCCATTTATCATCTATCATCCATCTATCATCATCCATTTATCATGTATCATCCATCTATCATCATCCATTTATCATCTATCATCCATCTTCCATCTTCTAACTATCATCTATCATCCATCTATCATCATCCAACTATCATCTACCATCCATCTACCATCATCTAGTTATCATCTATCATCCATCTATCATCATACATTTATCATCTATCATCCATCTATCATCATCCATGTATCATCTATCATCCATCTATCATCATCCATTTATCATCTAATTATCATCTATCACCCATCTAATTATTATCAATTCATCATCTATCATCCATTTATCATCTATCATCCATCTATCATCATCCATTTATCATCTATCATCCATCTACCATCATCTAATTATCATCTATCATCCATCTATCATCATCCATTTATCATCTATCATCCATTGATCATCATCCATTTATCATCTATCATCCATCTATCATCATCCATGTATCATCTATCATCCATCTATCATCATCCATTTATCATCTAATTATCATCTATCACCCATCTAATTATTATCAATTCATCATCTATCATCCATTTATCATCTATCATCCATCTATCATCATCCATTTATCATCTATCATCCATCGATCATCATCTAATTATCATCTATCATCCATCTATCATCATCCATTTATCATCTATCATCCATCTATCATCATCCATTTATCATCTAATTATCATCTATCACCCATCTAATTATCATCAATTCATCATCTATCATCCATTTATCATCTATCATCCATCTATCATCCATCTACCATCATCTAATTATCATCTATCATCCATCTATCATCATCCATTTATCATCTATCATCCATTGATCATCATCCATTTATCATCTATCATCCATCTATCATCATCCATGTATCATCTATCATCCATCTATCATCTATCATCCATCTATCATCTATCATCCATCTATCATCTATCATCCATCTATCATCTATCATCCATCTATCATCTATCATCCATCTATCATCTATCATCCATCTATCATCTATCATCCATCTATCATCTATCATCCATCTATCATCTATCATCCATCTATCATCTATCATCCATCTATCATCTATCATCCATCTATCATCTATCATCCATCTATCATCTATCATCCATCTATCATCTATCATCCATCTATCATCTATCATCCATCTATCATCTATCATCCATCTATCATCTATCATCCATCTATCATCTATCATCCATCTATCATCTATCATCCATCTATCATCTATCATCCATCTATCATCTATCATCCATCTATCATCTATCATCCATCTATCATCTATCATCCATCTATCATCTATCATCCATCTATCATCTATCATCCATCTATCATCTATCATCCATCTATCATCTATCATCCATCTATCATCTATCATCCATCTATCATCTATCATCCATCTATCATCTATCATCCATCTATCATCTATCATCCATCTATCATCTATCATCCATCTATCATCTATCATCCATCTATCATCTATCATCCATCTATCATCTATCATCCATCTATCATCTATCATCCATCTATCATCTATCATCCATCTATCATCTATCATCCATCTATCATCTATCATCCATCTATCATCTATCATCCATCTATCATCTATCATCCATCTATCATCTATCATCCATCTATCATCTATCATCCATCTATCATCTATCATCCATCTATCATCTATCATCCATCTATCATCTATCATCCATCTATCATCTATCATCCATCTATCATCTATCATCCATCTATCATCTATCATCCATCTATCATCTATCATCCATCTATCATCTATCATCCATCTATCATCTATCATCCATCTATCATCTATCATCCATCTATCATCTATCATCCATCTATCATCTATCATCCATCTATCATCTATCATCCATCTATCATCTATCATCCATCTATCATCTATCATCCATCTATCATCTATCATCCATCTATCATCTATCATCCATCTATCATCTATCATCCATCTATCATCTATCATCCATCTATCATCTATCATCCATCTATCATCTATCATCCATCTATCATCTATCATCCATCTATCATCTATCATCCATCTATCATCTATCATCCATCTATCATCTATCATCCATCTATCATCTATCATCCATCTATCATCTATCATCCATCTATCATCTATCATCCATCTATCATCTATCATCCATCTATCATCTATCATCCATCTATCATCTATCATCCATCTATCATCTATCATCCATCTATCATCTATCATCCATCTATCATCTATCATCCATCTATCATCTATCATCCATCTATCATCTATCATCCATCTATCATCTATCATCCATCTATCATCTATCATCCATCTATCATCTATCATCCATCTATCATCTATCATCCATCTATCATCTATCATCCATCTATCATCTATCATCCATCTATCATCTATCATCCATCTATCATCTATCATCCATCTATCATCTATCATCCATCTATCATCTATCATCCATCTATCATCTATCATCCATCTATCATCTATCATCCATCTATCATCTATCATCCATCTATCATCTATCATCCATCTATCATCTATCATCCATCTATCATCTATCATCCATCTATCATCTATCATCCATCTATCATCTATCATCCATCTATCATCTATCATCCATCTATCATCTATCATCCATCTATCATCTATCATCCATCTATCATCTATCATCCATCTATCATCTATCATCCATCTATCATCTATCATCCATCTATCATCTATCATCCATCTATCATCTATCATCCATCTATCATCTATCATCCATCTATCATCTATCATCCATCTATCATCTATCATCCATCTATCATCTATCATCCATCTATCATCTATCATCCATCTATCATCTATCATCCATCTATCATCTATCATCCATCTATCATCTATCATCCATCTATCATCTATCATCCATCTATCATCTATCATCCATCTATCATCTATCATCCATCTATCATCTATCATCCATCTATCATCTATCATCCATCTATCATCTATCATCCATCTATCATCTATCATCCATCTATCATCTATCATCCATCTATCATCTATCATCCATCTATCATCTATCATCCATCTATCATCTATCATCCATCTATCATCTATCATCCATCTATCATCTATCATCCATCTATCATCTATCATCCATCTATCATCTATCATCCATCTATCATCTATCATCCATCTATCATCTATCATCCATCTATCATCTATCATCCATCTATCATCTATCATCCATCTATCATCTATCATCCATCTATCATCTATCATCCATCTATCATCTATCATCCATCTATCATCTATCATCCATCTATCATCTATCATCCATCTATCATCTATCATCCATCTATCATCTATCATCCATCTATCATCTATCATCCATCTATCATCTATCATCCATCTATCATCTATCATCCATCTATCATCTATCATCCATCTATCATCTATCATCCATCTATCATCTATCATCCATCTATCATCTATCATCCATCTATCATCTATCATCCATCTATCATCTATCATCCATCTATCATCTATCATCCATCTATCATCTATCATCCATCTATCATCTATCATCCATCTATCATCTATCATCCATCTATCATCTATCATCCATCTATCATCTATCATCCATCTATCATCTATCATCCATCTATCATCTATCATCCATCTATCATCTATCATCCATCTATCATCTATCATCCATCTATCATCTATCATCCATCTATCATCTATCATCCATCTATCATCTATCATCCATCTATCATCTATCATCCATCTATCATCTATCATCCATCTATCATCTATCATCCATCTATCATCTATCATCCATCTATCATCTATCATCCATCTATCATCTATCATCCATCTATCATCTATCATCCATCTATCATCTATCATCCATCTATCATCTATCATCCATCTATCATCTATCATCCATCTATCATCTATCATCCATCTATCATCTATCATCCATCTATCATCTATCATCCATCTATCATCTATCATCCATCTATCATCTATCATCCATCTATCATCTATCATCCATCTATCATCTATCATCCATCTATCATCTATCATCCATCTATCATCTATCATCCATCTATCATCTATCATCCATCTATCATCTATCATCCATCTATCATCTATCATCCATCTATCATCTATCATCCATCTATCATCTATCATCCATCTATCATCTATCATCCATCTATCATCTATCATCCATCTATCATCTATCATCCATCTATCATCTATCATCCATCTATCATCTATCATCCATCTATCATCTATCATCCATCTATCATCTATCATCCATCTATCATCTATCATCCATCTATCATCTATCATCCATCTATCATCTATCATCCATCTATCATCTATCATCCATCTATCATCTATCATCCATCTATCATCTATCATCCATCTATCATCTATCATCCATCTATCATCTATCATCCATCTATCATCTATCATCCATCTATCATCATCTAATTATCATCTATCATCCATCTATCATCATCTAATTCTCATCTATCTCTATCCACATCTAGCCTTCTGTCCATGCCATTCCCCTGGGGCTTCCACTGGCGCCACCGTGTGGACGTCCATGGCACTTGTAAGACATGCGAAGCGCCAGACAAGGGCGGCACCCAAGGAAACAGCGTCACGCACCTGGGCGGAGCTTTCAGACCATCAGAAACTACACATTGTTTTTATTTACTTGCGTTTTATTAATTAACTTAATTGAACTAGTTTAAACTTCAAATCATTCAGTTTATTAAGTTTATTAAGTTGTTTTTGAGTTGAATTTACCTTCACAAACTAGACTTGATTGAGTGGAAGTGTATGATTTAAGATGTTTCAGTAATTATTAGGTTGAATTTACCCTATGACGAAATCTGAAGGAATCATTGGAGTGAGGATTCTCTTGGTAGTGATGTGATAGCGGTCGACATCACTGACATCACTAGACCATATTTGAGTTTGAACACATGGGGGTGTGATATTGAAAAACAAATGATGCTAACCCGGATTGATATGGGTGAATTCGCCCTGATGAGGGGGTTCACCCAGTGAGATCTTGGTGATGAAAAGCCAACTGGAGGGTGCGTCGTTACTTCGGATTCCCAGGTCATCATGGTCATCAATGATGATCAGCTGCCGGAATGAACTACCAATCTCAACCAGCTGGGCTACCATCAGTTGAATTACTTGGGATTCTTGGTGTGTTGGGATCTTTGTTCACCAAGTAGGAAGAACCCCATGACTGTGCTAGGTGAACCTACTAAGATTGAAAAGTCCGGCGGTAGCCCAGCATGCAACAGCTACAGCTTGCAAATCCTGGTGATGCTGTGGTGATGGCTGGTGGTGGCTGATACATCTCTTGATTCATCGCTCAGGACTACAAGGGTCTACCCATGGACCTCAAAGGCTCGGTTGTGGCAAGGGGATGCGTCCTGTGTCAATGGCTGATGCTTATGGCATGGCATGGTTTGAGAAACCCTCAATACTTGATTCATCAAGCTCTTCATGATAGGCGGCTGAAACAGTTTGAAGCAGTGTAATGATAAAGATGTGATCGACTACAGGCTGGTTGTCACAAGGTTTTTTTTCTAATCTGCTGATGATTGTACAAGTGCAGAACTGATCAATCTAGGGGGAAAAAACAAGATTCCAAAATCAAGCCCATCTTTTTTGACCATCCGTGGATCTCCTCCCTAGGACACCCGAGGACGCACTGACGAGTGGCCATTACTCATTCAAAATCGTTTAAAAGCTCTCACAAAAAAGCTTTGACCCCAAACAGCCGCGAAGGGCGAGCTGACCATGTGGTCATTGTCATGTCATACGATGGGTGGACAAATCTTTGGAACCCTTCTGAAGGCCCAAAAGAAGAAGTGTAAGGACAACGAAGATATGTTAATCAATCATCATCAACCCATATCAACCCAATCTTTGACCCGCACCGGAACCAGTGAGTTAGATGTGAGCGAGTTGGATGAGGGTCATGGTGTAGGATCTTCACTGAAGCACCTTTGCCGGACTTTCGACCGCTGCGGGCAGTCAGAAGTTCAACAGGAACCCAAGTCTCAATGAGCCAGGGGAAAGCATGGAGCCAGTCAGTTCCATGAACTACATGAGCAGAAGTTTCTGTGACGGCAAAGTGGATGGGATATATTTCTTTTATTGGTTATATGCTTTTATATGATTATATGGTTACAGTATATTATGTTATATGTGATTATATATGTGTATGATTTGTGGAAACATTGGTTTGGGGAATCTTGATGTGTGCATCTGAGCGTAAACGAAGCTGCTTGCACTGAAACGATGTCCGGACCAATGGAGCCCCTAAAAGGAATGGCCTAAGAAAAATATCATGTTGCCAGAGGCGGACGTCTTGAGCCAGTGATGACAGTTTCATAGGATTTGAATTGTGGCTGTCCAGTTCTCAGATCATCAGACGCAAAGCTTGGTAGCGCTTTAGCTGGACCGATCCTGAGAAACATTCCATGTTCGTCACCTGGGGTATCTTCCTAGGTCGCAACATCCCGCATCTATACTTGTTCCATTACCCAAGGTACACAGGGTGACGGAAGTTGAACACTTAGAAATATACCCGTTAAGTCAGTTTACCAGTAAGCCTCTCAGGGTCAGCAGGCTCAGGGACAGAAAAACCCGTGTGTTCGAACATCTGCCTCTTGAGCAATGTGATGTTTTTAGTCGCTCAGTATCCACACATCCTTCTGCACAGCTTGCCATTTCTAGGCGCATCCCAAACCCCTGCGTGGCACCTCACCCTTCGACAAAGACTCGCAGTCCATGCCTAGGACAACAGTGAGGCTTGGGATATCTTGGGGGATTGTTTCGCCGGGTGAAGTGCAAATATCACGTGGTAGCCACCCACAGCAGGCAAACGAACCAAGTGGTCCAAACACAACATATCTAGCCTGCTTGAGATCGCATGGATGACTAGGTGCAATCCTCAGTTCCATCATAGCAAAAGATTGTCATCATCTCCCATCATCTCCCTTTGCTGGTGGCCGATGGGTGCCTCAGAAATGAATATAAATAAATTGTGGCATGATATGGCATGATTCAAGATTATCCCCCAACACATCGAACAATCGATATGGCTTAAACTTCGGAGACGATTTTTCAGACAACAAATGGCACCAGAAGCTAGTCTCATTTCAGCACTGATGGTTGCCTAAAGAGATCAGAGCATATTAAGACACAGAAATTGCATCACCTGAGAGCTTCCAAGTACAGTTGGATCCCCCATCATTAACCAACCATTGTGTTCTCTATGGTGGCTATTCTTCACCATTAGTTGGTCCATTTAACGAATATTGACATTAACCAATTTATTCCCATTATGAATTGGTCAAAACTATTAGCATATTCACGCATATTCATTATTCAGAACTATTAGCTGGTTTCTTAATATTGACCCATAGCCAGTTGTGCGCCCAACAGGCCCCACCGGTGCCCCGCCATGGGAAGCTCAACCAGTTGCCCACTCAGAGGCCCCGCCCATGGACATGTTGAGGGCAGCCCCCAGCGCTTGCCAAATGACAGTCGTGCCAGCCTGGCTCTGGGGCATGGGGATCAAACAATGTAAAACCCCTAAAGGTTTTAATTAGGGATAGACATGGGTAGACTATTTTATTGATTAGTCTAGTCCCCTTCTTGGTTTTCAACCTTTTGAAATCCTTTCTGAAAACCTACTATCCAAGAAAATGAACAAGTGAAGGTGGCTTTTGCACAAAGGAAACCCCTCATTTAAAAAAGACTGAATAAAAACAAGCTTTTGGATGTTCGACGTCTCCTTTTAAAACCCTCTACTAAACCCTGTTCAAAAATTATGAAAAGTATCTATACGAAGGAGACCCTAATACGCAAGTAAAATCATTAATTCAAACCTTTTTGGTGTCCGATTTTTGCCTTTTAAAATTATTGAGTCAAACCTGTGAAAAGTAGCTGAACGAAGGAGACCCCTCACCAATAGAGAAAGTAAAAACCCTTTATACAACGAAATAATTGCTATGCTGATATGTTTTTAAGGATTGGCAAAACTGGGTGCCTGGCAGACAAGACAGGCCAAGCAGTCAGCCAAACAGGCAACCAAGTTATGGCTGGGCACAAAAAGAAACAACTCACAGACAGCCAGGGAAGAGAGCAGAGTGGGAGGACCGTAATAAATTTATAAAGGCCTAATCGTTTTGATTTCCTAACCCAAACATCTTTTGGTGATTAGTTTTGGGAGTGCGAGATTCAGCAGATTCAAAATTGGGTGAATTGGTGGTGGGGATGTTTGGAAGACCAATTGTACACATTAAGATCATGTATAGACCCAATGTGGTTATCATCTATCATCTATCATTCCTGGTCTCATTGCTGGGAAGATCTTCCTATATATATATATATGTTTATTTATTTAAATTATAATCTATCCATGTACAATCAACAACCAGACCAGGACTTTGCACCCTCAAATCGTGTTGGGAATCTGCCTTCATGAGACCAACGCCCAGCACTCGTGTGCGAGGCAGTCCATCGCTTTTCACGGTGGAGTCCACACCTGCCGGTGCAGCTGATTGGTCATTAAGTTCATAGGCCTATCTGGCGTTGAAGGGTTGCACGGGATACCATCATCCGTGTTTGAGGCATGTCATTCCTGAACCTGGTGTAGGGGTGTTGTACAAGATGATCACGTTGGAAGCCCAGCAGTCTCCAGTGCAAAAATGGAACAGGGCATAACGAGGCTGTTCATGGCTGTCCAAAAAGCATGGTACAAATTCGGCTCACAGGTCATCACGGGTCATCACCGCTCAAGACTCACGACGACACCAACCGCTTGCGAGGTGAGCACTTCCGGGATATTATGACTTTGGTTCATTCTCACCAGCTCCCCATACGCCACACCTGGTATTTGATGACAAGGATGATCAGGAAAGAGATCCCACACCTGACACGATGCTTGGTTGGGCCTTTGAGCTTGGCAGTTGCATGTTGTCTCGTCAGCAGCAACAGCAACAGCAACGGCAACGGCAACAGCAACAACAACAACAACAACAACTACTACTACTACTACTACTACTACTACTACTACAACTACTACTACAACTACTACTACGACTACTACTACTACTACTACTACTACTACTACTACTACTACTACTACTACTACTACTACTACTACTACTACTACTACTACTACTACTAAAACTACAACTTAAACTACAACCACAACCACAACTACAATTACAACAACCCAAAAATTACTTCAACTAACAACTTATTTAAGGACGGTCGTCTTGGAGTATATCCGTCCACTCCCGGACTATATGCTTGGTTGGGTTCTTGGGTTGGCTACCGTGGTCGTTTTTGGCGGTTTGACCGCAGGGGCCTCAAGCTTTCGTTCCTGCTCGCTGTTGGCTCAAAGGGCGCAGAGGCAACGCGCCCGCCAAACGCACACAGGCGCACAAATACAGCCGGACACATACCGCTTGACAGCTTGTAGACGGTAGCCAACACCAGGCAATAAATGGGCGACGCGTCGGTTTGAAATTTGAAAAAAAAATGCAAGACAAATCCTTTTTTGAAATATTGTTAAAATTGGATTTCGAAGCTTGCGCCCCCAAATAATTAATTCAAATTCTTCATTGGTAAAATGAAAAATTATTCATTTCAAAATGTACTTCAATCCCTTTTTAAATTCAATTTAAAATATTGCGAAACTTACCCCTAATAATTAATTCATATTCTTTTTCAAAAACATGGTTTCGAAATTTATTAAAACCCATTTTTGAATTCTATTGAAAATATTGCTAAAAATGGATTTCGAGCTGACCCCTAATAATCAATTCAAATTCCTTATCAATGACATTTTTTCAAAAAAACTCTCAATCCATTTTAAATTCTATTGAAAATATTGCTAAGATTGGATTTTGAAGTTCACCCATAATAATCAATTCTAATTGCTTTTCAATAAAAATGAAAAAATGATTTCATAATTCAATTCAGCGCCTTTTTAAACTTTATCTAAAAAATATTGCTACAATTGGATTTCGAAGCTTACCCCTAATAATCAATTTACTTTCCTTGTTCGTAAAAATGAAAAATAATTTGAAAATCTAATCAAACCTTTTTTAAACTCTATTCCAAATATTGCTAAAAAACTTTTTAAGAGGAACCTAAGAAGAAATTTTCAACATCATTTATTAGGGGTAAATACCCTTCTGGAATGAATGTGTTTTCCTATTGATTTTCCATTGCCACAATTAAGAACGCAATCAAAAATCAAAAACAAACATCGGGAATTCCAAGCCTATTTGTATTATTGGGGGACGTTTAGTCATAGGGGGAAAGGATTACAGGGGTTTGCTGAATTAATTTTCATCTCTTTTTTGGCGCCGTGCAGATGGACGCGCGCGCGCATGAAGACCACCAATGATAAATCGTACGTCCTTGAAATCTGGCCCCCGCGGCCTCGAGCTTGGACGCGAAGGAAAGTAAACACTACGTCGGATTCGAGATCCGAAAGGCTTCGACGGCTGCAGCTATTCAAGTAATAGCTCGGGCAATGGCCGTCGCTTGATTTCAGACTCCATGCCTTCCCCCTTCACCTTAGGCGTCAGGAGGTGGCGGCGGAAGGCGGCGCCAGCTTCCCGAGACAACCGCGCTTCCGAGCAAGGCATCCACGCCTTGCCTAAACGATACAATAGTTTTTCAAAACTTTGGCTAAATGCTCGACGGGCTTCCCCATTTGCAGTTTGAGGTGGCCTTTTCAAATTCCGGAAGATGTGGGCACCCTTGCCCCTACACCGCGCATCTTCAACCGGAGGCGCGCCTGGTTGAAGACCCCTTCACAAAATGCTTCTTCGGGGCGTCATTGGCCGCGTGAGCATAAGATCCGAGCTCGATGGCAGACACGAGACTCCCATCCTCGCGAGGGTCTGGCGACTTAAACAGCGCAAAAGCCAGCAACATCTCGGTCATGGTGCATACCAGCCCTCGGACCTGCATGGCATCAACCTTCAAAAAGAAATCCCGATAAGCTGCCGTTCCGCTTAGAGGGGGCGAGCTTATTGCGGGGAGGTTGCTGGAAACCTGCGTCTGGGCATGCATGAATTCTTCGTCTTGCGGCCCGTCCGGGAGCATTTTGACGATCTTTAGCCACGGGGGGCCGTTGGAAAACCCAAACATATCCCCATCGTGGTCTGCATTCTGAATTCCGGCAGCCTCCTTACCCTTACGTGAGAAAACCGGCGCGTTAAGGGTAACATCCAAACCTGTACATCCAAGGGTGCAAGGATAATACCCAAATATGCCCAAATCTATCCCCAGGACTGTGGTCAAAAATGAGATATGAATATCCCATGAAGTGTTTGTGTTTATGTACATATACATATAGATTGGTTCACTGCTTGGACTCGTCCACCGCCGCAAATATTAGGCATTTCTGGTTGCTTACATTAAAACCATCTCACGTCTGGTTGCCCGCTACAGTAATTGTCATTTGAGCAATGCAAACAAAACTGTACAGCACAATCGAAGCTAAGGCAAGTTATCTAATTGCTCAGGCAGGTTGAGTTTCACATAGATCAGGTCATCTAAGCCCAAGAATCAACCAGGTTCTTTTGGCACTATCAGGTGTATTGATTTGCGTGGCGCGGTGAAACTTTGAGCCATCCCCCGTAGTCACAAACAACCACGGTTGGTGCCCCAAAAATCCTGGACAGCTTGGTAGGCTTTGGTGCAGGATGCTGAACTCATAGCTTGGACATGCTTGCCGTAGGCTATCAACAGCTGACGACCGTTGGATGTTATTCTGATAAGTAAACTGTTCTCACCCTGCTCATGATTGGTGGTGTCTCTCGTGTTTGTCGGTTGCAACTTAGGGTAAAACCCAGGAAAGAACACATAATGAAAACATCTGGGAGCAATCAATCGTTCACAAACCACGTAGCTATACCATTTTGATTGGTTGGTGCTAGTGGTTGGTTCTCCTCTACTGTCCGTCGGTCGACCAGTGACCGCCCGAAACGCTAAGAAAGGCACCCCGAGGCAGGCTGTAGACGGTCGATTCAGGTGCAAGTCGCTGTCCGAGGCTTCAGGTTTTGTCCTTTCGAATGGCCCAAATGGCAGGCGTTTTCCAATCCTTCCAATCATCCTGGGAAGAAAACCCCCACTTGGGGGCTTCTTAAGCCATAAGGGGACCGCCAGAATGCTTGGTTCCTTACTATGACTAATAGAAAGGGTGATGTGGGGGTACCCCTATTTCGAGACACCACCACTTGTTGGGGAATACCTAGCGCATGGACATACGCATATTAAAGCTGACTGGTCCATGTCATTGGCTGTGAGTGGATTGGTTGGTTAGTTGGGTGGCTGTCTGGCTGGTTGGTTGGTTGATTGCTAGAACTACCGTCACTCCAAGATCATCTGGCTTTTCCCACCACTAGTTGATACCGGTGCCGCTGAACAGGATCAACAACCAATGGTATTGGCAGCGGCGCCAAGGCGGGCGTTCCGAAGTGATTCGAGAAACAAACACCTCTGCTCCAAAGATCCTCGTTGAAGAAAGCACTTGCTTTGAACACCGGTAGGATCCGACAGATATGTTTGAAAGAACCTAAGGCAACTTACAACAGCTCTAATTCAGCTGGTCAAAAGCAACAGCTTGACCAACAGAGTGACATGTCAGGCCCTCAGACTCAGGTGACATGTCAGGTCGGTCATCGAAACTCCGTACTTAGTGAAATCTGATCACCACTCTTGATGAATGATAGACTTATATTATATACAATATCCGCAATATCCTTGGACGATTGGTCTGAATTGTGACAAACACATGATGAGGCTTTAACCAACCATCAGAACATGCGCTCGGAAAATAAGGACAAAAGAAATGCGCAACTGGGTCACAACCAACGATCCCACCAAGAATGATGGGTGAACATCTCAGAACAGCCCAACAATTACAGTTGCTGATTCCTGAGATGTTCACCGCAGGATACCAAGCATTTGCCACCACATGGGCAGTCGAAACCCATCCTTGACCAGCGAGCTGCCTGGCGCATCGAAGCCATGGTGATATCCACTGATTGCAATGGTTAGTAGCTATTGGACTGTCGGACAGGTATTGGCCACAGATGGCCACAGTGATATCATGATATATAAACTTTATAAACTTTATAAACCCTTGAGTGTTTGAGATTCAGTGCTTCATGGATTAAGCGATTGAGCAACAAATCGATCTTCACAGATTATGAAGCCTTGCTTCGTACATCTCAGCATCCATATTTTTGTGACCTGGGTGAGCCAAGCCAATGGTGAAGGACTTCAAGAGGTGTGTCTCAACAGCTGTGGATGGTGGTTCCCGCTTCATGGACACGCCCAAATGGATTCTTGCCAACACAATGCCTTGCCTGTGGCAGGTAGGCAAGGCTATTGGTTTAAGAGTTCCCTCCCCAGTGCTGACTCGCTGACTCAAAACTGACGAGTCAAATGCATTCAAATGCCCCAAACCATCTTTTGAAAGGCGCTGTCTGTTGGATTTTCCGATGGCAAAGCGCCCCTATGTGTGTTTGTCAGAAGCAGTACTGGCAGTGCTAGCAAGTGCAATCTGATGATATTTACGGTACTCCAATAGTGCTGCTTGCGTCCAATTCCCAAACCGCGGCCTGCCACCATCGGTCATCCATCGCCATGGGATTTTGCACCTCGCGGGTGCCACTGTCAAGGACCCCCAGCATCCTTCAGCCATCCGCCGTTGCTGTCGTTGACTATTCCCGTTGTTTGTTGTCCTGGTGCTTGTGATGGTTTTGGTCCAAAACTGGCAAGGCAAAAGTCATTGACCCTTTGTATGTCACTGTGCAACCAACCTGCATGTGCTGGCTCGTCATGGAACTCCCATCACTCGTGGTTTGGGATCATGGCACGTTTGTCGTTTGTCATCGTCAGGGGCTTTCACCCGTACAGATATGGCTCATCAATGTGACCGCAACGTGAACGCAGTTGGAACATTATATACCAGATTTGGATTACATTGGGGTGATACTAGCCTTTAGAAAGCTGAATGATTCAGCGAACAGTATGGTAGTTCAACCAAGATCATACAGCAGTTGGATCTTCTCGTACTGACGCCTCACAATTCCACCAATAAAAAGCCACTCAGCATTCAAAATTGGATGATTTGCATTGATTGCCAGTCACGGAAGGAGCTTGGCATATGAACGACAAGTGCTGGTTAAAAGAGATTGACACCATGAATAAAAATCATCAGAATCCTCCCAGCATACCCCAGTTGTACAATTCCTTAGCCACAGCCGTGCTTTCACCCAGCTCTTCACTAAAAAAACATGTGATCAGTTGGACCTGTGCTGCGAAACGATGAGCATCTGCTGTCCATGGCCTGAAGCCATGAGATGGCTTGAGCCATGGGATTGGGGGGCTTCCGCTGTTTCACTGTCACAATTTTAGGCACCTGATTCACTCAAAAAGCGGATCAACCCTGTTCAAGTTCCTATCATTCCCGGGTACGCTTGGGCAGGCTACTGCTTCAATCATTTTGAACCCAGTTTTGTGGAGAAGAAAGACTGCTGAGCTACCATCTGTCCCAAGGTCGCTGGAACCTACTGCAAATTAATGCCAAAAATGTAGGGAATCCTGAATCCTGGATGGAAATGTGGGTGTGACGCTGTGAGACTCAGCAATTCACCAGAGGTGCCCATAAACATCATGTACAGTATATGAGAGAGGGAGAATTAGATCTATGCATCTGTCTATCTATCTGTATACCTGATCTACTGTCGCTCTCTCTCTCTCTCTCTCGTGCAGGCGGAAGTATGGAACTGATAATCATAATCAACACCATGGTGATCTACCGTGCCTGTTCCTGTCTCTCCGTTTTTTATCGCCTTGTTCTTTGGTGCCAAGTCTTCAAGTGGTGTCTTGATGTATCTCTTGATATATCTTGATTCCTGATCCTTTAGTCCGGATAATACTGTATTGTCAAAAATGCCATTTACTGTGGTTTGGGCTTCGTCATCTGGTTCGTCTTTTCTGGTGCTACAACTGACTCATATGAACTGCAATCCCTTGTTGAGCTGTGACTGGGAGAGGCATCCCCAAATTAGAGTTCAATGTCTCTATGGGGGCACCAGCTGATATAATTCTCCCTTCTCAAATCTACCAACTCATGCAATCAGCGAGTGGTGAACTCGTAGCTGGTCATTGTCCTGGATGGGCCAAGTGGAGCCTAGCCCCGGATAGTCCCCCAGCTACCCAGTGGAGTGGATCCCAATGCTGCAGATCCAACCTACCAGATCCTTGGCTTCCCCACAGAAGTTCCGGCCACTGAAGGACGAAAGCAGCATGAAGGGCCTGGACGCTAGGACAAGGTTCAGTCCATGGAAAGCAGCAGAAAATTAACATTTTGGAGGAAAGACGAGGAAAGAAGAAAGCCAAACAACTTCCAGCCGCCCCCCTGGATAGTTTCTGCGCATGGTTTCTGGTGTTGATTCAGGTTGGAGTTGCATGAATTGTGATAAGCAATAAGCAAAGGAGAACATAGTAGGTAGGCCCCGTACACCACCCATCCATCACTTTAGTCAGCTTCAGGCTGTCCATGGAGAGGCTGGGTTTGATGAAGGCTACCCTTCCTGAATCCAACGTGAAAGGAAGATCTGCTACTCTTAAGATGGTCTTCCCAATTCATCTAGCGCAAATTGCAATGTTTCATTGTTCTGTAATCCCTTCCCATCTGTCCTGACTGCAGTAAAGGGTTCCCAAAAAAGAACTTATCTTACCCTTCAAATTAAATCCACGGACCTCAAAAGACATGTCTGAAAGCTAGCAGCTAGTGTTCATCTGTCAGCACCTGTAGAAATCCCATGACCTCGGGGGACGTGTTTGGGGAGGATATCATGACCTGTTTGTTGCCAGCAGAATTTGCAAAGCTGCGCCACCTGAACCTCTTCTGCGCTGCGCTCGACCTCGCCGAGGTCAGCGGTGCAATTTTCGGAAGAAATCTCTACACTGGAAGCAACTTTGCTGAACACAAAGACTTCGCAAAAAAATAAAGCTAAGCTATGAAAAGTTCGAAATAAGTGCTTAAACCAGTCAAAGGATCCACAAAATCACAGCCAAGAAGTGGACTCATGATGACTCATGATCCTCGTGTGACGTTGGTTCTGTCCGTAGTTTCGAATGCTTTCACCACTTCTGCCTGCTGCACATCCATGGCGCTGCAACTTCGCAGTGCGGTCCTGGGCTCATCCAAAAGAGGAGAGGATTTTCCTCCAAAACCCAAGAGAAACGATTTTCACCGGAACTCAACATAATAAAATGACATAATAGGTGTTGGGGTTACATCATTTGAAATCCACGGACGCTCCCGCTTCATTTTTGATCTCGAGCAACTATGTGATCATTGAGGGAAGGCAAATGATTGGTCAATACCACGGAACGAACCAATTGAGTTGTCCATAAATTGTTGAAGACCTCCCCAAATTGTTGGTTTTACAGCTTTACCGCAAAAGTCTAATTGATATGTTATAGGTAGTTGCGGGAACCCGTTATTACTGGACAGCCCCAACTTCAAAGATAGAATTGGGTACAGTAGATACTGTAGTCAGGCATGTTTCAACCCAGAACCACAGCTGAAAGTGAACATTTCATGGGGAAGGAGTGCAACGTAAGCCAACCGTTGGGGCATAGCTGGTACCCCACACCTTGCCTGCCTGTCTGCCTCATGTCTTCCCATGTCTTATCTTCCTGAGTTTAATCCGATCACTTGAATCAGTTGAACTAGTTTCTATCATTGTTACACGGAAAAATGATGAAAAAACGAAAATTGACAACGACCTCCCATTGGCCTGGTAGGCGACTCAAATTGATTATAATTTTCACCTGCGAGAATCACAGCTGCATTGCCCAGTATCGAAATGCTATTTGTACCCTGTTTTAGCTTCAAGTTTCTATAAGTTTCTGCATAATTTTACCGCAAAGTCATTCCTCAGAATCCAAGTCGCACTCCAGCGGTTTGCTCTCCCTCCGCTGTGCTCCCCGACAGCACCGTTCGCACGAAGCTGGACCATTCGAACGCGCGCGAGGGCCGATTCTCAACGAGTTCACCTCAAAGCCACTGGGACTGGCGCCGTATGTTCCCTGCCACATCATGCAGTTTGGACATTCAAAAATCGCTGTGCAGTTGTTTCAATTCAACATTGAATTCACTGTGATATGCAGGGTCTTTGGCACCACAAGACCTGCAGCTTCCAGGTGAAGTCACAAATGGGGGATAGCCGCTGGATGGTTACAGCGTGACATTTTGTTGATTCTAAAGTCGTTCTCTACGGTCAGTATGGTGTATCTGCCTGAGAGATTGACTCCCGATTTTGGAAAATGGTGAGGAATCGTTGGTTCCGCAGGGCTACATACCCAGCTAGAGACCGGCCCTGCTGTTGACAGGAGCCTCCAGCACCACTTGGGTCAAAAGCGGATAAACCAAGGATGCCTGACGTTGGATGGCTTGACAATCAACAGTTGCTCCCTTCTGAATACACTCGAAACTTCTTGCCCTCGCTGGTAGCCAGGCGACGTGTAGAACAGACCAACCCCAAGATTGCGACCTGGGCCAGTCGGAGATGGGATTTTTTTTTGAGACAACAAAAAAGATTGTAGGATTTCACCTATGAAACATCACAACAAACAAGTTTGGCACGTCTGGTGATGTCTGCTGTAGAGGTTGAAATTCCACACACCGACACTCAAATTGCCTTGTGATGACTTTATCTTTCAAGAAAGGAGAAAGATGCATCTCCACAGACCCCAGGTCCCAAACCCTCAAATTTTCATGTCTCCAGAAGGCCGGAATCTTTGCGGCCAATCTGGCACTAGGGCAGCCAGGGCCAACGTTGCCACCGCCCCGCCGTGTTAGCAGGACGCAGCTGGCTGTTGAGCTCACTCAGGTGACTTTGGTGGTTCCTCCTGGTCAAACGAAATTGAATGTTGGAGTTTAAACCCAGGAGTAATGAGCCAATTTGATGCGATCCTTTGTGGCCACCTGTTTATCAAACAGATTTTACAGCATGCGTGCACGTAGTTGAAAATGCCGAGTCCGTTCATCCAACAGGGCCTTTCACCACTGCAATGTCGAGTTCCTCAAATGAAGTTAGTTATCCCAATGGCGCCAAAATTCCCACCCTGCCGAAGGCGTATTCCCAGCTCCCCAACTCGCTGCGTCAGCGCCTGAAAGTCCAAAGTGGAACCCGAGGCTGTTCCAGCCAGGGTTCCTCTCAGCAGCTCTGTCCTAGAGTCGTCCTGGCTGCATGACCGTGGCGATGAACTGAATTGCAACAAGACCCTATATGTATCCACCTGCGTGTGATGTATACCTGTGTATAATAAGCTGTATCCACAATTGTTGAGCATGGATGTCTGACTGTTGGAGATTGATTGGAAATGATTGGAACATGTGGACCATGTCTTGTCAGGGAATCAGTGCCATGAAATCTACTCGAGTCCACAGAATTCGGCTGAATCGTACTATTTCACTGAACTCCAAGCAAAGTTTAAGCATTTTACCCCAGCAAAGCACCATTTCCGGGACGTTCAAATATGCAATGATGCAGAGCTTGTCTCTGAGCAACACAAAAAGGGACCAACTATGGAAGCGAACTACCAATTTGTTACCCACTCATCAACCATGAACTGAAGCCAATTGTTACTAACATTGCCCACCAATGTATCACCACAATGGTTTGCTGACCCTTCACTAACCAGTATAAACGGTCAACCATCATTGAACCTTTTCGACAGCATGGACCATGATCAACCACCGAACCCACACTCACCACCGGCGATCATTCCCAGTTCACTACAAGTATCCCACGAAATTGGAGCATGACATGCAACAAATACCGCTTCGCAACCCGCGACCATGAGATCCTTATCTGGGCTTGGGCATCTTGGTGGGCAGTAAAGCCTCAGTCCCAGCATATACAGTGTGGCAACCCCCGAAAATAGAAAAGTCAATTCTGTGGAGATGATAAATTCAAACACAAGACCATCGCTGAGCAATCATCAATCCAAGGTGTGTACCCGGTTGATCCAACCAGTAAACAACCAGAATCAACCAGATCTTCGCAAGGTGAAGACACCTCCTCTGCCCAGCCCTGGGGGGTCCTCCTCGTCATGAAGCGACACCTTCCAAAGTAGCTGCTGGTTCGCCAGCTCCAATGCTGCATCGATCTTCTTGTGCCTTTCGACTTATCTCAACTTGCTCCCTGCCCCCATTGACTCCATTGACATGAAGAGGTTCAACGTGGAATCCCCTTCTCCCTGCCAACTCAAACTGGTAATCTGCCAATTCGAAGTTGAACAATGGTAATGATGAATTCCACTTGCACCCGTGCCCATCATTGGTCATTCTAATTGGTGTGATCTCCTGGTGACACGACGCATCCACGTTCATCCCAAACATGTTTACTAGCATCTAGTAATCAAAATGAAATGGTCCAAGCTTGGTGATGATGGAGACTTCTCCATTGCAGCAGTGAAGGTTCATTTATCTTCCCACATTTTGGATTCCAGTACTTGCATCTGTAAACTGAGTCTTAACTTACAACCCTCCCATATCACGCAGGTTCATTCATGCTTCATCCCACAATTAACCGTTGAGCAGCTTCTGTATATCAATATCCCCTCCCTGTGAGGTGATAAGTCACATGACAACAGCCTACACCAGCAAGCATCAGTTGAAAATCATGATTTGCAGTTTCTCCCCAAATCCTCGAGAAAATGCACTCAGGACGGTGGTTTCCCACTGGCAAAAGGTCACCCAAGTCAATGGTCGAGTCATTACCACTGAGCTGGACAACCGTTTGCCCACATCCGGACATGAAGCCAGTATGGACATTGACAGATATGCAAAGAGCTTAAAGGGCCAAATTTATCAAGCCAAACACAACCTCCTGGATGAACCTGGATGAACCTGGCTTAGGCTTGTGATATCTTGTGATGGCGCACAGACTCACCTCAGGCAGCGGAGGCCTGAAACCGACTTCTTTCTGCGGGCGGCTTTTGGCTGTGGACGCCTCTGCCGGTGCTGCTGATGGATGACAAAAACCCAAAACTGCTAGCGAAACTGGTAGCAAAACTTTACATGGTGAAGAGTTTTTAACTCTTTACAAGCGAGACTTTTTGATGTGGCTCCATGGTGAAGACAAGTTCCAGCAAAAAAGAAGTACCAGAAACCTCTGACATCTGGAAGACCTGGTCAGCAGGTGAACCAACCCACAACCACTTTGTGCTGATCCTTAGGCCTGGGGAAATTGTGCGACTTCTTGGGGCATGCCACAGAGGCAACAAGACCATTTGCATGCCTGAAAATCAGGGTCCGCACAATCTACATAGTTGATGACTGTGGGCCCAGGGCCACACTTTTCAAGGATTCACTCCGGAAAAACAAACAACTCTGAAATTGTAGAGATGTGCCAGCGAACAGGCAAAACCATTCTGGCAAACCAATCCTGGACATTCTGATCCTAACGAACGCGCTACTGGCCATCCCGATGCAATGAGTCGAGTACATCCACGTTCTAAACGGAGTCTCTATATTGGGGCACAAGAATGCTTAGTCTTGGAATGTCTTGGAATAGTGAACCTGGACGAAAGTTTCATTTCGAGCGAGCCAAAACCTATCAGAGATTGCTTTGGCCTATGTATGATCCATGATAATTCATCATCTCTGCAACCAGGATCAACCAGGTAAGGATAGGTAAGGTCCAGCAAGGTATGTCTGCCTATGGTGTAGGGTCATCACATCCTTGGGATTTGTGGTTGCTCGGGTCCAGCCGTCCCCACCTTTGCTCCAACGGCCAGCTGTAGCGCTGCCATCTGCTGAGCCAAGTCCTTCAGAGATCAACAGCAGTTCCCATCACTGGTTGGTGGCTGGGTGGTTTCGACATGTTTCGACAAAGTTGGTGGTTGGTGATTTCAACATGTTGGGTGGTTGGTTGGTGGTTTCAAGGCCTAGGGGGAAATCAACATGTTCAAAAGCAGCCACATCTGAGTTTTGTCTTTGCTCCATCTTCAAGGCTCCGAGCCTCCCAAGGTCTGAAGATCTGACCCTGAGAATTTGAACCCAATATTCTCAGGGAATTCGAGATTTGAAGCCCAATCATTGAAATCTTCAACAGATTCCAGATTGAAGGTTCAGCGGAAATTTGCACCTGCGGCATTGAGATCTTCCAGTAAAACTCATCGGAGCCCAATCCTTTGGAGCCCCCTCGACTGGATCTGAATCCCAAGAGGCTCCTTCGGTGCTTGCTGACTAATCATCCATTTAGCTGGTTGAATCACCTCTCAGGCTTGATATCCCCATGACTGAGTCAACTCATCCCTGAAACATCAAGGGTAAACAGGCAGGAATGGAAAAGTCACAAGACCTCAAAACCCATTATCAATTGGCTACCAGCCACCATCTGGACCATCATCCGAGCTGTCCCTGTGGTTCATCTATGCAGATCTATGCAAAGGTGGTTTCTCAAAATAGAGGTACCCCTACAGTAAATCATCCTTACTTAATCATTTATAGCAATAAACCAACCATTTTGGGGGCTCCCTATGGCTTGAGAGAGCTCCATATCTCAACTCCATCAGTGCTGCCCCTGTCCTGCACCTGTTGATGCGTGGCCGAGACCAAATCCACGAGCTCAGTCCAGGGCTTAGAGGCCAATGAAGCAGCCATCAACTGCCGCCAGGGCAGGATGATATTACGATGGACCAGCAGTTGCGTTGGTTTCCTATGGAAATTTCCTATGGAAATTTTTATGGTAATTCCCATTGGAATGTCCATTGGAATGTCCATTGGAATGTCCATTGGAATGTCCATTGGAATGTCCATTGGTGTTTCCACTGGTTTCCTTGGTATTTCCATTGGTTTCCGATGTGTTTTTTTACATGGAAGCTATGGAAATACCAATGGGAAGACCACAGTTTGCTGGTGGAAGACAGTGGAAGCAAGCATCACGAAGGATCATCAAGAGATGATTGCAATCAGCAGCAGTGAACACTGAGCCCAGAATACGCCCAGGATGCTTGAAGATATCAACGACCAGCAGAGATGGTCAAAATATCCAAGGATTATGTAAGGGTTCCTGTCGATTAACACTGCTTCGGTGGTGGTGCCCCTGAAGACTGGAAATGATCGTTTTTGAGGATTTCAGGGTATACTCATGATGAAGACATTGTGTTCGAATCGCCGATTTGGACCTGTTCATCTACTGGGTTACTGGGTACTCCAAAACAAACTACTGTAGTCTTAGTGTTTGCATGCATGCTCAAAAATGTTGACATGCATGTATTAACTGGGGCTTGCAAATGATGGACATGTGTCATTGGATCTCATAGAATTTTCAAACCTGTACGATGCCAAAACGGGTCACCAACCAGAAATGGTACTGGTTCACCCAAGACTCGATGTCCTAGATCAGAAGCTAACAAGCAATGGGCACATCATGGCATATCAACCATCCTCAAATGATTCGCACAGAAAAGGATCACTTTTGGAGGGCTCAGGGTACACAATCTATGGATACCCCATACATCCCCATACCCCCATGATCCCCCATCTAAGACCCATCTACTTCAGCCAGGGGAAGAAGCCCATGCTTTGGCAACACCCGGGGACCCCTTCGGCCCGTACATGTCGAGCAGCCTGAACGCCCTGAGCAGCTTCTGCGACGGCACGCAACAGCTGCTGACTGTCGACCTCCAAGAAATTTGCTAGCGATTGGATTCACAAAGTTCGGGAGTTACAGTTGAGAGGGGGACGCCCTGCGCCCGTGGGATTTGCAATGAAAACACTGAATTTTCAGAAGTCACAGAGAGCGCAGTAACATGAATGTATGTATGCATATCTCTATGTGGGGCATGGAAAAATTGCATATGATATCACATTGCTAAGCCTAGTTGGGTCGGCTTTGAACATTTCATGTTAGGTGTGGATTTAATCAGTTGAAGTATCTTAAGCATAACCTTGAAAATAATTTGAAATAAATTTAAAGGGGTTGCCTATTCAATTGCCTGTTGAATGTGGTATTTAATGGGAGGGGCCCGCACCAAAAACATCAAAAACACCAAAGAATTCAGCCAAATATGACTAGTTGAGGAATTCTCCCTAAATCTTTGGTGTTTTTGGTGTTTTTGGTGTCAATTATTCCTTAATTAATGGGAGGGGCCCCAAAACCTGACACCAAAAACACCAAAAACACCAAAGATTTAGGGAGAATTCCTCAACTAGTCATATTTGGCTGAATTCTTTGGTGTTTTTGGTGTTTTTGGTGTCAATTATTCCTTAATTAATGGGAGGGGCCCCAAAACCTGACACCAAAAACACCAAAAACACCAAAAACACCAAAGAATTCAGCCAAATATGACTAGTTGAGGAATTCTCCCTAAATCTTTGGTGTTTTTGGTGTTTTTGGTGTCAATTATTCGTTAATTAATGGGAGGGGCCCCAAAACCTGACACCAAAAACACCAAAAACACCAAAGAATTCAGCCAAATATGACTAGTTGAGGAATTCTCCCTAAATCTTTGGTGTTTTTGGTGTTTTTGGTGTTTTTGCTGTTTTTGGTGTTTTTGGTGTTTTTGGTGTCAATTATTCGTTAATTAATGGGAGGGGCCCCAAAACCTGACACCAAAAACACCAAAAACACCAAAGAATTCAGCCAAATATGACTAGTTGAGGAATTCTCCCTAAATCTTTGGTGTTTTTGGTGTTTGTTGTGTCAATTATTCCTTCATTATTGGGAGGGGCCCCAAAACCTGACACCAAAAACACCAAAAACACCAAAGAATTCAGCCAAATATGACTAGTTGAGGAATTCTCCCTAAATCTTTGGTGTTTTTGGTGTTTGTTGTGTCAATTATTCCTTCATTATTGGGAGGGGCCCCAAAACCTGACACCAAAAACACCAAAAACACCAAAGAATTCAGCCAAATATGACTAGTTGAGGAATTCTCCCTAAATCTTTGGTGTTTTTGGTGTTTGTTGTGTCAATTATTCCTTCATTATTGGGAGGGGCCCCAAAACCTGACACCAAAAACACCAAAAACACCAAAGAATTCAGCCAAATATGACTAGTTGAGGAATTCTCCCTAAATCTTTGGTGTTTTTGGTGTTTGTTGTGTCAATTATTCCTTCATTATTGGGAGGGGCCCCAAAACCTGACACCAAAAACACCAAAAACACCAAAAACACCAAAGAATTCAGCCAAATATGACTAGTTCAGGAATTCTCCCCAAATTTTTGGTGTTTTTGGTGTTTTTGGTGTTTTTGGTGTTTTTGGTGTCAATTTTTCCTTAATTAATGGGAGGGACCCCAAAAATTAAGCCTTATTTAATGTAAGAGACTCCAAAAATTATTCCTTATCCAATGGGAGAGATTGCAAGAATTATTCCTTATTGAATGGGAAGGACCCCAAAACCATGAAAAACACACGGGCGCACAGCGTCCCTTTCTGTTACAGTTATGGTTGATATTAGTTGGTATTGGTCAGCTGTCCGCTTGCTAGTTAGCTGTTGTCAGCTGTTGCTGGTTGATTAGTGACTTGAATTTTGTTGGATGTTTGTCGGTCCACTGGAGGTGATGCAAAAACGCAATGGACGGATTGGGAAACGGCGAGAAACTGTCCCTATCACAATCCCCGACCACAGGTCTTAACGCTGCTCCCCCGCAGTGTACACACGTGTGTGGTTGGGTGAAGATGCCCTATCCTAGGCAAGGTTCACATTTGAATGCAGCTTGATGCAGCTTGCAACTGTTTAACCAGTTACCATGTGCGGACCCCAAACAGAACGGGGAGCTGAGCTTTGTGGCTAGTGGTTGGTGTAATATTCCGTGCTGTGGTCAAAAAATTTTGGGGTGACACGTTGCATCTACAACGTACTGTATGCCAGACTTACAGCAAAGAGCTTGATGCCTGGCCAGATCTTCACCTGCTGGTTGTTTCCCTCTTGAAACGGTTATTATTGGACGGTTGGTAGATCCAACCATTCATGGATAAATCCATTTGGCATAAAATTCGCTCCACGTTTGGTCCTGCCTACAAGCTGGGCCCCCAACCACTTAGAGTTGATTTATAACTACCTTCAGGAGGGTTAACCACCAGTTATAGGGGTTGAACTAACCCAACCTACAACTGCTGAGGGTCTACAACCAGTACCGGTCTCCATGGCCATCCAGTGACAGCCTCACTTCCTTGGCAGACCGCTTCATCGAGCCTGGCAGATGTCACTGGTGGTGCTGGTGCCACCCGCAGATCGACCAAGATCAACCTTGACTGGTTGGTGGTTTCAACCCCCAGTCAACCAACCAACTATTTGTTGATCCTAGGGTCCTAGGGAAATAAAGTACATTAAACTTTGAACCCCCAACCAGTTTATCGATGGGAACCATTTTTTTACATTTCGAACCATCATGAACCTACTAAATCCTTAAGCACTAACTGTGAGACACCAACCCAAACTACCAAGCAACAGCCGGGTATGCTGGAAAGACCCATCTTAAGACTCAAATGGACCCTCATAGTTTGTAGGATGAAATGCATCCAGGGTTGAAGGCCTCGAAATGGATCACAAATATCCGCTCTCATTGCTGCTAGAAAACTGGGAGATATGTATATTGCAAGAATCAGGGCCGGAGAGGATAGTGAAACAAATGAAAAGTCGCTCAAATATTTGATGCTGAACCCCCCGAAGCCAATGACTGCCAGCCACCACTGGCTTTTGTAAACTGCTGAAGCTTTACAGTTTGGGGACTGGGACTACGTTTGGGCTTCAACCCTTCCCAAGTGGGCTTTCTGGTGTTGGCCTGGCAAAGGAAGGCAATGGGACTGAAGGGGCTTCAGCAGGACATT
>VSDK01028820.1:181203-215464 GCA_009767595.1 Symbiodinium kawagutii
GACATGCTTCAGCGGAGGCAGCCTGGGATTTGATCGGATGGGCGGATGGGTCAATCCTTGAAGTGATTACCCTCCGGTAATCGAACAAAGCAATGGAAAATCACCATTCCCAAGTCATCCTTGACCCCACTGGGATGCAGACAGCTTCTATTGCCTGCAGCGAGTGTCTGTTCTCTGACAGACTTTTGAAGCTTGATGCAATTGGTTCTGCTCGGGCATGCAGCTGGAGAACTATGCTAACACACATATGGGGCAAATGGGCAAACCGTTGGGACTTCTCAACAGCACATGACAAACCGCGAAAAACAGCGGTCCCCCAGCAACTGTTCGGCACTCAGTCCATCTGTTAACGTGAACAAGTCGTGGACCATAACCAATGTTCTTTTTACAGCATGGCGACCCCAACCATTCCCCAAAAGCATGCTGTGCGTTCGCAGCATTCCTTGCATTCATTCCTTGTGCATTGATCTGGTGTCCTTGGTCCAACTGAGTTCTTAGAGGCACCTTGGGAACACCCTGACCCCTGGAACCAACTTGGAACCACCCTGGAATCACCTTGGAACCACCTTGGAAGTACCTTGGAACTAGCGCCTCCTGATGTGCTTCCATCGGTGGTTTCACTCGAGCGCACTCGGGGGCATCGCGCTGCACCTCGAGGCGATGGCTTCGCAGCATGGAAACTTGGACAAACTGAGAACTGTCATAACTCGAACATCAAAACAATCATCTAACATCAAGAACACATGTACTACATATCTATTACTTCTATGTTTTACATCTTTAGTTTTTTTTCAAAATGAAATTCAAATATATGTCCGTGTGTATGTTTGTAGCATGGTGAACCAATTGTTGATGTCTCCCCGCAGAATCTCCCGCTGCCTTTTTGGGATGGACTACAACCCCACAACCCCGTGGTTCCCGCTCGAACAAACGAACCGTGGGACCAGCACGGGTCTCAGTAAGGTCATGATCCATGGCCACCCTTCATTTCTTGAATGAACTCCGATGTGAGTATAATGTAGAATTACGCAAGGTATGTAACAAATACAAATATATACATCATATGCCATGTTTTTAATGCACATTCTTTTTCATTCAAAAGATACAGTATCGCACGATGGGATAGTATCAGACCTTGTGATCACAGAATAGCACCAAACCAGTGGGATGCTGAAAATCCACAAAATATATTGAAATATCACGTGTCTTCCATCTAAAAGGCAGCATTTCGACTGTAGAACCAGACGAGTATATCAGCATATCATCCAAGTCAAGTCAGGAGCCATTCAAGTCAGCCAAGTCAGGCAAGTCATCCACTTCCACCTAGCCTCGAATATACACCACTGAGATCTGCACCGATTCCACTGCCAACACCAGGCAGTTCTCGTGCAAGTGTCGTAGCTCATCAGTTGCACACAGAGCTCCACCTGTGGCGTCTCCATGGCTGTTGAATCATCCCGTGCCATGTGGAATTTTTGTGGGAGATCAACAGTGTCTACAATTTGTTCAATTTTGTGGTTTGAAGATGGTTGAAGTATTCGCAACATTGAATTGTACATGTTGGTCCAAGAGTTTCCCAAACAATCAGAAAACTCTTGGTCCAGCAGCAGCCAACAGACCCAACACGCTCGGTGCTTGACACCGCTACACGCACAGCTGGAGTGCCCCTAACCAGGTCCTAGACCCAACAGAAATATTCAGGGCATGCCTACTCTACTGCTTCCAGTGATGCTAGTCTTGCGTCCCAAGACATGCCTTACCCTTGCGAGCAATTGTGACCTTACCAACAACACTTGTCCAGCCCTTGTTGGATCACAGCTTGTCAACACACACCAATGGCATCCTCATCTTCAATGATTGATTTTGGAATGCCAAATGCCATGGTCTTTTATAGTTTAGAGAAGGTCCCAAGAATAAACCGAACATGTTCACAATTGTCATTACCACTGCTCATTGCTTGTCAAAATCACTAACAATTGGCACCTGAAGATGACCCTTTCCTAAATTAGTTGAACGTTGCGATGGAAATTCACCACTGGATGCAAATTCACCACAATTTCACCAAAAGTATTTTGTATACAATGAAAATTGGTGGATGTTCCATGTTCAGGTTGAACTAGCAGGGGTATCTCCATGCCCCGACGGCATGTTTCAATGGCCCCCTGGACCCGGTGACACTTTGCCTGGCAAAAAGCGATGTAAATCGCCATCACGGCCTCGTTTCAGCGGCGATTTACACATCAGGTGTCGCAACTTGAACCTGTCAAGAAAAACAAAGTAGTCAAAAAACAGAACATTCCACAGAAATTCCTGCATTTGCACTTACACACACGCACATCTCTATATAATTCATGTGTGCATGTGCATACACTGTAACTATACATTATGCATGTATATATATATATACACATACGTGTTCAGGAGGATATTCACCTGTTGAACATCTCAGCTACTCAAGAGTCCCAAAGATTTTTTCAGGTTCTGCTTGTCTTTATGGGATACTTATTATCAGGGTCCCAAGAGGTGACATTAAACGAACCACGCCATCAGAGAGTGGTGCACGAATCATGGAGCAGCATCATCTCATCATCTTCGGGTTGTGGGCAGTGCCAAGTTCGTCCAACATGTGCAAACCACCTACTGTGTGGGTTTAGCCCTTCTAAATCGCCGACATGCGACTGATCTTCATCCCCACCCGAACAAACAGATCAAAGAGAGGTCTAAATTGTTTCTCAAGTCCAGCTTGACATTGTTTCGCTGCATGCATGAGTCCTGGATCCAATCCGCAACCATATGAAGATTTCTGGGGCCACCTGCACTTCTTTTTTAGGAGTGAAAGCCAGTGAAAGCTGTGATTTGGGTGTACCATGTGATTTAGGATGATTTAGGTGTATCTTATGATGTACCGAGTACCTTTCTGAAGTACAGTAAGCTATCCAGCTTGTTTTTGTCGAAACATTTTTCGTGCAAGCTGCCGTAAGGACCAGCCCAGATTTCGCCATCGGCACCTCGCAATGGACGGTGATGGGTCTTGTATTCGGGGGGACATGAAAACACCGCAAGACCACTGGGTATTGGTAAGTGAATGAGCAAACAAAATATCAGAAATTTGAAGAAATACATTGGTGATTTGCGTTGGAACCACTGGTCTAGATTATTGCGGAGGATCATTTGGCATTCCGAAACATGGCAAAGGTGGAGTTTTGAGCCATGCACAGTGCTCAAGGGCTTAGGGAGCAAGCAAGATTTACAGCACCAATCTAAGATACGTCGAAGGGATGTTCTCCCCCTGGGAATGAAGAGGGTAGCTGAGCTGGTCAAGTTAGGGTACCAATCTTGGCCAATGGCTTACCGTCACCTACTGCATTGAGGTCACTAAGAGCTGCCAATGCCAGTCGCTCTGCAGCTCCCAGCAGACTTACCGACCATTTACAAAGCAAAATGGTGAAATCAGTGAAATCAGTGAAATCCTCTACAAATTCCCGGTGATTTGACCTCCACTTAGCTGACCATCTCTCACCTTCCCACCCCATCCCCCCCAAGTCCCCGCCTGCGGAAAGGAGGAACGGGACGGAGGGCAGGCCATGACCAGCTGCGCTGAGGCTCAGACAAGCACCTGTTCAGCTAACGATGAAAACCGAGTCATCCATCCAAACAGATCCAAAATGCAAACATATACATGACCTATGATGACCTATGCATATCTGAATATGTGTCTAAATATATGTAAATATGCTATATATATAATATGTTACATCATGTATCTCATATATTGCAATATGTATATGGCAGTGGGTCAAAACCCTGTACCCCTGGTTCCCCTATCATTAACCATTGGTTTCCTTATTATTGGTTGGTTATTATCCCCTATTGTCAATGGATAATATTGACCCATAGCCATATCTACATGTGATACTGTATGTCCATGTACATGTAATGTGTTCAAGAACACTTGCTCCAGGTGACCTTGCAGAGCTTCAAAAAAAGCAGGCAAAGGTCTTTGGTCTCGCAGAATATGACAGCCACATGTCGCAACCCACAGGGGTTGCTCCCCCGCAGGTGCTTCCCCGCCTCTGGCATTCAGGTTGGGACCTGGTGGGCCTCCTGCAGGATGAAAATGTAAGGTGAGGTTGGTACCTGGCCCCAGCACACGGCGCAAGAGAAGGCTGCACTGACGCTTGAATCGACGAGATCTGGAAGAGCTTCGTGTCGCTCACTTGATGCCCGAAGAATTGCCGTCACAAACTGGATTGTCTGAGGGGGTGCGTCAAATTGTCCCTGAAAAAACTCGTGATATCTCGTAATGCTCTTTGCTTCGTCACAGAGAGACTTGGAGCTTCAATCATAACCATGTGACCATGTGAGACTGCCGAGCACTGAGGAAAGGATTGCAAAAAAAGGACACGCCTCCACCGAGATCAAAGGAGTCTGAAGTCATCATGGCGTTGGGCCGCTGGTTCAAGGCCTCGAGACTTTGGTGAAGCGCTACCAGGTTGCCTCTTCACATCTTTCTCAAAACAGGATAAAATAGTGGACCTCCCAAATCATCCTTTATATCAACCATTTATAGCAACAAACCAACCATTTTGAGGTTACCTCCTGTGTCAACTGCTAGGTCTGCCCTGCAAATAGCTTGTTGCTGCTGGGCTCCAGTGCCTGCTGAAAGTTGTCGATGCGCCACTCGTGGCGCTCCACGACCCAAAACCTGAGACCCTGGGGAAATGCGGGGAATCCAGGGGAAACCATGAGAACGCATGGGAATCCATGGGAATCCATGCATGGGAATCCATGCATCTGAAGGGCCTGAATAGTTTTCAAGTTCCAACAAAAAGAAGGGAAACTCACAAGGATGCACCAAAAAAAAAACAAACAAGATGTCAAACTGGTGTGAAGGTTTATCCTCCAGCTCGGCAAACTCTTCAAAGGTGGTGCCGACTTTCTTGTTTGTAGACCATGATTTGTTGGTGGGTCATTTCACGTGTGAAAATCATTAACGCCAAGTCATGCATCAAAGGCCTGATGAGATCCTGATGAGCCAACCAAGCCAGCCAAGTAGATTTTTCGCCGACTCTTCCCCCGTTGTTCAACGGTTCAGCCTTGCCACAGCGAAAAGCTAAGACTCCCAGCACTTCGCATGTAATTTCCCTTAGCAAGAACTGCCGCAAGGCCTCGCCAAGAAAACAGGATCAAGAAGTAACAGGATCGAGCGAAGGAAAGCGAAGCTTTTCAGAGGAAACACAGGGGAAACACAGGGGAAAACCCACCAAAATAATCCAAAATACTGATAGTCCTGGCGGTATGTGAACCCAAGGATGGCTCAAAACGAGATGCCAACGAAGCCAATAAGTTTGTCTGGTCGATGAGCCACAAAATTTGTGTTGGAAACCTGTCAAGTTGAGTCGAAGACAGGTCTTCAAGGAAACCAATCCACAGCGAAAGGGCACCATGCGGTCAACTCGGGGATGAACCAGGCAATGACTTCATTTTGAACCATGCCCTGTTCTGGAAACCCAATGGTTGGTTTCCGTTTTCTACCTTTTTTCACATTATCTTCATGTTATTCTGTGTGTGTGTGTGTCATTTACCTTTACCTCACTTCTATCTCCTTCGATATCATTCTGTATCATCCTGCATCCTTCTATCTGTGTGATGTCATTGCTTTCTCATGTGTTTTGATGGTTTGTCATTGGTTTAATTCTCGTTATAGTCATTCTATAGTCTTTTGTCGTTTCCCTCGATCTCACTACTGAATCACTATTGTTTCTTTCCATGTCTATCTCCGCTTTTCCCTCTTCCATTTCACTTGTGTGTCGCTTTTGTGCTTTTGTCGATAATCCATATTGTCCTGTGTTTTCCTCTTCCCCTGTCATCTTGCGTCCCTTCTGCCTTCCTGATGAAACCAGATATGAATCAGAACAAAGAATAAACAGGCATTTTAACGTGTACATCGAATTTATCTGTACATGCATGTGCGTAAAAATCTATGTCATCTTATGTCAGCAATAAACATTACTTGGGGATGTGTGAATTTTAACGGACCGCCTGCGATGTGGGCCAAGGGCTCTCGAGCCCTGTGCAGTTCCGCAAGGCCAAACGCCTGGAGGTGTTTGGGACACCACCGCCCTTGCACAGGTTACTTGCTGATGGTAGCCTTGGTGGTAACTCGGTTAGAACCTCGGTGGTTGAACTATGGGAACTATCATCATTTTCACAACTCATCATTTGTGATTAAATGGCTCTTTCTTTATAGGTAAACTAATCATGGCATTGGGATGTTTTATTGGCTACTGAATTCCCCAGTCATGATTAGCATTGAGTAATCGCAAAATCGCCACCGTGGTCAACCACTGGTGCTCTCCCACCAGCCTCAAACGGCCATCCCACAGGCTCTGCTGCAGCATCATGGCATCCCTCTCCGTCGCTGCCATGGACAGGTGGACACTCACCTGGTGGGACACGGTTGGCTCATGCTTGGGGGAATATTGATCACTGAGTCACGAAGTGATCACTAAGCAACAACTCACAAGTAACAATAACTAACAACAATGAACCAAGGCCATGAAAAGCTGATGAATTCCTATGAATTCCAGGTTCCTCAAACACAGAAAGACAGCTATAGACCGTTGAAACCGTCCAAACTGCAATCGTCGCCAAGCCACGCGATGGTTCCGGCGTCGCGCACGGACGTGGAGCTGTCCACTGTCCATCTCAAGGAGCTCAGCCAAATATCCCCGCAGTTCAGACTCGAAGGTCGCCTGAGTTCACCGAGGGACAAACCAAACTGGAGACCGATGGTTTTTGTGATTCATATTAGATCATGTATGTTGGTGTTATATATATATTAATCTATTTATTTATGTATTTATTTATTTATTCATTTATTTATCTATTTATTTATTTATATATTTATATTTACTTGTTTATGTATTTATCTCTTCATAGTTAAACTATTCATTTATTTATTCATAGTTATTTACACAAAAATGTACGCATATATAATGCATGTCGATACATATATATATTTGAAAATGATGTATACATACATATACTCAGGAAGGAGGAAGGAACTTAGATTGCCGTGACCAAAACGGGAGAGAATATCTAACCAACCAGGCTGGTCCGGTGGCTTATTTCACGCAAGAAAAACTGATGAAATTGCACAACATCACGGTAATATATAGTCCTCCTCTCTCCGCTGGTCCCCACCCAGTAACCCCTTGGTATTGCTATGTATGGCTCTATGATGGTTCCAATGATGACAACCGCATACCTCTGCCCCGGTGCCTGCCAACCAACAACGGACACCGCCGCGCTTTCGGCATGTCCCAGCAAACGGCACCGCAGCACGGCAGGCGTCGCACTGGCGAGGCCTGACACGTCAACACTTTTTCGGCTGTGGAAGCGCAAAAAGAAATACTTTCTGAATCTGGTAGGCAAATCAATGATAACCTTTACTTAACCAATGGTAACCATGAATATAAACATATAAAGACTATAGTTTATGAACAAGTAAATCCCATATTTACATTCATGTACATTCCTGCTTTGAATGAGTATAGTCAGAAAGATGCATTGTTGCAATTAAACGAGCTGATTTCAGGCGTTGCAAAAGGCACGTGCAGGTGGCACAAGTCCACCGTCAAGGCTTTCGCCAAGGCTGATCATCTGAGGCCATCATGGAACCAGCAAGGTATATCCATTTGGGCGCCAAATCTCCTGGTTCCCGATAAGAATGCTGATTGGGGGTACCGTTTGGTACCGTACTGTACGGATGTTCCCAAATGAAAGAGGTGAGCACAGATCTGAATCAACCACTGCACGTTCTCACGAGGCAGGTGGGACTCTTGGTGGATTCACCTTGGTCCAAGATACAAATTCTTACGGTGTCGATCCATCTGTACCTCCTGGTAAAACCATGTCAGCTTCATTGCACTGGACGACATGTGTAAAGTAGGATCGCATTTGGTACCAGTAAGCCCTGTCGTGAAGTCAACTGTGAAAATCTCAGCTATTTAATACCACAAAGATTGGACTAAAAACTAGATTGATGGCCAATGCTTGTACGATGATCAAAAATATGTAATGATTGCTGCTGATGATCAAGAAAGAACCATCCTTGAAACACAGTCATCGGCACCCAATGTTCAGTCAGGTTCAGTTTGAAAAAAATCTGCGTGAACACCCCCAAAGATGATGATACGAAATTCTGCTGTTGGGATGTTCGCAACCACTTTGGGCAGAGTGACCGCCCATGATGATTGCGACATGCACATATCCTGATGATCACCCGTTACCCAAGCATACCACTACCGTTAGTCAGTGATGGGCATGCACTGCCCACCATCTTGGGAGGTCTCATGATTTGAGTACCCTCGGACAGTTGATTAACAGTGCATCCATGGTTACCCTCCAGTGATAGCTGGCATGGTGCCATCATGCGCCATTCAACTTCTCAGCAGTTGCCATGGCAATGGTCCTATTTTCCATTGCCATGTTGGACCACCAAAGCTGGTTGGATCCCCGCAGCCCCGCCACTTGGCTGGCCTTCCACCTTCGTTGCTTCAGCTGGAGCCTGGCTGACATTGATGATGCGAGCAACCATAGGTGGCGATGCCACCAAACAAATGCCAGCCAAATAAGAGGGCATATATGGTCTTGATCAATAATGATGGAAAGGTTAGACCAGCAATGCCGGATCACAGCTTATTGGAAAAGCATCCCACGAGTTTGGGTCTGGTCATCAACCAACAGTTGCAAACCGACATGCCTTGACCATTTTCAACTACCAACCCTGTTGACCAACCCTGGTGACCACCCCTGGTCACTATCCTTAGTGGTGAGCCTTGGTTGACCCCCTGGCTGTGCCTTCCGCTGGCGCCGTGGCGTCCGCGGCCGCACCGGGCTCGGGCTGCGGTTGCGTCGTGGGGCTGCGCCCACGCGGAGCTGCTGAGTGGAGGGCATCAAGGGCTCCTTCTGAGTGCGGCTCCAAGGGTGTCTCTATGGAGGTCATGATGTATCTGAGGGTTGTCTCTATGGAGGTCATGTGCCCCAGAGGTCACTGATCCAGCTCTATGAGATCACCGATCCGGTCTACAATGTCTACAATCATTCTGCTTGTAGAGGCTGGATATTCCAAAAGGAGCATGAAGGGAGCTCTACAATCTGCCACCACTGCACCAGGAAATACGGGTCGTATGGCAGTAACTTGTCTATATCCTTTGATATGGATCAAAATCCGCAGGATGTGGAATGATGCAAAGTCGATATACAGTAGTTTGGGGGTAAATGATAAGTATACAGAACGTATACATGCATCGACATTGCATGCGGACATGATATATATCTTTGTACAGTGGGGTGGACTTGCATTATGCACCGGAGAAAATGTCACAGCACTGTCCTCCGCTGCGGTCAAACGGCTCGCGCTACCCGGCCTGTCCAAGTTGGATGCTGGTGTCTACAAACTGATAACACTGGCTGACATGTCTCTCCCCGTTTTGAAACATTTGGCAGGCAGCGAAACCAGCACTGGCTCGGAGGAGGATTACACCAACGTAAGCAATATAGATTAATATGTCATTCATTAAATACATATTAAATCTTAAAATATATAGAGTAAGCAATATAGATTTACCAATGTAACTAAATGTGCCTTCAAAAAAGGGGAATTCGCACAGCACTGAACTCCTGACCTTTGACAGCAAAATCCAACATCGGCCTATCCAAGATCCTCAATAAACCACCACGATCCACCACGATTTGGAGGGGAAGCATCCGCTGTTTATGGTCGCCAGGGTGCATTGGAAGATCTCCATGGATCTCTTTTGTTGGGGGGAAATGACATCATAGCATGTCATAACCATCATTTGGACCATTAGAAATCATATGAAATCATTATCCACTCAGAACCCATTCTTCATCCCACCTATCATAATTCATACTTATCAAAATATTACCATCATTATCCACCAGTATATCCACTATTGGTGAGTGATGATAATCATTGTCGCAAAATAATAATGGTATCCACCAATATCCAGGCAATGATGCCATCATAACCATTGGCGAACATTATCCACTCGCAACCAACTGTTCATCCCACCTACTAACTCTAATCATCAACAAACATCAACATTGACAATGCAACCATTACTCATGTAATTAACCATGACCAAAATCGACCAGTGGTGTTATTTATTCGTTAACAAGTTTTGATGAATCAACTCACCACTACGAATTCACCTTCAGTCACCATCAATTCATCACAACTTCACCTTCAGTCTCCTCATGAAGTCGCCACGTCCCGACTTCCATCGGTACCACGGGGCCGCCATTGACGCCTCTTGGGCGTCATGGCTTGGCGCGTCGAGGGGCTGCGCCGCAGCGCGTTGCGAAAACGGAAGTCCTGGGCTCGCCGCCCAAGGTGACCCGGGGACCACGGGGAGCGGATGCTCAGCTGATGATGATATCATGATGATAATGAGGAGGAGGAGGATGATGAGGAGGAGGAGGATGATGAGGAGGAGGAGGATGATGAGGAGGAGGAGGATGATGAGGAGGAGGAGGATGATGAGGAGGAGGAGGATGAGGAGGAGGATGATGATGATGAGGAGGAGGATGATGATGATGATAAGGAGGAGGAGGACATCAGTGAGGGGACGATGGAGTATCACTGATGTTATCAGATGATGATCACTATGTCACTCAGTATGATTTTCATACGCAGAATTGGGGACCAGCTGAAAGTGGCTGAAAATTCTCGCCCGGCTCCTGTGGGAAATGTTGCTTTGCCTTGAAGTCTTTTGGTCCAGAAGGAAAACGATCCTGAGATCGACATCAAACGCCATCCAAGGCCACCAAGGTTGCAGAACGTATCTTGAGCAAACTCCATGTCAATCACAGCTAAACTTCATGCACCTGTTTGACACATCTGAACCAATCAGTGCAAATTGTCATGGCTGTATCAAATCAAAAGAAACAGTAACCTTCAATTTGGCACCAACCTTTAATTTTGCTCCAAAGCATTTAGAACTCAACTGCGAAAGCGAAAACCAACGCCTACTTGTAAACCTATACAGTAGCCTCTTTGCTACTCCTACCGTCCTACTGTACCGAGTTTCAAAAATACAGTCAGCCTAACCATCACATGTTTAGACTACACCCCCAAAGAAAAACGCCAAAACCGTGTGGCCCTTGTCATTTCTTGACGCTTCTCAGCACCGCAACAGTTTTGCCTAGTGTCCCCAGACGTGCTGTACAACAAGGCTTGATACTCGCGATTTTTGATCTCCTGCACAGTGGTGGGTTGTGGCAGAGGCTAACTCTTTCTTTGCATCTGAAATCAGACACGGATTTTGTGATGTTGCCATGTTGTCGGAGGTAGGGTGGCCCAGTGGCCAAGTGGATCAGTTGTCGTCCCGGAAATATATCAAACAATCGATCATCATAGACAATCTATGATGAAAGGCAGTATCCACAGCCATTTTTTGTTGGTCAATAGATGAGTGGAAATACATGCCAGGGATGGCTGGTCTGAAAGGATGTTTCACATGTTTCTGGAGATGAAGATGCATCAAATCATGTAAACATACTGGACATACCATCCACATACTCGATACCCATCGGTACTCTGAAAACTAAAGGAAGTTTTGAACCATGGTGGCCATGCTATGTTTGGATCCATGGTATGTTTGGATCCATGGTACTTTAAAAACTCAAGGAAGTTTTGGACCATGCTAATCCATGCTATGGATCCTTTGGAATCCTTTGGATCCTTCGGGATTTTTTGGATCCTTGGGATGGCCACAAATCTATACCTCCAAAGGATCTCCTGCGCCATCTGCTCGCGCATGGCCAGGTGGAGCGCACGGGAAACGCAATCCATGAGGCTCCAGGCCCAGGTGGCAACTCGAAAGTCAGATCGGTCCAAGGTGGAAATGCTTGGACCCAAAGTAAGTCTCACACTTAGAAAATCATAGTAAACCATAGTAAACTACAATGAGTAAACTACCAAGATGAGTAAACTACCAATCATAGTAAATCATAGTAAACCATAGTAAACCATAGTAAAATCTTTACTAAAATGAGTAAACTACTAAGATAAACCACCAAAATGAGTGGATCTGCAAACCGCAGGCCAAAGAATAGCATGACATGCACATTGTGCAAAACCGCATCGTTCCAAAATTCAATGAATCAACATGCAAGCTGGTTTGATGTCATTGATCTCATGCTGAGTTGCTTGGGTCACATTCTATATCAAGTAGCTAGCAGCGAGCAGTCGATTGAAAGAGTAGAAGATCCCGGCTAAGCGTTATGGGTCCAGCGGGTCTGCATGCCTCTGTGACTCTATTTTACCATGTTAGATCTACAAGTTTGTCCATTTGCATTGTCATAATCCAGGTAATCATCATCACCACCACTGTCCACAATGTTCCTGTCATCAACTGGATGTGTCTCTGCTCCAGTGCTTCTGGAAACCAACGTGGCTGCTAGGCTAGACTGCATTCAACCATGGGGAAGGGGAATGTCCTGATCTGTTTCCATATCTTCATCAAACAGTAGTCCTGATTTGTGCATATGTGTACTACGACTACATAGTTTCCACATCCTAAAGGTTTTGTCCATGAATGATACAGTCACAATGAAACAGTAATCCTGATTTGTACTGTACATGGGAGTAGTATACCCATTGTGCGTTACCCCTGCGCATCACCAACTGCTGGCTGGACTATGTTTGACATCGGCCGGCAAGGCCGGCGCATGCCTTGGCTTGAGCCCGGCCTGGCTGAGTCAACATCTTACATGAGAACCCTGCCTATAGTGGCGTATTGTTCTGCTTGATGATCCTCTGGTTGCCATGCACTACGCCAAGGATTAAGGAGGATGATGCAGCGAATCAAGCAGGTTCAGATTCTGTTAAGGGTGGACCACAAGTCCTTAGATCCAACCATAGAGTGTTTCCTACCACATTGGATCGAAAGATGCAGAGTTCCAACATGTTCCAACAAGTTGAGGCAGCCAATGATGTGCGTGATTACGGCTACAAGCAACACTTAATGCATGTAAACATACAACATGCGTGTATATAGGCCTAGACATGCATTGTGAGATTGTGGATCAAGAAACACCCGTGCATTATTGTCTCCACATTGCGAGGCACCACTACATTGGCCCAGGTGTGCAATGAGTGTCATGACTTGGAATCAACCCAGCCAGCAAGTACCCAGCTACACCTATGGCGCAGGACACACAAACCGACACCATTGGGTACGTGGAAACAACACACCTGTGTGTACAGTGTATTTATGTGCATGATGTTGTCAATTCGATGTGTGATCATCGTCATCATAGATGCCATTGTGATCGCAAGCATCGAAAAAGAGATCGTCAAACAAGAACATATTTTGGTTCCAAGTTCTGTTGGAAAGTGCTGATGCATTGGAATTCGAGCAAAATGTTAGGTACATCTGACTGCTCCAAAAAGGTGCCGTGTCACGAAACCGTTCCGGGAATGGCAACCCGTAGTTCCAAATCCAGAATTCTAAGTTTCAGCCCGGCGCTGAAAAAAAAATGTGAATGTGTGATGCTGCAAGGGTCTTTAAGGCAATAATTGATATGTCTTTGAGTTAAATACCCTTGCAGTCACCTTAAATAATTAATGTGTCACCTTAAGTCAACCTACCTGCAACTGCGTTTTGACCTCCGAGGCATGTGAATCAACTCTTTCACTTGCAGTGCGCTTGTGCTAAACCATCACCTGGAGCCTATGGACCGGACCGGCACTCAACCACTACTGCATAGGTGGCTGCAAGCAATCCCTGCCCATGATGTAGCCAAAACATGCCAAAACCGCAAAATGAGGACTAGGTCTCATGGTAAAATGTACATTTCGGCGGTGCCATGATACTAGAGACTGCCCCCCATCATGTTTCGTAGATGAAACCTCTACAAATCAAAAGGTGTTGGATCTTTCTCCATCAGTACATGCATCGCCACTGTCTGTTCCTTGAACACTACTAGTACCGATATACTGACATGGTCTACGCAGCTATCCCCCGGTCTCATCCCAAAGGTATCACAGAATCAAAGGGTCGCCTTTTTGGGGGACAACAGTGTTTCATTTTCCGGATTTTGTGCAGTTTTACATATGTATATGTATACTTGTCGGCAGTGGATATGGTTGTCCACCTGCAGTTTTCGCATCACGTTTCGCATCGCTGCCTCGGGTTCCGACGCCCGGGAGGCAGATCTTGGGGTCCCAGGAGTCAAGATCTGCATCTCGAAGCACCTCCTGGGAAAGGTGGTCATGGTGGAACCACCTTGAAGGTGAGCCACCTTGGTCGAACCACCTTGGTGGAACGTTGAATCTGCTGAATCTCGTGTTGAACCCGGTGTTCGCTAGAACGGTCGTCCTTCTGACCATCATGTTCAGCAACCATCATTGTATTTCATCAGATTTTACCAATCATTATGAAAAACATTTGACCGTGTTTTCACCAAAACCACTATCATCAGTACGCTTCATGATTTCAGTGTGTAAGTACATATATTTAAAGTATATATATAGTTATATATACATAAATACATATATACATATACATACACATATATATACATATAAATAAATATATATATATATAAAAGAACGTCATATGTATGTATCTAATGCCTCTCAAGATTTTTCCTTCAAGAAACTCACTCAAGGGAAGTGCTCACACCGTGAAGACGCTGGTTTTCAGTGGTGCCCCCTGATCCCATAGTTTGAAACGAGTCACCACCTCAAACAACCCTTGGGATGGGGAAGCCCTGGTTGTGGGATGGGATTTCACACTGCAAGCATCCACGTTGGGAACAGCGAGAGGAAGTTCCATCACCATGCCACAGAGCATCAGTGGTACACATGCCACACAAGCAATGGCACAACACAGCACAACCATGGTGTGATGACTCAGATTAGCACGGCCCCGCTGATAAATCGTCAATTCAGAGATCTGACTGCTTTCTCTGTAGCAGCTCACAGCGTTTCTCATCATTTGTCATCACTGCAATAGCAAGAAATACTCCTAGAGTTCAGAATCTGGGCTCCACGTATCTCCAAGTAAACGGGGGCAAAGAAACAGCAACAAAACTAACAATCGATCCAGGATTTGAGGATTGGAGCTGTGGTCCCGGTCATCTTTGGGGACTCTTGCAGGATGTGACAAGTTTGAACGGTTGTTCTCCAAGCAGGAACATGCACAAGTGGCCGAGAGAATAAGTCACCATTGGGAGCCACAACTTGGGAGCCTCCCACAACAGCAGCATGCCAAAAATATGTTACTGGACCTGTCTAGTTATGCTGGTCATGGATCCCAAGCCATAGGATTTCAATCTGGCTGATTCCAGTCATGATAATTACACACCAACATACGGGACGTACGTATGTAGGTCTCCACCTACATAGGTACGTATGCATGGAATGTAACCGCATGTAATGAAATCTGGTGGCATAATGTAACGACTGTAAGTAAGGAAATCCATTGCAGTGCAGGTATACATGGCTGTGGCTCAAGAAAAGGTCATGGTTCGTTCCGCCATGATCTGGAGGTATGGATCGGTCTGGCTGACATTCGTTTTGGTACGGATTGGGGGTGTGGATCGCGTGTGAGCTTAGCCCTTGATCTGTCTATACTCGACTTTTTGAGACGCAGCCACACAGTGTGTGTGTGTGCATGCATGCATATGACTCTACACCTAATACTAATTCATGCAATAAACTCGAGGAGCATCTCGTGTGTACAAGCCATATTTGCAGCTAACTTATAAAGGAATGGAGTCTAGAGCATGTGGAGGAAACACTGAGCCGTGGGACCCATGTGCAAGATTGAAGTCCAATCACAATCCGAACGCGATGTTGCAACGACCATTTCATCAAGACCATGCCATATTCAGAGCGCCAGCAGTGGTACACATGCCACACAAGCAATGGCACAACACAGCACAACCATGTTGTGATGACTCAGATTAGCACGGCCCCGCTGATAAATCGTCAATTCAGAGATCTGACTGCTTTCTCTGTAGCAGCTCACAGCGTTTCTCATCATTTGTCATCACTCTAAATCCACCCTTGTGACACATTGTGACATCAAACAAGGCACAACTACAAGAAAATTCTAAGCAAAACTCGAGATGCTTAGAATCGGTATCGACGAAAGAAACCAAAACCACTTCAACTGGACAATCTTGAGCTGCATGCGTCACGCATATTTATGCATCTCCGTTTTGGAAGCTGCCATCGGCCTGGATGTGCGCCGAACTTTGGGCTGGCGAATTTGCATGAATTGACAGCCCATAACGCCAAATAGCTTCTGTAGGCACAAGTCCTTACAGGAGATTTTGTAAGGAAATAGAGAACGGCACCTTCAACAGGAATTCTCCTCGTGAGTTTCACCTTCCAAGCGAGCAATGTTGGCACCTTGGTCGTATAGCTATCAATCAAACATGATTTAACCAGTTGGGCCTCTGGCCGCATATTGACCATCAACCAACAGCAGGTTTCTACACCCTACTATCAATATACCATCTGGGATCATCTGGGATATGCATAGACAATCAGAATTGGTTGGCTGGTTCCCGGCTACAGTCCCATCGGCCCATGATCCATCAAGTTGTTGCCCGGTTGCATGTCCTCGTGCTGAAGATTTTCCTTCAGCAAGGCAGTGGCAGTCAGAAGCCTCCAACAGTCGCATTTGCAAGGGAACAAACCCAGAGCCCTTGGGGGTACCGGGCAACCAGCCAAAGTCATCCAAGCTGCCTCGTGATTCGGGTGGAGCTTCATAGCTACGAAACAGGTCAGAGATGAGGGAACCCCTGAAGCGAGGATTAGAAAAAATTCAATGCACACAACATATCAATGTATGATATCTGACTTCATGTGCACTGCACACACCTGGACTTCATACACTGCACCTTTTCCTGGGCAAAAGCCTTTGCGGCTATTCTTTACATATGTACAACAAAATAAACATAATCAATAGTCAATCATCATCCAGATCATCATCACGTTATCTATCGCGGTGATGAATTGGTTGTACCAACATCAAGTAAGACTTGGTCACGCCATCTGAGTCCTTTCCTCGCCTCGAGTCCCAACTGACGAAGTCGCACACAGCGACTTTGCTAAGCGCCTGGGATGGCATGAAGGCACTAAGATCACTTGGCTGTGGGTCAAAGTGGTGATGACCAATCGCGAGGCCTTCTAGATGGGTTGGTTTATGATGTGATGTTGAAACATCGAAGTATGTGTATATAAATGAAAAAACTCAAATATAGACACAACCAAATGAAGAATTCGCATCAACCGATCGACACTGTGGACAGAATCCACTTCTGACCACAACTGGCAGGGTTTATAAACCAAAAAGAAAGAAATGGTTGATTGACTAAATGGTGTGCCCGCTATTTTCCGCTTGGAGCAGGGCCTTTTCTTGCTGGGAACATCAACTTGGGGATACCCGGAAGGGGAATTTGCGGATCTAGCTGCTACAATATCACAACCAAGAAGAATATGAATGCAACCAGCAATATCGCGGTAGCAAGAATTGCTGAGGATATAGCCATCACATGGTACCCCAAGTCACCTTCCCGAATCCCAAAGTACATTGAAGTATAATAATGCCTTCCGTGCCTTCCGTTGGGAAGCCAGGCATCTTTCGGATCTTTTGGGTACACCACGGCTATAGACTATCGCTGCCTCACATCTTCTGTGAGCAAAAAAGGCATGAGCAAGTTCCAAAACTCCTTAAGATATCCTCTTGGGGACATACCACTAGTATCCACTAGTAGTCACTAGCAATAGCAATCAACCATGAAATGCAGTAGGGGTGATTAGTTCCCGTGGTTGATAGAAAATCATCTGACCTCGAGAAAATGCCGTTAGCAAAGACCCGTGTCGGTTACGCTGCAACAGCACCATGGGTTGATCCGCCTCATAGATCTGGTTGACGCTGGTCAGCTGGTTGATCTCCTGGATGAGAAAGAGCAATGGAGTCAATGGCCAAGCTCAGAGGTCCTAAGATGTCCTAAGATGTCCTAAGATGTCCTAAGATGTCCTAAGATGTCCTAGAACATCGGAGAACCACTGTGGAAGGGAGAACCACTGTGGAAGGCAACCAAATTCTGGCCCCTCAAAATGGACGCACTGCAAGAAATCTTAGATGAAAAAATACCAACTTGATCAGGAAATATCAGGAAGATCATTTTCTGATTGCAAGTAACATCAGGTAAGCATGTTTGGTTTAATGTTGAGGTCTCAAAGGTGAGCCCCGTCTCGTTCGATCTCCCAAGGCTACATTGCAGAAAAATCGGGAGGCACGGATTGCCTCCAGAATAGCTTGAGCAAGACTGATGTGGATTGCATGCCCATCCCTTTCTATTCTTTGCGATTCCTTCGATGAAAACATGGGGGCTGTGCTTGTGTCTATCGATCGAATCTATCCATACATCAATCTACCTGGCAGTCATTGCATGCATTTGTGTGACATGACCGGGTTGATCTCATTCTCCGTTCTGAAATTCCAGCTAGAGCCACAGCCGCTGGCATTGGTCTCTGGTGAACCATCCCAGCAACTTTCTGAATATCCCATCTCCTCCAGGACCCCTTGTGCTGTCGACACTGCTTGCACCTGCGAAGCCCCAAAGTTCTGAGTCTTAGCCAAGCCGTCACCATCCATCACCATCTATCACCTATTACTGCGTGGTGTACCACCATAGCTGGGGACGATCAAACATACCCAGGCGACCAAGGTGGGTGTTGGTCATGGGGTGCCTAGGGAGATTCATCATCATGCTCTCTGTACCATCATTGGGGTCATGGCCCTCGGGCAGATGGGCACGGTTCCAAACAACAAGTTCATCATAACAAGCCAACGCCGCCCATCAAAGAGGCGTCTCGCTAGGCAAACTCGGGGCAGTAATGGAACCGAATCATATTATAACTCTAGGGGAAAGGTGGGGCTGGGAGATGTGCTTTTCAGAAAGACTTTGCATCTTGGAAGGGTCACCAGAGTCTCATGTCTGTGGTTCAGCAATGGTGAGCATCGATGCCCATGTCTCTGCGTCTGCATCTGCACATCTAACGTCCACTGACTTCCATTATCATATATACATGATGCATTGTATATGCATCCATTACTGTAGATAGTTACGCAGATTGTTTACTGATTGGTTTATTGCAGTTATAGTACCACAGTGGTTTCAACATCTGTAGATATGCCTGATGTACTTTACATATCAACCACTGTGCAGCCTGCCAACTATGAGTATGCAGCATGAGCATCAAAAAAACAAACGCCCATGAAATTGCAGAAAACCCATGGGCTCAGCCCTCTGATGCAAAACCCTGAAGGTCAACAAGAAGGGAGGCACCCATAGGCATCCATGGGCACCGCTGCTACCCATTGGCACAATGGAGTCTTCGGCATCCGAAACCCTTGGTCCTGTCAAATAAGAAATTTCAGAGTTAAGTTTTCGTATGCAAACAAGCCTTCACTTCCCCGGCCTCTACCGGTGGCCAAAGGCTCATGTCACAGGCGCAAGAGCCGTAGGAAAGAGCACCTGCAGTCAGGAATGTCATCAGCAACGTTGCTACTGATTATCACTAAATGGACTTTCCATCTATCATTGGCAGCATCAACCCCTCAATGTTCATTGTAGAAGAAAAATCAGTACTTTGGGGACAAGTATTGTGTGTTCAATACTATAATGAAGTATTAGTGAATAAAATAACTGTGTGAGGGAAAGCAATCATTCGTATGTTCAATGCTTGATTGGCGAGAAGCCAATGAATTCATTTCTGCATCTCCCAGTGGTGGAGGCAGCGCCTCCCAACCTTTCCTCGCCGCGCTGCTGTGCATAGACCAGCAAGTCCGCCCTAAGCGCGCAGCGACCCCCAGCGGCCAGCACCTGCCTGCAATGCTTCAGCCATCACAAATACAATCCACCAACTCTATGGTGACGAATAAGCAGATCACAAATACTGATTTGGGTATAGACAATACTAATATGTACTGATCCTATCCATGACTCAGGAGTGTACAACCAATACGAGGTGCAGTGAATATCAACACAAATTATGGTATGGCCAATAATGGCATGACCATCTAAAATCCAAAGTACGACCCATGAAACTTTAGGACTACCAATCCTGGGGTATCCGGTATAAGCAAAAAGTAGGGCGTGCCAAAACCAATCGAATATACAATTCCCACTGGGAAACCAGTTCCCTACCAATCACAACCAGTTCCAGGCCTCCAACAGAGGCTGGGGTAAATCTAACAAGCAATCCATTCCTGGAGTATGAACCAGAAGTGTACAGTAGAAGGTAATGGGACAAGAAAAAACATTTGCTAGCCAACACTCAGCTAGAGGCATGGTGTCCCGAAGTTAGGGACCGTGGCTTCAAAAAATAAGCCGGCGTAGATCCCCAACAGCGGCCGGTGCACAAAGATTTGGCATGTTGTGGCAAGGCAACTCGCTATTATTGACTGGAACAAATAAAGTAAGTATTAGCGTTTTATTAAGGATTCATGTTACTCTACATGGGTTTACATACCCCTGGTATAGGCTACTTCGAAGATTGATTGGAGGCTGGCATAGAGAAATTACTTCTCCATCGAGTTGTTGACTGTATGAAAACCCGTCCCCCCTGGGCAGAATGTAGCTGCCATGAAACATGGCTGCGCAAGAACCACACTGGCTTCAGCATGCTGTTACATTGCATGCGCATAGAGACCGTCAACTAACTTGATCATGATAGGCATCCCCATTGACTCATGCGCGCATTTAAATTGAGGTTCGCCCATAGGTTTGCCAGCCAGCGCATTTGCCATCACAAAAAGTAGTCCACGGAATGGTTGTGAGACTCTGGTTTTCTACGTTCCCAGAATTTTTTGGCCTAGAACACTAGCTTCCCGGAACCTTGGCCAAGGACTCTGGTTTGCCAGGTCCCCGAACCTTCTAAAACCAAAAACTTTGGCGCCCCTTTTCCTGGCGCTGGGTTCCCGGAACCCTGGTCCCCGGAACCCCGCTGCGATCCCATGTGTTCCCAACATCCTGGTTCCCGCAACCTTGGGTTCCCGCAACCGTGGGTTCCCGCAACCCTGGCTTCCCGAGATCTTGGTTCCGGAACCCTCACTTGCGGAACCCTCAGTTCCCGGAACCTTGGGTTCCGGCGCCATCGGTTCCCGGAACCTGCCAAACGAGGCGGCAAGGTCCAGCACGGCCCCAGATCACCCCGAAGGCTATGTGGGCTGAGACGAAAAAGCATTCTGCTGTTGAGGAAAAATTCTAAGGTCTAAAGGCTTTGGGATTGCGGCCTGAAAAATAAAGCGGCGGCTGAAACTATGAATTCAGAATCAATAAAGGATTGGAAGGATAAGAAAGGCGATGCGTCGAAATGAGAACCCACGGATTGATCCTGAGCAAACCTGAGGTTGTCTACAAGACAAAGCGCACAGAGCTTGATCTGAGATCTTGGCAGCAGAGCAGGCAAGCGGATGCGGCAAATTTACAAAATCCGTTTGAATTCGCGCAAAGAACTACTCGTACCAGTACCGTCCAGATGTTCAATTCCAATTGGTTTGGCGCCGACGGTATACTCACGATATGATAACGACATGTCATCAGATTATACAATATGTGTATGGGTTATCTTTCCTGGTTCTGAAGAACAACACAAGAAAATGTTGAAGCGTATGCGTATGCACAAACACACTCTCGCTCATTCGTCCCAAGTCACTCGAAACTGAGACTGGGCTCCGTGCCAACCAGCGCGGTGAACGCGCAACTCATAAATAGCCCACGCATGTCCAAGTAGCTTGTGTAATTACACACTTGTGCGGTTGCAAAACGTGGCCAAGATTTGTCACGGATTGTTGGAGCACAAGTGATGATCAAACAAGGGCTGGGGCGCCTCATGGTGGCCCAAGCTTTGGTGATCTTAAGAACCACCGCCCGAACTCCAAAAATGTCGCAGCCACTGGGACGCCCCAGCACGGGCCAGGGTGACATGGCCAGGGACTGTAGGGCCCATCTGCCATCTTGCGCCTGCGCAAGGCAGCAGCAGGCTCCCAAGAACCAACGAGCCAACTGGATAGGCCTTCCATATCCATATGCATCTATGCTTGGCAGCGGCTAAGAAACAGAAGGAGGCGCTTTTGCTTTAGGATTGATGGAATGACAGAAGGAATAATCAAAGACAGTCTGCTTGGTACTTGTTGAAACTGCAAAAGCATGCAATGGTATTTTCATGTATTTTCGTTTCAACCCACGCACGTCTGGGCATGGCCTATAAAACTGGTATACAGAAACCATACCTTCACGGTGAAATGAGCCACGTTTCAGTCTTGTGAGTCCGTATCATGGTTGGTTGTTAGACCACCACTTCTTGCTGCTGACATCCCAATGCCTTGGTGGCGTGGCAAAGAATCCCGATATACACTGTTGATGAATCATTTGGGGATGCATCCGTATATTTGGACTGCCGGTAATATGTCAATATGTTTTGCATATCAATGTATGCATTTACATATCTATCGACATATCATTTGAATATACATGTACCAGTTTGTATCCAACTTTTTTCTCCTTTACTTAGGCTCGAAGCGTAAGCTGTGGCCCAGCAATGATTTCTTATCCACAGCTCTACCCTGCATCATGGAAATCAGGGCCGAGGCATGCTCCTCTTGAGCAGCCACAAGGCTGTCACAGATCTCCTGGAAGGCGGTGGGAAAGGAAAAATTTGGGTCCTTGGCGGTCAGGGTCCGAGCCACCGTCGATGCGATGGAGCCGCAAAAAAGCGCTGGCGTGTATTTGTTGAGCTTTGCTGCGCAAACTCTCCTGAATCTCCCTTGCCATAGTTGGCTTCCTGCCTGGGGCAGGTCGTCCCGCAAACCAGGAAGGCGTAGGGCGAGCAGCCTCTTGGGATGGCAGATCCATGTGCTACATGGAAGTACATGGAAGGCCAGGACATACCTGCTTGCTGATGATCACATCAACAGACGGAGCCCCTCCGGTTGGTCCCCATGCCGCTGCCGATGATGTACTGCCACATGCCTCTCGGGCGGGAGCCGGTGCCGCTAGAGCGAAGGCCGGTGGAGCCTTGGCAGTTGGTCCCTCAATTGGTGCCCCTGGCCCCTGCCGCTGCCGATGACACGGCTGGTGCTGGACCTCCTTTGCTGACCTCTCGAGGCGCAGGACGACCTGGAGCGGAGAGAGCAGTTGGTTTTCCAGTTGGTCCCGCTGCCGCTGCCGCTGATGTCTTGGGTGGGGGCGGCCCCTTCATTGGCGGCCGCAATTGCATCGCACATACAGGGCCACCTTCTGAATGATACCATCCTCCGGCTGGCGCAGAATGCCTTTTTGGCTGTGGAGCCTTGGCTTTTGGCTTCGGCTGCGGTTGGCGTCGGCCTCGGGGCGCCATCGCAAGAGACGCAGAGAGGACAAAGAAGCAAAGGAAATGGCTTGAGCCCAATGGCTTTGAATATATATGTGTATGTGTGTATATATATATATATAGATATATATGGATGAATGGACGATTCATGAACGTTCGTGGTACACACAGCCCCCGGGCCAGGCAATGGTCAACAAATCATGACTGGTTTCCCTTGCCTCCAGTGCCAGCCCGGCTCGTAGAACCTGACCCACCTGACCACCGTGGATTGGTTGCTTGGTTGGTCAGCTGGTTGGGGTGCTCCATTCGGCGATCATCCTGCTGATAAAAGCGATAGAAGACATGGGATGTCAAGTTTGAAGTTGGTGAATAGGTTGTGAGCCTGCCATCCTGAGCAGGCAACTTATGTCTACTCCGAAACCTCGGCAACCCTTCAATGCGTTCAATCCACGAGATTATGTGGCCCATGATCGCATGGTGCGAAATATTGGAACTCTGCCTCGCTGCAGGCTCCATTGTCCCAGTCAAATGCTGCATTTATCGGGCGACATTCCAAACGGTCAAGATTGGCAAAGCTTCGCCGGCATTCTCACGTGATATCACAGTTGCTTGCTTGCTTGCTTGCTTGCTCGCTCGCTCGCTCGCTTGCTTGCTTGCTTGTTTAGTTGATTGGTTGGTAGGTTGTTTGGTCGTTCCCATTAGTGGGTTCTATATCCATCTGTACAGAGATTTAGCTATATACATATTATGTCATCCTATGTCTACACGGGCAATGCGTATAGATTCACGACATATATCCATATACAGTAAATAAATTTCAGACCCTGCAAGCACCGAGCAAACTCGACAATGTGTGTGCGTGTGTGTTCGTCGATGGCCTCGTTCCAAAGCTGGGAACTTCCACTATGGCCTGAGCAGAGAGAGAGAGAGAGAGACCTCTGCAAGTCAGTTGTGATATGTTGTGATCATATGGCTGAATAGGGGAATAACCGACAATGGCACCAGCGGCACCAGCAAGTCATAGGGATTTAGTGTATCCCATTTGCCCGTGATTAGGTTCTCGTCCAACATCCCATGTGCTGATGCTACTGGTATGTTGCCATCATGATCATACTCCGTCCGGCAAATCTCATGAAATCAACACGTGGTGATGCTTTGTTGGGTGGTTGATTGCTTTCAATTCAGCGAGCATGAAGAAAGAGCACTATGTCACACACAATGTTGATGTTGTGAAACCTATATCTTACTTTGGGACAATGAACTTAAACACACCACCATGATTTGATGCAAATGCCAAAAAAAAAAAACAAAAAATCAAGAAGGCTAACACAGAAGATATCAGTGGGAGAAAACAGGACTGCGCATGTGGCAAAAAGATTTCAGAAAAAAAAAAAACAAAAAAAGATTTTGGAGACTTCCAAGTGTAAGTTTCTGGTGCATCAGCCTGTAAATCGATGTTTCCCAAAATAGGAGACCTCCCCAAATCATCCTTTATACCAACCAATACTACTAATAAACAAACCATAACTTTGGGGGTTGCCCCGTTCCAAAGAAACTACCAAATCAAGTCGCTGGGCCTGTGAAATTTGACTCTAAACGAGGCCCTTGGCCTGGTAGCGTTGTGCTCTTCTCCTCAGGGTGTGGCCAAAAAAGCTTGAACTACAAAGGGATTGAAAGATCTTTTAGATTCTGCAAGTAGACCTAGAACTCTTGGCTTTTAATGTTCTCCATTTCGGGATAAAGTAGAAATCGGAAGTCGCTTCAATTGAGGGGATGAGATGGACATGGTGCGGGATTCTTGCAAGAGTCATCTAGCCCTCAATCTGAGGGCTGATGCTTGGTCATGGCCTTTATGCTGACTCACCATGCATCTTTGGGTGAGCCCTGTGAAGTGATCAAGCTCACATGGCCACAAAACAGTCTTCCTCCAAATCTCACAGAGCCAGATGAAAGTTTCTCATGGCTGGCTCTCATAGCGCTGATGGAGGACGCGAAACTGCTCAAGACGCACAAGTTTCTGCGGCTCGCCGGATTCATCATGCCTGCCTTTGGCAGTTCAATTGGGATGCTGAGTGGCTTTTTTATACACTGATATACCCTCTTGCAAATGTATGCCGCATTGTAGGTATAAGGAGTAGGCATGTATGTGCAGAATCTATGCTTGCATGCGATACAATGCTGCTGAGTGCAACACACTGTAGCATAGAGTTCATGCGATACAATGCTGCTGAGTTGTAGCATAAAGATGCATAAAGTCTATATTTTAGTTTGCCCATCAAGATGCGCGCCCCAAGTCACAACAACCAATCGACCGCCAGAAGTCAAAGCTCCTGGTGGTGACCCATCGCTAGAGCCTCGGAGAGCTTCGCTGTGGAACGTTGCATCAATGCATCAATGGATCCATGGGGAAATACACGAAATATACATGAAATACATGAAATACATTGACAACAAGCTGATCATTCAGAAAAATGATAATGCATTGATCAACTGATCAAATGGATTGATCAGCTAATCCCATAATAGTAATTCTGATCAATATATCAGTCATGATTATCATAGGTTGACATCAATAGATAAGCGATGGATATCTATCGATTCCAGATGGGTACCACTGTGGATGGCACTGGACCTACACATGGCAAGCTCCATGAGTCAAGTTCCCCATGAATCACCTTCGAATGGTGAAGCATTGACCCCTGCCATGCCAGCTGTTTCAGCTTGCCATGGCGCACCAATGGCGGGTACCATGGTGACAACCACTAAGCCATGATGAAGGCTGTGGAAGCTAACAAGGTGAAAGTGCTGAAGACTTCAGAATGAAGAATTGTGTAGTTTCGAATGTTAGGGGTACCCTTCAAAGATCCAATATTGACCATCTGCAATAATAAATCAACCATCTTGGCGGTCCTATTTTGAGAAACCCCCATTTTGTAAAGTGCACTGTCGTACGAGAAATGAAACCTCTGTGCTGTTGATTCATGGAAATTCATGGAAATTTCACAATAAACACGTGTTCATCAGAAATTCCAACTGTTGATATTCCGCCTCTGCCAGGCAGCATACTCCCTACAATGAACAACCAAGTCGCCCGGCGCATTGCTCACGTGCGCGACTGATAAAAATTGGTGCGTCATAAGCGGGACTGATCATGCAATTGTTAAAATGTGTCAATACATATAATACATGTCACATGTTAATGCATATAGTATATGTTTTGACAATGTTTAACATGTCAAAACAACTATATATGATCACTAATGGATACCGTAAAAGCCGTAACAGCTTTTCAAAGCAATCTTCACCCAAACCCCATGTCACAGTGAATTATAGGTACATTGCCAGTAACTCATGGACCTTTTCAACCTACGGTGTTACATCTATTATATACTCCGAATAATCTGCTTCACTCTAGCAATTAATCTCTTCTGTTGGGTAGTTGTTGGTCCTGGTACCACAACTCCAAGAAGGATGCTTTGCCAATCCCGTTGCTGATCTGAATGCATCTTGTCAGAGATTCCAACCCGGATCTTGCCCTAGCTTCACCCAGCCCCAAACGAACTATTCGGATTTGGCTGGGGTCGGTCAAACCAACTGGACGCCTGCTTAGACATTTCAAAATTATTCACGTGATTCGCACGGAGTATGTATGAAGATGAGGTATTGACCTATGCAACTTCAGAAATCAATAGAAATCCTTCTTTGTACTCACCGCATTAGTAGTCAGAGGACGTCAGAGGTTATATCCATGCTGGGGGGTCATCAGCCAAGGCACCAGCCCGCCCTGAAGCATCGGCTTTCGCGCCATTGGACCCATGGCTCCCGGCCGACAGGGCAGCAGCTCGGGCCAGTAAGGGTGCACCTGACACTGCAGAGGAGTGGGATCAGTCGTGGGATCGATGGGTCCATGGATGCGACCCCTGTGATTGGAGGGATGATTAGAGGTCTTTCCCAAACATTCAAGTTGACAAAATATCACTTTGGCTTTCAGCAAAAGGTAAGTACCAGTATCAACACCTTTGGGATGCCGGTTCGATAAAGTTGGGGGTTAGAAAGCAGACACCTCTCAGGAGCTCCTGAATTCAGCACACTCTCATGCGCTTCAGTATCCTATATGAGCAGCTGCTTTTGTTCATCCAAAGTCTCTTGACGATGCTTTGAAGAGTGGACCCGGCCTGGTTCAGTTAAAACACAATTTGGACTGGATAACGTCATTTTGGGGTATCTCGGTATCTCATTCAATTATACCGATATCTCATATAGAGAAGTAATTTATGAGGGTACTAACAAACAGATCTCATTCGGTCAGGCGGACCCATATCGTTCACCAGCTAACCATGATGAGAGGAAAAAATTGTGCAAGCCCTTTACTTGGAATGAATTGCGTAAATAGAAGGCGTTACTCATATGATCCTCTGCCATCCTGGATCGAAACATTTATCTTGATGACTAGTGGAACTAGGGATACACCAGTTCCTTGGGACCCAGCCATGCTTACGGATCATGCAGTTTGATACCAACGAGCTGCGTCGCAATGGGAGGAGCTCTGCTTCCAGGTGGCCATGACGACTTCTCAATGGCCACTCTCAGAATTCCAATTTGGCAATTTGCCAATTGCGATTTCTTCATTGTTTGCATCTTCTTCGACTGGCCCCCCAAGGCAATAAATATCTCATCATTCCCTCGGATCTACGGTGGAAGGAGACGAATGACACGCTGTTTCGGGTTACTGCTCACTCTCTGCAGGTGTTGAGACGCCCATCTTCCACCTGTCTGCCCAACCCTGGCCTGCTCCGCTGGCTGCCCAGCCTCCAAGCATGCACTGAGGCAGCATCTCACTGCAGAAAACGCCAAGAAACAAAAGCTGCAAAATCCGGGATCTGATTTTTTCAGAATTCTCAGCGTATCAGTTTCAACTGCTACGTGTCTCCCTGGGCAAGGTTCCCGCTCCGTGGCTCCATGGCCAGAGAATCAACACAAAATAATACAAAATAGGCATCACCCAACCATTTAGGGTTGTGTTCAAAACCCGCTTGAATACGGTGCCAAAATCATGCCAAACTCAGAGCCTTCTCAACAAACAATCCTCCGCACGCAAACAAGCGCTGTGGGCAACGAATGAGAACAGAGAGTTGTGAAACTGCGGGAGCCGCACGGCTTTCTTTCGAAACTAGATTCCCCCTAGTCACCTAGACTTTCCACACTGAAGTGAACTACATAGTTGGGATATTCCGATACGTCCGACGCCCGCCAGGAATCCCAGGTCGGTCCTACATTGCCTTGAAAGGCTGAAACATATGGATTCTCGGATGACAAAACGATCCACTGCTGCTAGTTTCCCTCTCAACATCTCTGAACCCCGAGAGGCTGAGAGAATCTTTCCCTCTCTGCCTCTGCAAAGTTTCTCTTGTCCGCCCGGAGGTACCAGGAAGTGCTGGTGGCGTCCTACCGAATGCCATGGCAAACTTGCTCCTCTTCATTGATATTCATCAACAGGCACAGTTCACACCAATAAATATCGCACAACTTTGTCCCCAAGTATACGGAAATATAGCTTTAGATCTCTTTTATTCTCTTCTCATGTTCTGGCTATCTCTGGATGGCTGTCATGCGTATGTAATTGACGGTTCTATTCTATAACTTAGGGTTTAACAGTCGCAAAACACTGGAAAAGACCCAAATCAAGACATACCTTAATTTGACGCCAAAGAATACTTTGGTTGAAAACTGTTCGATGCGGATGATATGCTCTTCACCACAGAATGAGACCCCCTTCAGCTCTGGCCATTGGCTTGATTGTTTCGCAGCTCTATGGTGCCAATGTCTGTCATACAGCGTTACCCACACCAGCCATCAGCTAACAACGGGGTGATGGCCAGGGAGAGCATCATCCTGCCAAATGGACTCAACATGATAATCCCCTTCAAATTGAAGTCTGAGAACTACAAGCTGGATCAAGTTAAGTCCTCAAAAATGGGTGCAGTGTACTGTTTCAATGCCATTGGTTTCACCCCCAAACGGTTGGCGTCCCGTGGTTTTCCCGTGGTTTCCACGTGATTTCCCGGTCGTTTCCCATCGTTTCCCATGGTTTCCCGGTGGTTTCCCATGGTTTCGCCACACGCCTGGCTGGCATGCCGCCAGCTTCAGGAGCCCATCGTTGGTGAAACACCTGGGCGAAGCCAGCTCTGGACGTTGGTCGTTGGAGTCCTAGAACTGGTACAACAACCTCCAAGGGGGTTGGAGGTTGGAGGTTGGGGTTGGGGTTGGAGGTGGCCTTGAGGCTCTGGATAACAACCTCCAAGCTCCAACCCCCCAACCGACCAAGCAGCTGGTTTTTTCACCACCAGTTGTTTCCAATGAACCAATAGTGAACGAACTGGAAACTCCAGGGCATAGCCGCGAACTCAGTTGTAGATGAGATCTATTGACTCACAGCTCTTTGCAGAAACTGGTCGAACGAAGCCGGTCCCAAGCTGTTCTGATAGCTATGGGGTCAAAACCAACCAACTAAAAATGAGGACATGAACATCTGAGCAGCTCAATGATTCTCTCCATGTTGCGGATAATTGACAGGGGAAATAACCTGCATGGCTTTGACCAGCAGCCACATTTCAGAAGCAGAATGCTAAATCAGTACTGAGGATACGCAGCAAGCAGCTGGAGAAAATTCATATCCTTATCTATCGGCCTGGTATTGATTCCTCCAAGCATGCTAAGAAGTTCAAATGCTGCCAGAAAACAAATATTTCGTTGGATGTTCAAGCAAGGCTGTTGAATTCCAATATGGTCTAGTGGATGTGACAGCGATCTGCATCCGAAGTTCGACTGTGCCAGGTATCTATGCCACATATGAATGCTTGACATTGTCACAAATGATGACATCCATCTCTTGTAGTGCTGAAAATCTTGTTCTTCTTCCGGATGCTTTCTTGATTGTGCTTCGTTGCAGTAGTGGCAAGGGTCAAAACACTGGCAACCTAATCTCAAAAATCAGCCGCAGTTTGGACCTTTGCAATCATCCGCTTGTGTATTTTGGCCAACCGGTGCACAATACCAAAAAACAGTAAAGTGATCCGCTGACAATCTCCAAATACTTCAGAAATGTTCAAACAATTCCCAACAAAAATCTCTCTCTCTCGGGGTCTCCTTGGTGCTAAATTGATCAACGACCAGGTCTTCACTGAAGATAAGCCCCAGCAGTGGAGCCAGATGGAAAACCGCGCCACCAAGTGACAGCTTTGGGTCGTGGCTCCATCGAATTCGACCCGACAGACTGGATGGCATCGAGAACCTGCACGCAGCTTGGATGGTTGAGGATGGCACCGGAGATGGCTTCAACAACGCTTCATGGTATCTCTTCCAAAAAAAACACCTCTATCCTTCCGCAATCTTCTGCAACATTCTTCTCTTCTTCCAAGGATCTCTTTATCCACCAAAGCTCGGCTTGCACCAAGCTGGTCGCTTTAAAGGATGGAAGTTCATGCTGTTTCATCTCGTCAAGAACCAAACAAACCTAGATCGGGCACAAGCAGTCTACCCTCTGCTGCTACGCGAGGACACGTGTTTTCGTAGAAGAAGCATAAGTGGTGGTTCTATATTGCGCATCCGTATCTATCACTGTATGAATATGTGCAAATACACATAATTTATTTGGGTGCCGGACAACCCAACCTTAACCATTTCTCAACAAACGGTCCTGGCAAGGTCAAGACCTGGGCATGAAGTGTATGCCAAGCATGCCTCGTGATGAGGCTCTGAGAGGGTTGGATTTCAATAATGTTGGTTTCTGATTAGTGTAACCCCCCCCTAAAGTATCTGAGAAACCCGATTTTTCCCATTCGATTTGGCATGCAAGTTTTGACCAAATGGCCAAATTTGTCCAAACAATCCAAACGACCCGAAACAGCAAACTGTTGTTTTCCCGCTGTACTTGATCACTGGTTGCCACGGGCTGAGGGGTTCAGCATGAGCAACACCAAAATGTGAACAGAAACTGCCTCTGATTTCGATGCACTCCTCCATGGGCATCCTGGGCCTCAGCAAGCGGCAACGTGTAGGCTCAGCTGCTTGGTCCTGCAACGTCCTGCGTAGTTTGTGGTGCTTCTGCAATGTACAGGCCTTAGCACACATTTGTACAGAAACTAACTGGTCCTTGATTTCTGGAGGCCATTGAGGCCTCCAGTTTTTGTGCTCAGTTTGCGTCCAATAGATAGCATGAGGCGCAAATTCCAGCGTCCCTGCGGTGATCCAATCCCATTCTTCCAAGAATCACTTCAAGAATCACTTGGAGATGGGGGCCATGAGGTTTTCCATGATAAAGCTCCCCAAAGCCAACAAGTCTGGAGGGCTCCTCCGAGGTTTCTCCCCCTGGGGACCTTGGGAAACCATGGGAAAGCCTCAACGGCCGTTGAAGGCGGCTGGGGAAGCCCGCGCAATCCTTCAGCACTATCGCAGCTTCACCTGGCATGGAAACTCCCAAGGTCCGTTGGCAAATCATTTTGTTCGACGCATTGTAAAATGATCAATTTGCCAACGGACCTTGGAAGTCGAATTGATCCATTTCCCATTGGCCTTTGTAAATATGAGTTCAAAAAATGAATCTTATAGATTCTACACATTGATCATGCGTCACCTGGCCTCCTATCTTTGGGGGAAAAAATGCATGTTCCGCCTTGCCTGGGAACACTGAGGAAGCACTGGGGCCGAACTTGGTGGCCACAATGCCCCTTAAACAACAAGATTTGGAGTGGTCGCTGAAGGTATCCAAATTTCGAGAGCCTCAAAGTGGTGAAGCGTTGAATCCCACAGACCCAAATGGCCTGATGCATCGAGACACTTGCTGGGCATGGGAGCCCACCTGGCATCAAACGACCATTGCTCTTCGAGAGCCTTTCGTTTCAAGACACCGATGCCTCTGTTCAAAACTCCAGGTTGTACCCTGCAAACCGCTGATCTGCTCTTCCAATGCTTTCTTTCCCTCTAGACACACATGAACACACATAGCAAGCGGTATAGACTGTGACTTTGCAGCAGTGAATACGCTCTTCCCCTGTCATGGGGTCTGATTGTCCCAAACACGCCAAAGATAGAAATGAAGCAAGCAGCTGGTGGTCAATCTTGCTCTTGCGGCATGCCTAGAAAGCTTAAACCACAATTAGCATTTCAAAGCTTACCTGGGTAGATCATGGACATTACGCGACGGCGAAGGAAGGGTAAAAGACTTGAGAAAAAAGCGAGATGAAGGGACAGAGAGAGAGAGAGGGAAAGAAAGCGAGAAAAAGTGAAAAAAAGTAGACCAAAATCGAAAAAAATAAGACGAGAAGGACAATGAAGGAAATGAAGGAAATAAAGACAGATTAGAGCAAAAGAGAGAAAAGAAAGCGAAGAAAGAAAAGAATAGAAAAGAAACAAAAGAAAGTAAAGAAAGAAAAGAAAGAAAAAAGAAAAGAACGAAAGAAACTCAGACACTCTCGGGATAGCTATTAAAGTACGGTTCGAGATTGTCAATTTTGTTCATAATAATCCTTGGTGTCAAACTCTAACTACAACATAACCGTTGAATTTTGACTAATCATCTCCACTTTATAGACAACCACCTGTTTTAGTGCTTCCTTGGCAATCACAATGAAAGCTTCCCCCTCCACCTGATGTTGCCTTCCTTCACCGGCATCCAGAAGCGTTGCTGGGCAAGCTGTGGGTCCCCTGACGCCGCGCGTGGCGTATCCTCGCTGGGTCATATCAATTGCGCACAAATGATCAGGGTTCACTAAGTTGCATTCCTCCGTAGATTCCCACCACTCATCATAGCTTCCTAATAGCTTCCAAGCTAAGCGAGAAGAGAAACGACATGTTTTGATCAAAATTCATCAACCAAACTTAAAGCGTATCGCATTTCAAGAACCAACGGTATACCTCAAATAATTTCCCAAGGTAGGGGTGATCGTATCGCATTTGGGCCCGTTCCTTTGGGGTCTTCTGGCACTCAAAAGCAACTCTGCCAGCTCGCTGGCTGTGAAGGGTAACAGAAACTGTTGGGATCTTCCCTATTGGCTGCCCAGCTTGGCTAAAAACCCGCTGCGAGTATCAGACCGGATAGATAAAAGTCTCGCCAGTGCCTGCGTCGCGGCACTTCTGCATGCGAATAGTCCTGCACCAAGGTTTCTGTCGTTGAAGTCGTTGCCTTTCTCCGACCGAACGTCAACCAGTACGAGCACGAAACAACGACGGAATCTTCAAATCCTTTTAAGTTTGCCGAAGTTGTGCATATGGCAGTGCTGCCATGCAAAGGTTTCAGCATGTTCTATGTGCCTGTGCAGTTGAAGTGTGACTCTCATTGGAAAGAAGTCCCCATGATAAGAAACGGAATGGACGCGCACAGCAGGACTTAATTGGCAGAAGCTTGCAATTCTGTTGCTGGGCAAAGTCCTGCGCTACACAAGATTTTTGAAATCCAGCATTGATAGGAAAACCATGGGACTTGCCAATCTGATTGTGTCGAATTTTGTCCATTACAGGCAGCCTGTTGGCGAGCATTGGTCAGAACCTCATTGGTCCGCTCAATGACAACCTTCTCCGCCGTTGATATCCCTGGCTTGTTATGGTTCACCAGCCCCATCCTATCCTGGGCTTATCAAACCCCCAGCCGAACTGGTCCGGTCCACTTCTCCGAAATTCGCGACCTGAGGGTCATATAGCTGTCCCACGAGATAGGCATAGCACGGCATGCCACCGATGGGCACTGACACACCAATGACTGGTGGAGATAGGATTCTCTCATAGCATTCAGAATGTGAAAAACGATAACAATAGTAAATCCATGCAATGTCA
>VSDK01028820.1:215500-243396 GCA_009767595.1 Symbiodinium kawagutii
CGAGAATGCACCGGATGGGACCGAGACGAATGGACACAAGGGTAGAGTCGTGAAGCAGAGCGTCCCCTCAAAGCCCACCCAAAAATGATCATTTGAGCAAGGAAATCATTGCTTTCTGGATATCCCGGCGCGAAGAGATAGGGAAACTTTCGCAGGGAAACCCATCTTCAACAAGCCCGTCCTACCAAGACCAGAGATCATCAAGTGTTTATGATATGAAGTCCAATGAGCCGTTGTTGAAACTGAAATGGTCTATGACCCTTTGAACCTCTTTGAACAAAATCTCTCTTCTGCTTCGTTCCCTTGTCCGTCTCCCTCGCGATTGCTGTTTGGGTTCTTGCTTCATGCCTGGATGCTTAAAACCAAGACATCCAACTGTCTGAAGATTTTTGCAATACCCTTTTAGGCGGACTAGTGCTGAATCCTCGAATTTCAAGCCCTAACGAAGGAGGCTTGGAGAAATACCTTGGTGCGGTTCACTGCCATGAATGAGATTTGAGTCCCACAATCTAACTAGCTCGGAGATGGCATGGATTCCAAACAAAACCAAGTGATTGCGCAAGCAACTAAGACCATGTTAGAATAGTACTATAGACATAATCTTGATTCAGTAAACAAACAATCAACAAAGCAAGCAAGCCAAGCAAGCCAAACAACTAACCGAGCTTGCAAGCAGCCTGTCAAACCCCAAAGTCTGAGGCTCTGGCACCTCAAGGCATGAGGACCCTTTTGCACTACGGATCTGGGTCAAAAGGCCTGTCCAATGCCACAAGCGGATGGGTCCGTTACCAGGTGACTAGTATATTGACTCGTTGATGTATATTGAACGGGGCCAAGTCATGGACTCCCAAAGCAACAGTGGAAGATTTCCCGTTGATGTCGTTCGTACAGAGTTCATTATGGTGAATGTTCGTCCCCAAGTTGTTGCCAACCTTCATGGACCCGGCAACATGTTAGGCTTTCTGGCACTCAGAAGCAGTTGTTCTACAGCTGTGAAGGCTCAAGTGATCGTTACCATTCTTCTGCACAAGTCATTCAATACGTACGCATAGGAGTCTGCGTGGAGCAAGCCAAAAAATTCGATGCTTTCCGCACAATGATGGACACCCTCAAAGAAAGCGCGTACCGCTTCCCTGCTTGGGGGTCCATCGGGCACCCGTCTACATAAGGCACCAACCCCACCCCGCAGCTGCAATCTTTTTGCAGCACAGTGTGCAGGCACCAGCACAGTTTGCAGCGAGCACCTGGGAAACCCCAGCTTCTGTTGATGGGTTTTGGGATGTTTTGGCTTGGGGCTTAAACGGCTCAAACCTGAAAGTTGAGGAAAAAAATGCACAAGCTGAGCGACCTAGAAATGTAAACTGGCAAAGATCCAGCCTCGGATTATATGCGTGAAGATTGCAGGGGATGATCAAAAACCTTCACATGATGATATGCGCAGCACGAAAGCCTGCTTTGGGATGGTTTGGGTGGCAGATCAAACAACAAAATCAAACTTCTAGAGAGCTAAGACAACGGGATATCATGGGATATTTGCTCCCCTATCGATTTTGGGTGTTTGACGATAGCACCATTTACAAAACATCCCACAGAGGGAGGACCATGGTGTTGGCCTGCCACTTCCATGTTTTCACGGGGAGTCACTGGACATTGTTGATGAAACACTGAATGGTGGCAGCCATGATGCAATCCTTACATTTCGTGCGGGCCACAACCTTGTCGTGGATAAGTCCTGGTGAAATCCCCCACGATACTTGCCCAGTTGCCTTGTCATTTCATGGATAGTAACTGCCCAGTTCCATGTAGCTTCATGACCTCTACAATGATCAGCTTGCACCACTGGTACAGGGTGCGAGGTGAACATAGTGATAAGTGATAAGGATTTTTCCTGGAAGGCCCCACCATCTAAAAAGGCTGTTAAATGCAAAAAAATGGGGTGTGAACAAGAGATGCTCATGATAAAGGAGCTATGACCTGCCAAAATAAAGGTTCCATGACCTGCCGTTCCAATCATCGCTCGGGAGAAACCCGACGCAGCCGGGTCCAGCTGTACCCGCAGCTGCATTTTTTCAGCGTGGCGATCAGCTGGGCTCCAGATTGGTCTGAAAGAAACTACTGGGCCATGTGAATCCGTCCTGTGATCATCAGGTGGCTCTCCAAAATTACCCACATCCTGCCAGTTGATTTGGAAGCACATCAAATTGAGGATGTTCAGCAGCTACATTCACTCCCTGTTGGTTTATGCTACGATGTTGGTGATGGACTACAGGAACTTGCTACCTCAGCTGACCATTTCAGTGCTGACACCTTGAATGGTAGCAATGGACAGCTCAAGCAGCTTGTTGGTCAGGTACCTCGACATCCAACTTTGGTGTCCCTTCATAAGCAATAGCGCCATGGTTCCTCACCCTCGAAATCCCCAATTTTCCCATGCTTTTTGTCATGGGACTGGACGGCTTCCCCATGGACCGACCCAGTTTCAGGTCACAATCAGCGGCTGCACAACTTCTTTGACTTCGCCAGCTTTGCTTTTCCACCAGCTTTCGCAGGGCGCTTCTTGGGCGGTTTTTCCCGCACCTGAGAGGACCAAAAGGGGTCCCCAGTGGCTTGTTGGAGGGGCAAGCTAGTTGGCAGTAAACCTGGAGGAAGATACAACATGATACAACTGAATTTCCTGAAAATGAAATCTGATTTTGGATAAATATAGATGAAGTTAAGAAACAATGTGAATGATGCACTTACAAAAACTGATGGCGTTTCTACTGAGGATTAAGCTTGAATAGGGGTCCTGTACCCAGCGAAAGCTTGGTCGCGAAGCTTTCATCCCAAGGTATACGTTGGGGGATGTGCGGAAGCACTATATCAGTGGCATCATCCTATTGGAAAGTTTGCGGGCGTGACATTAAGGGGGTTGTAGCATTGTAGCACCTATTAGCCTATTAGTCACATCTACTTCAAGCATGCATAGAACCCCTCACAACCTCCAATCCACTGCATCCGCTTCAATCTGGTAGTAAAATCCCCTATGACAGTCAACTTACTCAGCCGCACGGACCCTGACCTGCAGTGCTTCTTTTTGTGCTTCATCTTCCAGTGCTTCTGCGCAGCTAGGTTTGTCCAGTTTCATTTTCTCCTAGGGCAAGCTGAGGATGCGCAGAATTGGTCCGAAGGTCTCAGTCGGTAGATTTATAGTCGATACATATAATGTATATGATGTTTCTCAATATTAGGAACCCAAAAATGATTGGTTTATTTCTAGACATTACTGAGAAAGGATGATTTGGGGGGATCCCTGTTTTGAGAAACATCCATGTATGCATTATATCAATACACAGGACTTTATACAACGGATTTTGCCCTGTGCATTCTCCAGGTTCTATGTTTGGCTTGGGCGACGTATCTAACTTTTGCCTGGCTGCTAACACTTCACACACTAGAATGCTCTAGTATGCTCTTTTCATAACATTGGTGCATGCTTGCATGTGTATGGTCATCTATATTTCTCCCAGTTGTCTCTACTATCGCATCCAGTATTGCTGATTGACTTGATGCATGCACACATCTTTATGAAATATTATGATGTAGTGTCCATGATATGTGTTGCAATCAGTTTCCCAGAAAAAGGTTGATGTGAAAATCTACTGGAAACCCTTACAATTGTTGGTTTAAACAAGGGTTTCCTGTAAATTGCCTATAAATCAACAAAGTTTTGCAGTGATCTAGACATGAGCTACTGACACTTGCTCACATCAAGAAGACAAGCACCGAGAATCGAGTCCAGCCGGAATCACCTCCAATTCCTCGGCACCCGCGGTGCATGCCCATGACCCAAGGGTATGTGACTGTGGGTTAAAACCTGACAAAATGCCGTCAACACCTTGTCACGTGCATTCAAATGCATATGATCTGTTCATATGTGGCATATCTTCGGATGTACACATGCCCGTGCAAGTAGTATTAGTATATTATTAACATCTGTGGGAGTCAAATACGCAGGTCCTACCCGATCTCTTGGTACCCTCGTTGTTCGAAGATAATGAATAAGATGGACTAAGTACCATGCAAAATCCTGCAAGTCGATAGTAGAGATCCAATTATATATCCTAATGATCGCAACCTGCGCCTGCAAGGTAACTCTTGTTGGGTCGTGTAGGATACCAGTTCTGAGTTCTGCAAGTCATCCGTGCTGCAAAAATTGGGACCAACATCACGACCACTTAGGGGAAAATTCAGGTTAGAACAATATTGCGGTTAGACAGAAATGCCTAACAAAGGTTAAACCATGTTCAAACAGAACTCTGTATGGTTTAGCAGAAATGTAAAGGTTAAGGGCGCGTCTCACATCCAAACCACAAACAATGTGGGATCTTCAAATTTCACGGTGTCCCGAAGTAGCTGTGTAATTTGTGTGTTCCATAGTGATATTTCGAATCGCTCAGATTGTTTCCCAAAGTTACTATGTATTGATACACAGGTCGACAGATCGTGTACCCACGCAAGTCTAAGCCCATTCTTCCTGTCTTCCAAGCTCTGGTGCTGAGTTTCATCCTGCCAGTCTTCGAAGCGTTCTTCTCCTTTTCTGGGCGGATCGTCCCCAAAGAAGAAGACTTCACTGACCACCACGCCACAACTTGGGACAACCACCTGAGATTCAGGGGGCGACCTAACATGAGCTCCTGCTGCAAACGTGGATGGACCTTTGATGGTTTGCTGCAAACGTGGATGGACCTTTGATGGTTTGTTGTGCCACCAATGCTGATGATTGAGTGGATAGTGAACGTTGAGCCCGGTGACTAGCAACGGTGGAAGATTCAAGCACCGTTAAGTCAAACGTACGAATGCGACAAGCAAACAGCAGCCCATGGATGCAGATTCTTGCCCACATACTGAATGTTGAATCGACATCATGTTACAGCAACAGCAAACAACTGTACACGACGCATACAGTACTGGCATCAAAAACCAGAAATCAAAACGACCACGGGATCACAAGGGTTCTTTAGACCGAACACTGGATCGCACGGGTTCAATGAAAAGGAACGCACGACTTCCAAGAAAGCATTTGCCCTTATAATCCCATTCGAAGAAATGTACGACAAAGTATCAGCAGTTTGTGGTGTCCCCGAAACAACAGCTCACCAAGCTTCCGGGTTCATTCATACTAAATGATATCTACGTTCGAGAGTTAAAGTGCTGACTCTCAAACAGCTTCTAATCTCTACAACACGTCGTCTCAGCTGTCTGGAGGAAAGACACGGGATTGGAGCGGCTGCCAACTAACACTCTTACAACACCCCCAATGATCTGAGAGTCGGCCGCTGTTCTCACCATGATATGCAGAGATAACATAATTGAAGTCACCACTTACCAACCATCCATTCACCATCATGTAACCACCAAACTCCTGCAAATCTTTGCAAAAAGTGAAACAAACTACTTCTCCGAGTTCCTAGAGAGAAACGATTGGAAGCTGGCAAGAACAAATGTTGTCAAGGAAACTCCTGGGGCCTTCGTGTGAAAACAAAAGGTTCCTGTAAATGTTCATAGCCCACAATATATTATATGCCACAGAAAATTTCATAGCCAGGAATTTCATAGCCCACAAAAATTACAGACAATGAGGTCATCCTGCGTCTTCCTGTATACTGAAGTTCTTGGCTGGAGACTTGATCGCCACCTCGAGTTCTTTGTCTTCGCACTTGCTCAGGATTGTAGAGAACCTGCTGTGCAGCCGGAGGACATCGGTCATTGGACGATTTGGATGTGCAAAATTGGGCAACGGAAGTGACATCAACAGGAAGCGCCTTCATCACTGCAACACTGCAAACTATCAACCAACACAAACTTGAATGTGACATCAAGGAAAGGGCCAGCAAATGTGGTGCCTTTTCTGTTCCGTGACAATTTTGTGGGATGTGCCTCAAGCAAAATAGCTGGCATCTCAAAAATCATCATCCCAAAAGTGGTGGATGGAACCATAGAACGTCAGATTCGCTGTCTTTCCAATAGTCTTGGCTTTGACAAAGTCTGAAGAATCCTGTTCATCAAGAAGCTTCTGAAGCCTTCCTTCTTCAGGCTTGGCATCCCCAACGGCTTGCAACGGCTTCTGCACAGCCCCCGGCCTTCAGCACACAGCGGTAGAAGTTCCCATCGCCAAAGAGTTGATGCGGCCGCGCGTATTCCCTGGCCGTGTCCAGGCGTCGTGTCACGTAGACGCCCGGCTCCCAGAACTCGTGACCTGGTTGCCGCGGTGCAGCGAGTTGAGCACCGTTTTATTGGTAGAACCAGGGGTTGTGGTTGGAGGTCGAGATAGGAATCCATTGAATAGACTATGGGTCTCCCGCAAGAGGGAACCCACAGAAGCGTCCGTTGGTTTCCCGTTTTGAAGTCATTTTGAAAATCTGAGCTCGAGTCCCTAGTGACCCACTTGAGTCTCAACTGCCATCAACAAAATGATGCGTTCTTAAAATTTCTCGAAGAAATCAACGTGAAACTGGGACACACCTCCCTGGCACCCAAACCCGCTCACCTTTTCCCTCGTTTCTGGATTCCAAGAAGATGCCATGATGAAGGATCGACCAGAGTCCATAGAACCAGGTGCCGTGATACGCAGGCAACCAGCCGGATGTCTCCACACGCAACGGTGAGGCGACATTGTTGTAGCTGCCTCCAAGGATTTGAGTGTCTGACAGTTGCAGCGCTTCCAACTTCTTTCCTGTGCAGATCTGTCCGGATGGGTCCCATGGGAGGCACTTCCAAATATCCAAAACCAGTTATTCCAATAGGTTTTGTATCGACACCTTTTGCAACCAGCTCTGAGGACTCTGGAATCTTTCGAAAAGGGAACTGAAGTCTCACCGATGATGTTTATGTAAAGTGTGGCAAGGAGAAACCAAGCAGGAGCTGGACACAGCATAGGAACCTTAAAGGAAATGTTTCCCAAACCAACATTCAACAATGCCAACAACCGTGGACACTTTGCGCATTGAACGAGAACGTGGGTAGCAGAAAAGGAGGAAAAACATGATCGCTTCGGCTCCGAAAATCTGTCCCACAAAAATGGATTCCTATCAAAAAGCACGTCATGGGATTTCAATCTGAGAAGATAGAAAAATGCAACGAATTCGCTGATTGAAGCTGAACCTTTGCTTTGATGGAATAAAAGACTCTGCCTACAATCTTCAGCGAAATGGTTCCCCGGTAGAGCAGTGGGATAGGTCATAACCTGTCAAAACCTGCCATAATTAATCTCAAGAAAATCTTCCCTGATGATGATTTTGGGTCTGTTGTGGAGGTCAGGTCTCCAGCTCTACATCCAGATCTACCCCGGACCAGGTGAGAACCGGTCCTGCTTTTTCGAGCTTCCAGCTGAGTAAGTTGGACACACATGTTCCAGCCAAGCATCTTTTCATCATCTTCAATGATAAGCAAGAAGTTAGATTTCGCTCTTCCAACCAGCGTTCCAGCTTCTGGAAGTCAGTTTTCCCAAGCACTTTTGGCCATTCCTTCTTTCCTGGAGCTGCTGCAGTCACACGGCCATGTTCTGGCCACCATCTTGAAACCAGAAAACCACTGGCTTTGGTGTTTTGCGATCTTAGAGACGTTTTCAGGGACCATGCAAACTCTGTTCATCCAATGAAGTGACCATGCTTCCTGTGGTGGGACGCGCTTCATCGGCGGAGTATCATGTGGTCACTGGTGGTGACTGGTGGTGTGTTCTCAGCTTCCATCTCCTTGCAAAGCCGAGTGTCCTTTTCCCCTGGCCAGGTTCCTCCAGAGCAACACCATGTCTTTTCGAACGTCCTCGGCCGAGGCCACACTTCTCCTTGGATCCAGAAATGGAACGTCCAAGGACAGAGTCACAAGCAGCTTGAGTAAGACTGTCCATCAGTGTCGTACCCTAAATTCCCATGGAAAAGACCATGAGGGATTGCCGGACCCACACATTACTTGCAGAACAGCCCCAAATGTTCACACATCGTTGCTGATCTCGAAGCAAACCTAAGGAACCTGTCTGGTTTTGCTCATGAAACTGGACTACATCATATCTGCCAAAACAGCTCAGCTGCGTCTACAGGTCCAGCCATTCTCAAAGCCAAGCAGCTCAAACTTCCGTTTTTGCTTGCCACGCAAAGCACCTGTTTCCACCTTGCCACATGCAACCTGAGAACAAAGGTGGGAGAGCTGGGTGATTGTTCCCTCCAAAAGGAGGGATATTGCACGGCCGCCCATGTCGTACATGACCTACAGTATTTCTCTACGTCTCTCATAATGTGGGACTTTACGGCGTTCTCTCTTTCTGTCTGGGTGTGTGTGTGTGTGTGTGCGTGTGTATGTGTGTGTGTGTGTGCATCTTGCTTCTGCATCTCTCGTACACTCGCAGCTGCTCCAGCTGTGGTTCACCAGCGCCAGGCCATGGCCCTTCCAGTCACCACTGAGCTGCAGCAAGGCACCCTGGGGACCCAGGTGGTCGCCGATCCATCAATTTGTGCTTTCCAGATCTGCTCGGTCTGACCATGCTGCCGGGCCCGCAGGAACAGTTCTGCGGCCAAGACGAGTTCCTGAAAGAAAAAGCTCCAACAAGGTCCAACAAGGATGGGATGTTCAAGGATGCTGAGGGATGTTGAGGCATTCTGAGGGGTCAAACTGTGGGGATGGATTTCAACTTTGCCCAGTTGAGGACCCACAAACATGCATAATTTGATCCCACACCTCGCGCGCAAAGGCTGAGGTATTTCAAAAGTATCACTTTCTTCCAAAGATTGAAAGGCGACAACTGGTGACTGCGTTTCTCGCCAGAAACCAGGGAAGCTCCATGGGGCTGCAAGCTTTGCCAACCCAGCTACAACTTGGCGAACCGAATTGAGAGTTGGGTAGGTTGATGGATAGAACTTGTGTAGCTTCATGATTCATGATGGACATGAATAGAAGAAAAGTGTTAATGAATCACCTGCTTGTGCTATCCAAGGTTGTGATCACCGTTAGGCTGCTGAATCGAGTACCGATTCAGTAATTCCCATGAAATCCTGGCCTAATCTGTACCGATCAAGTAGGAACCCATAGGAACCCCATATCCCAAGCTGCCTCTCCTCAGCACTCAGAGGCTTCAACAGCCCACCAGGCGACTTGACAGCTTCAGTGCGCGTAGTTTCTTGGTGCGACATGGCGACCCAGAAGCTGTCTGCACTGGGTTTCCAGGTCGCCTGTGGTTCGCGAATGATTGATGACCAACGAGTCCTGGTGAGAATCCAACGAGTCCTGATGAGAATGACCAATGATAAAACATCAACCAACAACCTGCAAGCGATCGGGGATTGGTTCTACTGTTGACAGGCAATGGCAGGCATTGCATGGCATGACCAATTTCCATCCTGGATTTGAAGCGATAGAGAGCGTAGAAATGTAAGAAAGCTGCTCAACCCTGATCAAACAGGGATCGACTGAGAAACTTAGCAATGTGAAAAGCTGTGGCAAAGTGCTGGAGATCGGAACAAGTCATGGATATATTGCTTGCTTGCTCTCACTTATCTCCATGGTCTCAAACTGTAGAAGCTGAGTTCTCAGTTGTTGCTGAGTTGATGATCTCAAACTCACAAGGTCCTGTTAGAGCTGGCAAGCCGACGGTCGGGCACGTGTCAGTAGGGTCATTTTTCCCCAGTGGTGACCCGGAGGACCATTGGTTTCCAGTGGCTTTGGCTCGGTAGGCTTTGAGGCATCTGTGAGGTACAAATGGTCGCATGCAAATGTCCGGCTCCTGCAACCTGGTCTTGGGCAAGTCGCAAAGTTTTGGTGCGCTAAGCAGAAAGCAATCTGACAAACACGTTACATCCAAAGGGGTTCAACAAGAAATGCAACACAGCTGATTGATCACTTATACATCTAGGCTGCTCAAGGCTCACTGGCTTGAGGCTGTGGTACATCTTCCATTGGGAGCCCCAACGGCTTATTTTACACAGAAAACCTATCTGTTTCGGAGCCTGATTTGGATTTACATGTTCCCTCACCCATGTAACTTTCTGTTTGCGAACCAGAGTTGGAACTGGCACAAAAATGCTGGGAAAAGTATTGCCCTCGGGAGTGAGAGCTGGTTTTGCGGCTGCGGATGGAATGATACTGCTCTGACACCTATTTCTAAATTGAATCTTGTCCGCAGTTCATGGAATTTTCATGGACACTGTAGTGGAACCATGTGAATGCAGGAACCTTTACCCAAGTCATTGGCCTTGATGAACTATCATCTCTAGAGTTATTGAAAGTGACAAGGTTTTGAGACGATTTTGGACCTCTGCTTGATCTCTCCAGTACTAGTAGAATCTTTGGCACTGCACATCACTGCACAATGTCTCCTAGTTGTTTGGTCTGAGTTTACTCGATGTGATGCAGTGCCTAGCTGCTTTTGACGCTCTTTCTCACAGATTTACAACCAACTGGCGAGGACAATGGACATAGCATATTCCTCTATGGCAAGTGTCAATCTTTCTTGGGGGCTGCTTTCGAGAACCAACTTAGGGACAGCCAAGTGCTCCCAGGTGACTCCAAATTCATCCACAATCTCACTGCAAACAGTAGATGTGGATTAATCCAATCAGTATATATAGGATTCCAAGCATCCTGCTATAGTTTCTTTCAAGACTAGCGTACAATTGGAAATTGATCTTCTGAGCACCCCTAAAAAATGAAAGGTAATGAAAGGCATCCCCAAGGAGGATTAGCTGTGAATGCCAGCACCAGTGATGTTTTTTCGCACATGACGCATTCCTTTTCTCTTTTCGAGCCTCACTTTCGATTCGCAGCATAGGTATCAGAGGTCTCCAGATCGAGCACACCTCTCAACTCCTGGCACTCGGATGACCTTTTGTGTCGAAATTTGAAGATGTGCGGCTCAAAAAGATGCTGTGCACATCCATGCAGATGATACCTTCGACAACTCATCATGGACATATAGTCTTTATGTGACCGAACATGAACTCATGCGTGCATTGCAAAGCTAATAATGTGTGTGTGTGTCTGAGAAGTCTACCCTGCGATAGTTTTGCACAGGCTCTGCCATACATGTGCTTTGTCGCACAGGAAAGTGTGATGTGCGCAGGATTGCTGCTGAATAGGAAAAGCTGAACGTGAACGCCAAGGGGCTTGGAATCAAGTACCTGTCAGCTGCCAAAGATCCCATAAATCTGATAGCTTGCATCCTAAATTGACCTAATAATCACCAGTATCAAATCATGAATCCAGATAACCCAGTCATTTTGATCATGTTGTATTGACTGAAGCTTGGACAAGCTATCGGATTTGTATTGACTTAGCTATCAAGGTATCTCTCGTTGATTCCACCAGAGACCTAGCTATCGACTCGATCTCAGATCCCACGAGGTGCTCCACCGCTCCTTGGGCTTCGGCAGCTTGATCCGGGTGATGCCCTGCGTCCGGTTGGCGTTCACGATCTCCTCCAAGATCTCGTTGGCGTGGCGCGCGGGGACGTTCTCCCGGGTGCCCAAGGTCAGGTGAGGAATCTTCACGGCGCAAGGGACACCTGAAGCTGTGGAGAAGACATGTGGAAGACATGTGGAAGACATGTCTTCGAGGTGACATGTGAGAGGTGACATGTGGTGGATATGACGTGTCTCCAAAAAAGGAGGTTTTGCATCTTGATCATTCCAAGTATCGGGCATGAAGGTCACATTGGTTTCAGGTATAGAAATCCTCTTGGATGGGAAGTCACCAGGGTGCTTTGTTTTTATAACTCTGTCTTTTTTCAAGAGATGGAAAAAGGAGACTGGAAGTTTCTTGGAGTGGCCAAGATTGAAAGGTAGCATCGATGCCAGATCCTGACGTTCCTCATTCCCGCCACCGGGCCCGTGGGTCCCCCCTGGGTGCCCCTGGGTCCTTCTGGCTGCCGCGTTTTGTGAAATCTATGAATACGCCCGAGAAAAGCAGAAAAGGATTGTGGACTAGCTGAGGCAACAACTCTTATGTTTGCGCTGTTGTCAAGACTCGTATGCCTTTGATGCTGCCTAAGTGAAAGAGATGCTAGCAATCGAAATATATAGCATGGTGCAAATATGTGCAAAGGAAGAGGATGACTATGGTGATGTGCCAGTCCCTTAGAAAAACGATGATACAGCTAGGTCTCACCCATGCTGTGGCTTCCCACTTCCCGCCTTTGGGTAGCTCAACGAGGGCGCAGGCCACGTTCTCCTCGATGATGATCTCAGTCATCTTGACCGCCACACTGCGGCCTTTCAACTTCTCCAAGGCCTGCATCGCAGGAGATCTTTGCGCAATGGGAACCGGAAACTCTCTGAGTAAAACGTGCAAAGGGAGTGTCTTAGAGAAAAGTAGAACCAAGGAACTAAGGAACTACAAGTGAGAATAAAGACAAGTGGATAATGTGAGGTCGCAGTCAATCACATCCAATTTTACCATAGCTAGTTGGGTTTCCTGCCAGAACGGGTGGCTCACCATTGTTGCTATTAGACATACACTGTTAAAGATCCATCGTTGTGGTTGGACAACCCAAAGCCCGCCATGGAACCCTGTGATTTTCTCAGCAACTGCATCTACATCAGTGCTCCACTCCGAAACTTCAGTCTTGAATTCTGGTGGTTATGATGCTTAGTGATGATGGGAGAAGACACTCAAGAGAGGGATGATGAGGGATGATGAGGGATGACGAGGGATGATGAGGGATGATGAGGGATGATGAGGGATGATGAGGGATGATGAGGGATGATGAGGGACGCTCAACGAAGTTTTGAATTCTTGGTGAAGGAGTCTTGGGGCCCACGGCACCTGCTTGGCGTTCCGGAACTGCTGTAAGCCCATCGAGCTGCGTGCGGCGGCACGCTGCTCTGGCAGGTCACCACCCAGGTACAGCAGGGTCACGTGGGGCTTCACCTGGCTCCCCAGTGGATGTGAATGATGGGACGACCTGTAATCAGACTGGGATGAAACGGAACTATAGTGATTCCACTGGGAAAATTGTGGTTATATAATGACGAATAACGACCATCAACTGGCGTTTATCGGAGACTATCATGATTAAATATGGTTGCTGATGTGATAATATCCAAATCACAGTATATAATGATTATTCATCCTTACCAACCATGATAGATAGTGAAATGAATCTTACCAACGAGGATAAATAGTGAATTTCCCAGTTGAGGATGGACAGTCGATAGCAGTTTATTAGGTTGATAGTCAGAACTCACTTCGTCTGACAAGGGGCGGGAAGAGATCCAGGAAATCAAAATGACGACCAGCTCAGTAGAAGGTGGAAACTTATGGAAACTTAGTGATCTCGTCCAAATTCAACAAACTCAATGGAAACATTTGTTGAATTTGGATGAGTTTGCCTTGAAGTATGCCAGGTCCAGCTGTCCAGCAATCAGTTGTCAAAGTGTGGGGGGAGTACAACCTTCTGGTGAGGTCCAGCGTACCCTTCAGAGTCTAGAGACTGGAATGCACTTTACACCAACGCATCACTGGTAGGAGGGCATCTTTGTCATGGACTTGCGTGATCCATAGTGGTGCATGTGTGTGTACATATTTGTTGCTGTACTGATGGTCCCAATTGAAAAGTTTCCTCCATACCAACCAGATGAGCTTCAAATGAAACCAAATGAAACCAACACACTGAGCCATCAGTGAGATCGGCGAAGAATCCATCTGGGTGGATTCCCCCGTTGTATCGCTACCAGAGCTCTGCTTTCACCATGTGGTAGCTACTGATGCTGGTAAGAGATGGCAAACGTGTCTCAAAGATGGAGAGTCAAATGAGGATGCTTCACTCGCAAAAATGCCGATGGAAAGCTTAATTCCAAACCTGGAATGACGTATATAATGAAGCCAAAAAAACTGCGAGAGACATGGCATGACACAGGCATAAGAAGAGATGAATTTGGAGGGTTCGCCTTGTGAGTAAGCCACATAATACAATCGGGTTTATCAGTTTGAGGTACCATATCCTTATTGTCTTGCCAATTTTCAAGTGAGCATTTTTTCAGACGAAATGTCCATGAATACTGTTCCTTCGAGTGGTTACAACGCAAAATTGTTTTCAACTGGAAACTGAGAGCGTGACCATGAAATAACATGAAATAGGCTGAAATACCGTGAAATGCCCTTTGTCATACCGTGAAATAGCACGAAATACGATCGACACCACCCTCTCCACATGGTGTCACATAGATCAGCCGTGCAGTTGAGGAGCCACTGGCAGGAAGTTGCTGGGCAGCACGCCCCGCTGAGATAGCACCTTCAGCACCTGCAAGGAACAGCGACTGTTGCTTGGCACTCGGGCACTGGTAGACACTCATTGGTGCCTCAACTCGATCTGCTATGCATGCATGTTTGTATATGAAAAATGGTCGATTTATTATGATTTATTATGCTTTATTGATTTAATGCGATGTATATCTACATTAGTGGCACATGCCGCCGCTATGATGGAGAGATCACATGAGATCACCATCCCCAGAATCTTGACGACGGACCATGCAATCCAACACGGGCTGTGAATCTCCACGATTTTGACCCATCCCCAGGGCCCCCGGGCACCCCCTGGCGCACCTCGGGCAGATCCACCCGCCAGAAGAGCGGCACGGGCTCCGTGGGCCCATCGTCCACCGCCACGATCTCGTCGCGCCGCGCGGCCACGCGGGCGCGGCTGCGCCCCTCCAGGTGGCCGCGATCCGGTTTGGCCGCGCGGGAGCATTCCTCCAACCAGGACCTGAGAAACGTTTCAAGGTTTAAGATATTTTAAGATATCTAAGATGATATCTATGATGATATCTATGTTAAGAAATTCTTGAGATGTTTAAGTTCTAAATTAACAAAGATGTCTAATATTCTCTAGTGGGTGGTTTCTCAAAACAGGGGTGCCCCTGATTTGCCCCTTTTTTTACCATTCATAGTGATAAACCATTTGAAGTGTAGGAGCCCTGAATCCATGGACAGCGGGATTTGTTTTCTCGTGGACCAGCCAAGATCAAACATTGCCACGATTTATGGAATACCAACACCTATCAGCAACATGCAAAATCCAAGTGGGTGAGCGACCGTCAATTGTCTAGATGAAAGTCACAAAATGAATTGGCCAAACACACATGCTGCAACCCCATTGGAGTTTTAATTTCCCAGCACAAGATGTTATTGGTCCCAGTGCACGTGACAAGGCTGGAGATAGGTGAAACCACCAACCAAGAGTCGGGGATCCATACGGTCAGGTATGCACGTATCGCATGTGCTTACAACAAGCAGTTGTTACGAAAAGTCAAAATTTGGAGGAGAACTACCAGAACACTGACTGAGCTTGGGTTTTTTATAGATTTGTTTTCGATGTCAAACATGTTTCATCATGTTTCTATGTTTTTCTGTGAAGCCAATGCATGAGATCCCCCCTGGTACCAAGCCACTCGTCTGCCACCCTGGGCCGTTTCACGGCCTCAGCGGCCTCAGCGGCCTCAGCCTCTTGCGAGCGCTTGCGATCCCCGAGGAGATCTTGGAGAATGCCCAGCAGGGAAGCTGTGGCATCCTCCACTTGCCCCTCCTGACAGCGAAAGATTTGGTTTTGCGTAACTGGTTTAGGGATGTTTAGACTCATGGGTTTGCAATGGTTTACATGCTTCATGGTTGGAGCATGGTTTTATGATAGCGCAGAACAACTTATGATAAAAGTTTTGAGGCAATGGTGCACTGTCGTGCTGGAAGAAATGACAAGGAGAAAAACGAGGTTGCTAATTCGTAGTGATACGAACAATTCATGGTCATGGGTTCAACGTCACTGATCCCTGGCAACAGGGTAATGTAGTTGTTCGCCCCATATGACTGCAAAGCAAATTTGATCTAGACCAGGGGAGTTTGACTCCAAGTAGTTCACTGATTCCTTCCCAAATCTGTTCATTCACATGGAAGTTTGAGACTTTCTGACATGCCGTCGGTTTTCTGCAAGTTCCACTTGGGAGAAAACCAGTGAAATTTTGAGGCTTGCCATCCAACCATACAGAAAATGTCACGTTGATTGCTGCAACTGCCGCTTTGCAGGCTTACCTGTCTGGAGAGTTGGAACTGATGAAAAATGTATTGACCTTTCCCCTGCTCCTCCGCCAGTTCAATGCTGCTCTTCACATCATCTCTGGCCAGAAGCAAAGCAAGCACTTCCTCCTACAACCACTGAAAACAAAAAAACTGCAAAACGGTTGGAGGCGGGCCTTTCAAATCGTAGAGTCGAGAAACAAATGAGCCTACGAATCATGTCCATTTGCAAGCACAATCCTGCAAGGGTATCTACAGCCGCTAGTGTATGTGGGAACGTGTATGCATCTGTATTGAGACCAAGGATTCAAGAGGCATACGTGCAGCATACACACATGTCTATATACATACATTCAATGCATGGTTTCTATTCAAAACATCCAAACTCAAAGCAACCTCACTTCGGAATTCAACGTGTCAGAACTTGTCCTTTTGGTTCCAAGACCTGACAAAAGTTCCACCGACAAATCTACTGAAGAAGCATCCGGTGGTGACACTCAAGAAGTCCAACGCACCACTGTTGAAACGCACAGGATTCCTTCCATGAACAGCGTGGACTTATAGATCAACCTCCAGCGATGCCTCTTCACCTGAGATTCCTGTCACATCTGCAGGTTTCACACTGTCCAAACTGCAGACCTGTCCTCCAGTTTCGCGATCATGGGAGATGCCATCTCAGTCACGCCATGGCATGGGCATCTCGTGTACCACAGTGCTGACGCAAAGCTTGTCTTGTCACATGGCAGCTTCCCCTCGTTTGGTTTTTCTGCCAAACACCTCAGATTGTGCAATCGAGACTCTGATTAGGATCGCAACGGTGGTTGCTTTGAGTTTGGTACACGTGGCCTGCGTCAGGCATAGTGTGAACACTCATGTGATGTCTGTGTGGTGGGCCTATGGGGAAGACTGGAAAGACTCACTTCTGGCTACAAGTAAACCTTTCAAGATGAAGCATGGGAAGGACCCTTGAAGGACCCTTGGAAAGAGCTGGGTGGCCACATGATCAGCATCAGACGTGCTCAGCATCGAGTTAAAAGCTTGAGCCAAAGCCAGGGTTCAGCTGCGGCAACTCACGGCAACTCGACAAGGCAGATTTTGGGGAACCATACCGTGGGAGCCGGATCGTGACAGTAGTTTTCACCATTGTGATTACTGATGTTCGTTTGATGATTGTTGCCATTCGTGTTGGGACCCAGTATCATTATACTGCAATTTTCGTTGGATGATGTTAGATGTTTGATGATGTTTGTGGGGATTCACATAATCATCCAGAGCAGCGATGATGTCGGTCCCTCAACTTGACAGGCACTTCTATGGCCATACGCATGCATGCCCTCATAGATTCGAAAGAGATGAATTTCGGACGGCAAACGTGACACGGCCAATCTTGGGTGCGCAGGCTAGATTTCTACGTTTCACAGTTTCACCTGCAGCTACACACAGCCACCAAAGCATAGTTTCCCCCCCAGTAAACCATGGAATGCGTGGCTTTCCCTTGCATGCGAAAACATACCAATTTACATCCCTCAACATCGCTAGGTTTCTCCATCCATTGATTGTTGATTGCATTTGATTGCTGTATTTCCTCATGAAAATGTTTGATACCCCCAGGTTAGCAGAGACACCTCCATGGCTTTGGATAGACCTGCGCACAACCGCTGGCTTTATCCTGGGAGCTGCACTTGGGAGCCCTCCATGGCAGCGTCGCTGGAGCAGCTGAGGAGATCACCCAGTTATTGGCTCATTGAAATGGATCCAATAAAGATAGAGATGGATGGAATAAGGATGAGGATAGATAGATAGACAGACAGATAGATAGATAGATATGAGAATGCTCTGAGGAATGGTCTTCTTCAAATGTCTTGGAATCCGATTTGGATCTGTGCTCCGATCCTCTTCAGACCCAAGAGAGAAGGCAGTTTGAGCAGCTCTCAGACGTAAGCACCAGAGGACAGCGAGGTCAGTACGAATCATTGCCACAGGGCAGAACTCGGCTTAAACACGTAAAAAGTGTTGCAAAAATGGACAAAAGGAGACAGAAAAGACACAAAAGAAGACATCAATCCCTCTTTGTCACCCTCTTTGTGGCCGGAGGACTGACTTTTATCAATTGACGGACAGATTGGATACTTTTTTGTTTTGTTTTGCCATGCGTGAATTTGACAACCCCTGCTCTATAGACTCTAGTCTCCCATGCACGCATTCAGTCGCAGTTGCAGGAAACCCTGACCTTCATCAAGCCAGCACTGTTGTGTCGTGTGTGCACTTCTATCGACCCAGGCAATGCGTGACTTGTGCTTGAATCCAGCCATTTTGCCTCAAAAAATGCAAAAATGCAATTTGCAAATTTAGTTCTGAATGTGTAAAGAAGTACTACGCTTTCTACCTGGGAGTGCTGTGGATGCCAAAGTGATCCGCGAAAGCAAAATTCATGCAGCACCAGAAACAACTGGTGTATCTGCACACATAGATGTGAACATGAATATATGTATACTGTATACATGAGTATAGTATTTACGGGACCAATGTACAAATAGATAGACATACACTCAGGAAATATACAGATTTATGATCCGAAAGTGCGCAGGTTGGCTTACAATGCAATGGTGTTGGTGTACTGACCCATGAAAAACTCCCATCCAAAGTCTCGTCAAGTCAGCGCGTCTGAAGGAGGAAGCACTGAGAGTCAAAGTGCAAATGTCTGAAACGATCCAAGCGCAGCGCAAGGCACTGAGGTTTTCCTCACACTTTCAGCTGTACAACGTTCTGTACAAATCATGGTGCCCACAAATTGCTGCACACAGCTCCAAACCCGTTGCTGCTTCACCAACCTGAACCTGATCATAAGATTTGCAGTTTGACTCCATCCAAGAACTACAGTAGTTATTCAATGTCATTTGGCCAATCATCCCAAGTCTGCGTTTGAAAACCAAGAAATCTGGCTGAACCAGCTGAGGGCCGTACCCAAGTTGTGGACAACCAAAGATCAGCTCAGCTCAGCTGTGCCGATGCCCTGAATCTCCAGGATCTTGGAGCCGTCCTGTACAGTTTCTTGCCGCACCTGGGGCCGTCATGCCAATGCAGCTGTCAGGAGATTCAGTACCCCCAAACCAGCCTCAATGGTTGACCACTATTAAGCATTCTTAAGCATCATTACAAACCATTGTTGACCATCATAGTTTGCGATTGACCAAATCATCCAGCCTTTATCTGGTTTTCAGGCACCAGATTCTACACGGCCAAATACAAACCAAAGTTTGATGGGATTCACTTCCCCCAAATGCAAAGCATCTAGAACGTGATCACGACTCCGGTGGTGGTGGGCTGAAAGAGCTGCAGCTTTCCACAAAATGTTCATCCCGCATATTGAAGCATCACCTTGCACACAGAAAATCGACCAACCGGGTACCTGACTCCGCCCAGAGATAAGCACATGACTTGGTACCCGCCGCCATGAGGAGGTTACAAGGCCGTGGAAAATATCTCCCCATAGCGGGGTATCAACAGGCCCGCAAAGGTAGAAACACCGTGCAGCCACCCAGATCTAGCTCCCACCTGCGCACCGAAGCCTTGAGCTAACCACAAGGCCTCAGCTTTCGATCCCCAGACCCAGTTGACATGTCGCCATGGGGCCCCCCCAACGTCTCAAGTGTAGAACGATTGCAACTCTAAGTCCAGGTGGTTGACTTTGGATACTCAACGTACAGAAATTATCTAATCTCAGAATGGGTTTCTACTCGTCCATGTTTTTCCTAACGGAACCTCCTATACCTTGTGCCCTTAGGCAACATTAGGCCGGGACTCTTCTCTCACTCAAAGCAGATCAGTGGCCGTTTGAAAGTGTAGGGACTGTTTCTTGCCCAGTCGAAGTCTGGAAGTTCCTCTTGCTAAAGCCATGAAGATCACTAGTTGATCCTGGCATGCGGAAACGTTCAGTGCCGTTCCGGCTGTGTAACAGGAAATTTGGGTGGTTCTCCAAACAGGGTACCCGGAAATCATCCAGTTCATTAACCATTCATGGGAATAAACCAGCATTTTGAGGGGGGGTCCCCTATTTTGAGAAACAACCATTTGGCGTACGTACATAGAATTACCAGCTGTTTCCATCACAGCTCGCGCCGTGATGGGCATAAGCAGGTATCAATAACTCCAGAGACAAGACTACTGCAGACGGGTTTAGGCAAAATGGCCACTGCCATTGCTCGTCTCTGGCATCCCCCTGATAAGCAACACGTATCTCATCTTATCAAATGATGGTGAAAAACTGAAACGCGGAAAACACATCCAGCTACTTCCAGCCATTTGCACACCTGTGCCTGTGATTTGGGTCACGAAGGGGGAACCAGCACATCCCTCGCAATTGTTAAGTTGATTGCGCAACAACAAATCATTTTCGCTACTTTTTCAGGTCAGAAAAACTGTGTTCCATCTATGTACTTCCTTTTTTGTTCTTTTCGGCGGAGGTCCAGAAACCTTCGTCAACAAGTAGTATTCTCAGATTACTGGAATTGGATTGAGCAACTCCAAAAAAGAAAGGGTTCACTTTCAGAGTACATTCCCTATCATGGTGGCACCAACTGATTCTTCGGGCTTTCAAGTGGATACCACAACTGGCACCAGACGCCCTGGAGACCGATGCATGGCTCCATGGCTCCATGGCCCTGGTCGTCCTCCAGGTGTTCATCGCAGCATCCTCCGTTGTCGCTCGCCGCCCAGGCTTGCCGCGCCGCCTCTTCGCCCACGACCTCCGCCATGGCGCCCTTACCTCGAGGCGGGCAGCAATGTGAGGCGTGGGGAGAGTGAAGACCTGCCAAAATGGTAATGGAAAAACCGGTAAAACCAGCTGGGGGCACCTGGCCCTTTAGCTGGAAAAGCAGCGATAGAAAAAATAGTTGTCGATGGTGTCTTGCATCATGAGCATACAAACGTACTGAAAAGCGATGCCTGGGAGGAAAGGAGCGCTGCTTCCTAGTTGGTGCGCAAAGCCCTAGGTCCTAGGTGGACGATCCATGCAGTGGGCATAGTTGGAGTGTCCCATCTTCATCAGCTAAAGCTGGTTTGGAAGCAGCGGAAAATCATTGGAGACAGGGCCACCGATAAAGGGTTGGCGCAATGAAATATCAGCTGTGCAAACATTGTCCCTGCGGCAGATTCTAGTCCGTTGGGTCATGGCAACTGCATTGCCTTCGATCTCTAATACTGAACCACCCTTATATTTCCACGGCAAGCTGAGATCTTGACTTGCATAAGCAAACACCATCTCCGATGACTTGGGCTACTTGTTGGCCCATGTGTCTTCAAGGTGTACTCCATTGAGAAATATTCGTTGACACCACTACTGTTTCATCTAAATGCGTCCGACTGCTGTCCAGTAACGCCCCATGGAGTCACCGCCAAAGTGGCACCCTGTGGAACTTCGCAGCACCACAACTAGGCCACAAGCATCTGCACCATTGGCCGAGGGACAAGCCTGCAAGGCACTGTCAAATCAAAAAAGGACCAAAAGAAACGAGTTTGCCCAGAGCCTCCAGTGGAATGGCCCTCCCACCTTATGAATAAGAATGTATCAAGGTGGCGTGGTTTGATGGACCCATGTCTGTGTCATTGTTGCTTGAGAAGCATGTGGATATCGCTCATCCTCAACTGGAACGCCCCCAACTCATACTCTAAGTCTCCAAAAATCGCAAATTCAATTCTCTATTTAAGTCTCTATTCGAGTCCATTTCCGGCCATTCTAGATTCTTTTCTCCATTCTTCTAACCCCCATTCTCTTCAACATTCTCTCCAAGATTCTCCCCGTTCTCTGCCTGGCAGTCCCATGTGGGCACCGCAGCTGGCAATCGCTCTTTCAGTACCACAGCAGCTCCAGCGGCTCGCTTCTTCAGCTGCCCTGCATCATGTGGCCCCCATTGCCATTGGGGGGGCAGTCCCATCTCTTGGAATGTCATGAACTGCGAAGATTGGTGTTGTGTATCATGGGGAGTGGTTTCACTTGGAATTGGGGTTGCGACAAAAGTGCTTCCCCCTTCGGCGGGCAGCAGCCGGATAGCATGGGTCCAGAAGCTAGAGATCTTGGATTGCTGAGGTTACCCTTTACGGTATGTGACTTCTTGCAGAGTTTCAAAAGCAGAGCTTGGTCATTGCAGATATCTGATTCCATGCATCATCCTGAACCATCGCCATGCAAATAGCAATCCAATAGGGAATAAAAGATGTCATATGGAGGGTTGCAAATATCTTTGCTGTGGATACTCCCATGAAAATTATACTCAATCTCAATACATACGCATGCTCATGATGAGCTGTACATAACAAACTGATCTGTATGCAGATTCTGCACATGCTCGTCCACTGTTGTTTATGCATCTAAGTGAGTGATCACACAGTGGATGCTCAGCACTTTTCCTACCATCGAGAAATACAACAGCTCGGTCACAAATTTGCTACTAGGAAAACGGATCTCCCATCATCTTCCATCGTCTTTGAGGCCGTGTTTCATGATTCTGAAGCTGATCTCCTTCCAATGGCCCGTTGGATGCCACGCTTGGGGCCTTCAAGCATTCGGTTGAGGACGTTGTGCGGCACAGCAGCAGAGCGGTACACAGCTCCGGACACCTGCGTGTGGCGGATGCTTCGGCATCTCCCAGTCTTGTACCCAAAAAACTCACCGCACTGCGTCAGGCCGACATTGTAAGATCATTCTGATACACCTGAGGCTCAAGAAAATGATATCTTTATTTGATAACTGGAATATGCTGGAACCCCATGCAATGAGGCGGTATATACCTACCACATCCAACATCCAACCACATCCTACCACTAAATATAATGGTGAAATCTCGAAGCATCGAAGCATCTGCCTCTCGAATCTCCCCCGGATCCACCAATTCAGCAGCTGCCAGCGGCCAAGCTGAAGCACCTCAGCGCTTCAAAGGCTCAAAATCCTCGGGGCTTCTGATGGTTTCTGATGATTTCAGACGGTTTCTGATGGTTTCTTCAGTTCCACTGAAATGTGATGGGTTAAGTTGGTTGTTGAGATGGAAGAGAAAAGTACCAACAGGTGGCAATATGGATAAGGTTCTTGTTGAGATTATGTATATTGCCAATGACTAGAACATGTTTTGAGAACACCTTTCCTGCCGCCCCAGCAGGCCCAGCAACATCGCACCACAACTTCACCTCCACCTTGGAGAAAACCCCTTTGTTTCACCTGGCAGCAACCCAGGCGAAACTGTAGATCCTTCGCGGGATATCCCCTGGTTTGGGTCTTTACCAATCAGCGCATTGTCATAATCAACCCAGAATCGATATGTAGCTTTTGCAGCCATGGACAAAAACAAACAATATGTGGATATGTGTGTTTTGACCTTTCTATGTATGTATGTACAGCAAACTATGGCAGAGTTAGGCCACCGTGATCTGACCCAAAAATTAGCAGTTCTGAATCGTTTTTTGAACGTAACAAAAACTGTTATTTAAGGAAAATATTGATGCAGAAAATAAGGATCACGTTTTGTATACAGAAAGTGTAGTTTCTTTCTGTTTCTCGGATGCCACGGTACTCTTCCGCCTCCACTGCTACATTCCCAAACTGCTGCGTTTCCCATGAAAGGAACTCATACCAATGGTTCAGAGTTCTATCATTCACCATCACACACTGATTGACTTGGTGACGATTCTGATGCATCCTCCAAGTTCACTCGCATCATGTGGCGCCAGTGACTCCCAGGAGCCTCCATCTCCAAGGTGACGCCAAACAACTTCCGCAGCATGGGAAACAACACCAGCTGCACATAATCCACCTGTGGCGCAGTGATCTCAAAGGCTCCTGAGCTGTGCACAGGGCCATTTCAGTCATCGTTGTGTTGAGGGGCTACGACATGTAACATGGATGGTATAATCCTAAGGATGGTAGATATAATATGAAAGCACGATATAAAGATTATCTGATTATCCTAAGCATGATCCTAATCAGCGTGATCGCAGCCAACAATCTGCAGGACTCGATATGTGCATGCGATGATTGGGCGCATGATCTCAACACCATGGATCTACCAACACATCAACGACAAAATGAATGAGACAACTAGATCTGCTGGACTAGTCGCATTTCCCTTAAATCTGTTTATGTAGTGGTTGGCTACTCGTGGGATTCTTATGTTCTCAAAATGCCATGGGCTGGAGAAGCCCAGCCTGACCATTGCGCTGTCGCCCACAGATCACCAGTGGCTAGATCGCAACTAAGGTAATCAAACACCATAGCACCACCGATGTGGGGATATAGTGATTGTGGGAGTAAACTCAAGGTCGGTGTTTTGATTTTTCGATTCAGTTTTTTCCTGTCAAAGGTCGTGGCATCTCTAAACATCTTTAAGCCAATGATTTGAGCGAAATCCGACGGACAAAGCCGTGCATGGACGGTTGCGACCAAGCTGAGTTTTCTGAGGGACCAGCCGGGCGTCTGCCAGGTGGAGAACAAACGTTGGTGCCACCCTTAAAGACCATCTCCACTGGTCGGCCACCTGCGGCGTTCTCAGACCCCAAACTTGGTAACATATTGGTTTGAACACGCGTACATGTCTGAGTAAAGTGACTAAGCACATGAGAGTGCCACTACCTCCTTTTGAAATAAAACGTTGCATAGATTGTGGATGCAGACAGCCCAAGACACCTTTCGAGCAAAAGTCTCAACACGCCGGAGTTGCACACAGCTTTCATGTTTGGTCGGTCCCTGTTCCGTTCTGATTTCTCAGTAACGGGTGAGGTAGTGAGATGTCAATGCGCAGTTTTGCCATGCAAATCCAGCTCTATGTGCCCAAGCCATACCACCTCATTAGACATATGTAAACATCCCAAAAAGTGGAATCAAGTTGCTGGGGGACCTCCACCCCAGCGCACCTTCCCTGCCCGATCTCGCCATCATGGCAGGGAGTAGGGCTTGCAGCATCAGCATGGTGGAGCCCCCTGCAAGGTCAAGGCACCAGTTGCCACATGAGTTGCAGGATTCATTGGATTCGTTGGATTCGTTGTAGGACCTTCTTTTGAGTCAACTGAGTCAACACCAACTCAAAGGCTTGATACTTTGCTTCGACAGGCAGTGGGTAGCGAGTATGAAACACTGCCAGGTTCCAATGCAGTGCAGATATCATCATGTTGACTTGGTGTGCTTTCAAGTGCCTTTTGCACAACGGCTGGTTGCTGATCCTATGGGACTCCGTCACTTCCAGGTACCCTGAAAAAGTCCACAGTTGGCGATCTTGAGAGTACATGCACTGAGTAACTGGGAGTACAACATACAAGTAGAGATGTTGGTAAGCCTTAATGAACACTCACATGGCCTATACGCCTGTAAGGACGGATGGTCGCTCATGCCACTGGCTCTCATCTGGTCACTGATTCGTGCATGATCCACGCCGTTGAATTCAAAGAACATATATACCGTTACATACCCACATCATTCCACATCCCCACAGGTGTCACAACCATTCAGCTGAGCTCAATGCTCACCTGAAATATCCCTGTATTGCGTAAAATGTGTGCCATCTCCAACAGAATACTATAACAACCAGAAAACCATTCGAATGTATTTGAAATAATATGTAAATATCTTTTAAAACATGGAAAATCTGTTTAAACACCACTTTTCAATCTCATCCCCACCTTTCCTGCCCTTCGGCCTGTCCCGGCATCCGCCACCGCCACCGCGCCGCCCGCAGCGCTCCGGGCGTCCAACGTCACGGCCGCGGCGCTCAGCGCGGCGCCCGCCAGGCGCGCGCCGCAGAACTCGGCCAGCGCCTCAAGCGCCGCCAGGTGCCCACAGCGCAGCCCAGGAGGGCTCCTGCGGCGTCCCAGAAATACCAACAGTAAATTTTCAAATAAAAACTTATCTTTTTAAATAACAAATTGAAACTAAGAATATCTCTCTATTCTTAGTCTTAGTAAATCTAGTTAAACTTAAGATCCAGATTAAGAATTGAAGTTGATTTTGAAGTTAACCATAGATTGAAGCTATGAGAAAAAGTATGAGAACAATGTGAAGAGTTGAGGTTTAAACATTCATTATACGATTATATAAGTTTATGTAGAAAAGGTACAAGAAAAAAGTTAGAACTAAAATCTAAGTGCTTTAGCTCCAATCAAAACTGGAAGGACTTAACCACCTGTCACAGCCCCGGATTCATCACTTGTTTGAGATGAAGTCCAGTGACAAATATGTACTTACTGGATATTTTGATATGGATACTGCAAACATTTATAGTATATCAATGTATAATATATCAAAGTATCTGGATGTCTTGAAGTCCATCAATCTAAACTGCTTTGCTCTCACAAATCAACTCCTTGGCCAAGCGAATCTGTTTGCCCCCGCATCCCTCAACAGCCCGGCTCCTGCCGCCACGAACATTGTGGATTGACACAGCTCGCTGGAGTGTGGCAGCATAGGCCACGGAGTTCCGAAGCAGTTGGCCACCACCTGAAATGCTGATTTTGAATGTCTCTATGAGTGGGGTTCTGTATCTGCAGTATCTGGCCCTGTCCACCCAACCTCCCCAACTCCTTCGGGTTTCTACGTTAAGATTGGTCCTGGTTCTGGTGCCTTACAAGCAATTATGGAGACAGCAGCACTGATGGCTATGCATACTGTGCTTCCAGGTACGTTGAAACTGCTGGTTTCTCGATTGAAAGTTGCTGGTCTTTGCCGCGGTTTTGGGGCCCCACCATCCATGGCGGGAGGATGGTGGATTCTAGGTCAAACTAAGACAAGGCAAATCCTTTCATAGTGAAATTGCACAAGGAAACTGGTGCGGTCAAAAGATAGTACCTTTCGAATCCTGCGGATCGGTTCCAAAATCACGATCCCTCCGAGCAAAAACTCCTTATGTTTGGCAGTTCCAGGTGTCTGTAGCTTTAGCATGGGCACAGTGGCTGCCGCAGAGCTCTTCTCGCTATGCCAAACACGCTCTTGTTGAAAAAACAGAGCAGCTTTCCAGTCTAAGACTTGTAGAAGGGACAAGTGTGACTCCATATTGATCCGAAAGATTCATTATCTTGGTGCTGGAGAGAAACAGCTGGTTAGGGAATTGCCAGTCTTTTCCAAACTCAGACAGCGTATTGGACGCATGTGTAGCCATCATCTCAGTCCGGGCAATGTGATTGTCAGAATCTGGGGGTCAGTTTGCTGGATGGCTCCCAGCTATATGGTTCCATCATATGTTCCTTATTGGTAGAAACATTGCCAACATGTATTGAATTAGTATTGAAGTTGCCCCGTATTAATACCTGATCAATTGTATTGATCATACATGATACCTTTGATCAGTGCATAATATGTAGACGTATGTCTCTACAAATCAATTATATACATATACATATTGTGCACTATACATCAATATAGTACTGAACATGTCAAGTACCCTGTGTCCAATCACCATAGCCCCCATGGCCTTCCAACGTAGCTCCATCAATCTGCAGCACTCCATCCACCATGTTGGGCGCTGGCACCGCCAGAGACGCCGATGCTGAGGCCAACGCAACACGGTCTTGCACAGCCTCTTGGTCAGAGCTGGAAAGGGCATCACCACCAACAATCACATCGCATATTAGAGTATGTATGATATATCTATATATGTATATATGTATATATTAAATAGCTATAAAGATATGCATATTGATATTTGAATATTCAAATGTATTATATATATATATATATATGTATATATGGCTCTATTTTGTGACCAAGGCTGCCCTGATTGACTGTTTAAATTTTGCCCAGTTGAGACTATCTTAGAAGCATATTGGCTTTTCTAAATATCTATCGTTGGAACAAAATGGCCAGCGACGCAACACAAGCACCAAATTGC
>VSDK01028820.1:248882-328729 GCA_009767595.1 Symbiodinium kawagutii
GGATGAGGATGAGGATGAGGATGATGATGATGATGATGATGATGATGATGATGATGATGATGATGATGATGATGATGATGATGATGATACCGTTTAACAATGTATCAATGATATGGATGATTCCGGTCGGTGTTCCCATGTCGTGCCTCATGATGTCATAATTCTACACAATAGACCAGCAATTGTAGAACCCCCACCAGCGGTTTTAGCCACGACTTGGCTGCAGTTGGACTTGTTGGAGCTCTTATCCCCGATGAGCCTGAATGAATCGATCGTCGCGATACGTCAAGGGAGCATGGTTCAAATTCTCGGATTGCCGTCATTCTAGTTGCAAAAAAGGCGCTTAATTGATTCTTGTACAAGCCTTTGTGTTGGTTGATTCCATTTGTCGTAGTTCACCATCTACAGTAAGAGAGCTTTACCCAGCTATTGCCATTGGCTGAATTTTTGTTTATGGTGCAATCGGACCCGTCCTGCCTGGCGAGCCCTGGTTTCAGCCTAGCGTAAAAAAACAGAAACCACCAGGAGAGCCGTGGGGTACCATGCAGCACACTAAGTGACCATCAAAAACAACAGTAGTTTTAGACAGCTAAACACGTCTAGATAATGCTTGAAAAACTACTCCGCATCATCGTTAAATCAGTTTGACTCAATCTTTATGTGTCATAGGGGCAAACCATCCGTTTCCATCATCAAGGACTGAGAAAGGGTCATCCCATGTCCTTCCTCTTCTAAGGGCAATAGGTCATGAGAACACGCTCCAGACTACGCAACACCAGGCAGTTCCAACCAACCAACCAACCAACCAACCAACCAACCAACCAACCGACCAATCATCCATCCAGGACTTTGGGAACATTGATGGGACGCGCAGGGCGTGCCTGCGATGGCGTCTTGTCACTGGCAGCCGGCATGTGCGATTTGCGTTTGGCATCGCCTTGGTTCTTTGGAACACGAAAACATGCATCAACATCAAGCAGGTTCAGGAGGGGATTGACAGGATAAGGATCTTGGGGATTGACAGCTTCAATAGCTGTAACATCTGGGGATTCGGAAAAACATGTTCGTGGTTTCTAAATGTGGCAACGCCCTGCCCGCCAATGATATCAGCATTTATTGTGGGAATCTGGAAATCAAGCGGCCTTGGAACAGGCGCGGTCCACTCCATTGCTGACCCGGCGCAGTCGGTTCAAGTTCAAAGCCCAGTTGTACAACCAACGGACCCAAGTTGCTGATGCATAACAAGCGTTACGAATGATACCCCAAGCGTTTGCTCAACGTTTGCATCATTGCAGATATGCAATTCATGTGCTGTTTCAATGGCACATATCCTTGGGTTTCTTTAGCACAATCTCCCCATATTAGATTGGTCTCCTTCATGCTTGTTGATAATGGCCAATGATTGATTGCTAGTGGCGGTCAGCAATCAATGCTTAGTCATTGGCCATTCGCTAATAATCAATGGTTGATAGTGGATAGTGATCCTTTCCTTTCCTGATATGGTTGTTGATGACAGTTCATCAGCGGTTTTCAATATCAATTGATAGTTACTATTGATGCTTAATTCATCAAATAACATCAATTAAAATCTCAGCAACCAACTGATTGACCACTGATTAACCAACTGATTAACCATGATCAGTGTTAGTTAGGTATCAACCACTAAAATCTCATATCAGTTAGTTATCAACTGATTAACAACTGATTAACAGCTGATTATCAACCACTGATTAACCACTGATATGAATCACTTCAACCGTCAATTCATCAGTGGTTTCACCTCAAGGATGGTGGCTGCCAAGCAGCTGATGTTGGCATCCACGCGCGCCCAAAAGGCCTCCTCTCCAAAGGAAGGAGCTGCCTGGCGCCCGAGCAACGAACAGAGGCGACATGAAGTCGGCCGAGGTCAGGACCGAAATCTGGGACTTTTTTTGGAGATTCTGATGGGGTTAACCGGGAAAATCTGATGGGATTAACTAACCAGGAAAATCTCAGATAATCTCACAAGAACTAGTAGATCTGTTGATTGTTTGATTGCAATGAGATTGTAAGGTTCTTTTAGGGACTTTTTTGGGAGATTATGTTGTAAATCAGCTCAGGTTAGTGTTCCATTGCAAACCATCGAAAACTTCTAGGATCATTACAAAGGGTGGAAGAAACAGTCTCAGGTTGCAATGGTGTTGAAAGTCAGATTGCTCTCTGGAACATCAGTTGGGATGGCCGTAGGTGCTGTGTCAAAGGAAATGACCAGAACTGCAGGTTCGGCAGTTCTAGTCACAGCCGCAGCCATGACCAAACCCCCTTTCAGTCCGATGCTCCCAAGGAATACTTTCAAACACACATTAACATCATGCCATGTATATGGTGAAGTCCCAAAATGATTAACACATGCGCCAACCGATCATCCTTGCTAGGCAAAGTATAGGTTATGGGCAGACATTGCCATCTCCGCAAAATGTACCGGTAAAGTCTACGGTATCCTGACCAGAGTCCTGCCCCAGCTAGATTACCCAGTCAACAAGCTAGATGCGTCTACCAAATCCACAACTAGTAATGATACGCAATGTCTAGATCCACAACCAGCAAGCACTGATTACATACAGGATCATATATGCTTACCATCAACTAAATGGATGATGTAAACAGCAGCTGGTCCATTTACTTCAGCTCATGTTTATCCGAAACCAGCAGCCGTTGTCCCAATTACTTAATCAACTTCATAAGCATATGAATCAAAAAGTTGATTGCAAATCAACAGGATTAATAACTTGGAGCCTGTTGATTAATGGCTTTGAGTCAAAACCCTGTACCCCTGGTTCCCCATCATTCACCATTGTTTTCCCTCTTATTGCTGGTGGTTATCCTTACCTTGAGCTTCAAAAACCTGGAAAAACGTAGGGTCTGCATGGAAACCTGGGGTTTGTTGGGGAAACCCAGGGTTTCAAAAAGCAGTATAAGAACTACGGGTTTGTACGGGATAAATACGGGGTTTGTACGGGTAAAATACGGGTTGCAATGAATGAAACCCGGGGTTTGTATCGAAAACCTGGGGTTATCCTTACATGGGCATGGAAACCCGAGGTTTGCATTTCAACCCTACAAATTTGTAGGGTTTTGAAGCGGAGGGTATTCATTGGTCGGTTAATATTGACCCATAGCCTAATCAACATCAGCAACAGGCTCCAAGACCTGCATCTGCCATGCCAACCTTGGAAGTGGCCGTGGTCGTTGATGCCACGCGGCGCTGTTTCAGCTGCCTGCCGCCGGACAGCCCTGGTCCATCCATGGTGGTTCCCCAACGGCAACGGTGCAGCAATGGTACCTAAACAGCAGCGCCGTACAATAGTGGAAGCAATGGTGGCAAAACTGATGGCTATATTGTAAGATTGCGGAGCAAAGGTGTACAGTCAACTAATATTGGTGCATAGAATTTGCAGTGGTATGTTCATGAACCAAGTGAATGTTGACCATTGGTGGTAGTAAACTTTAATACAACGCTTCTTTCATTGATGGTGACTAATACCACATGGTTCCTCTCTCAAAAATCATCATTTTGGGGCGTCTTGGGAACACCTGATGAAGGAGAAAACTGTCATTCTTTATCTTCAGAATATGCTGTTTGCTAATTGTATCGCTCTTGAATGCTATGAAAACAGCCTGGATTATGGACAGAGATGATGGCTCACAGCAGCATAACTCACGTTTTTGACCATTGCACGCGCGAGCGACCCACACAAATCCAAGCTCATCTAAACTTTCAATCTGACCCTGAGCAAGCTTATCCCGCTTTTTCAAAGTGCGGCGAGTACTGACCCAGCGACCAAGATTGAAACCACTCACTGTCCGATATGACTGTGGCACCAATACATCTCCATGTTCAATTTTGTATTTCTGCAGCTCTTCATAAGCTTGCTCCCACTCGCGACGAGCACTCCACACAAATCCAAGCTCATCTAGACGTTCAATCTGGCCCTGAGCAAGCTTATCCCGCTTTCTCGCGGAACGTTGCGTCCTGACCCAGCTGCCAAGATTGAACCCCCCCACTGTCTGGTATATCGATGGCACCAATACATTTCCATGCTCGGCTTCATATTTTTCCAGCTCTTGATAAGCTGTTTCCCACTTCTGGCAACAAGCATCCCACACAAATCCAAGCTCGTCTAGACGTTCGATCTGGCTCTGAGCAAGCTTATCCCGCTTTCTCGCGGAACGTTGCATCCTGACCCAGCGAGCAAGATTGAACCCTCCCACTGTCTGGTATATCGATGGCACCAAGACATTTCCATGCTCGGCTTTATACTTTTCCAGCTCTTGATAAGATGTTTCCCATTTCTGGCGACAAGCACCCCACGCAAATTCAAGTTTATCAAGCCGGTCTATCCGCTCTGGACTCAATCTACCCTGGCGTCTGGCATTCCGTTGTCGCGAAGTCCATTGGCCAAGGCTGAACCCATCCGAGGTTTTGTAGTTGTACCTCACCAAGGAATGTCCGTGTTTACCATGATACGCTAGCAGCCCTTGAAACCCCACCTCCCACGCATCCAGGCCTGCGCACCTCCTCAAGGCATTGGGCAACACTCGAATTCGCAGAATCCTTGCTGCCTCTTCCATGATGGAATTTGACACTGACATGTCTCTAGCGATGGTGACTCGGCTGCCCCCAGATTCACCCGCAGATAGCGAGGCCTGGAACACATGATCAACTCTTGCCAGCTCCATGAGTAGACGACCAAGTTGCTCATCTTCGTCCAACGTGCCATCGGAGTTTTGTATGAGCGGTGGCGCAATCACCAGAGCATCCAACTTCTGAGAATGGTTTCGCAGAACCCTTCCCACACACTGCTGCAAGCGAATCCCCTGCCTGGGTGCCACAAACAAACATGTATCCGCCATGGGCAAGTCTACACCCTCACTCAGCACGTCCACCGTGACCAGCACGCGGATTCCTCTCAGCCTCTCGCTACACTGAAACCTCTTCAACACCTCCTGCCGGCGATCACCAGCTGTCTTGCCATTGTAATGGTCAGCAGCTATGCCAGCATCCAATAGCATACTGGTGAAACCTTTTGCCTCCTGAACTGTGTTGCAAAACGCGAGGATCTTTCTGGACAGTGGCAAGTTGTGAATTGTTTGCACCAAGCTCGGCCTTGGATCCCCTGAAGTGAGCACAGGCACCAAAAGACTGTAGTCCTTGATAACGCCAGATTCAATAGCAGGCCTAAGTCCGAAGTCGAAGTTGGCTCTGTTTCTGCGCAGGGTTGCTGTGAACCAAATTCTTTTGAGAGCATTTAGGGCCAGCACTTGCTGAGTGTGAATTCCAGAACTTTGCAAAGTACCTTCCACTTCTCTTTCACCAGGTGGCGAAGGCTCATAGTGATGAGCTTCATCGAATATGACCAGATCAAACGCCAAATTTGATAACTGCCATGCCGAATTCCTGACACAAACAAATACCTGAGCACTCAAATCTGCAGGGTGTCCAGTCCCGACCCTGGCAATTCGCGAAGACAGCGTTGATTCCAGCAGTTGAGCCAACTGTTCCATCAAATCCAACTTCGGTACCACCACGCAGGAGCATTTCTTGGGACCCAAACCTGCCAAAAGGTCTGACATCACCAAACTCTTCCCTGTGCCGGTGGCCATTTGCACAAAATAATCTCTTTGTGACGTGTTCTTCATGAAATTCCAACAAGCTTTCAAGCACTCAACCTGGTGGGGCCAACGTTGCAAGTTCTTCCCCATCCGTTTCAGCATCTCCTCTCCCTGCGGTCTCTCCGACTGGGCCTTTTGCCGCCAGAATTCCACATCGTCCGCTGCATACTTCTGTTGGATGGCGCCACTGTACTCCTGCCAGTGCGGAGATAGCTTGGTGGTCTCGCTGGTCGCCACCACCATCTTTTGCACCTTGTCTTTCAGCGGCGACCGGTCTGCTCTGACCATGAAATGGAATTTGGCGAGTTCGGCATATGGCACTGTGCCGTTGGTATAGTCCTTGGCTTGTACTGCCATTGACAAGTTCAGTGCCAGGGAGTCGATGCCCTTGTCTTCCAATGGTAATCCAAGCTGTTTCTTAAACTTGATGGGCAGTAAACTCCAGGGCACCGTGCCCAAGTCCAAAGCCGAAATCAGCTCGAGCTCGCGGCCAGCTGGGAGGTTGCCCACCGCAATGGCATCCAAAGACTTTGCTTCAACCACTTCATGGATCTGTGCAACCTCCTCATCACTCAGCAGTGGACCTTCTGAGCCATTTATGTCCCTGGTCCAGATCTGATAACACATGATCCTAGATCCTCTCGGTGCACTGAGGGGCGGCTGAACACCCACAAAGCATCGCCGTGTCATCCACAATGCCCCGAGCTGGCCACATATAGCAGCCGCCAAAAACAAAATCAGCCAGCACCTTCGACGAAGTCTTTGAGTGGATGAGGACATGCCAGTGGTAACATTAAGAGCCACAAGCTCGAGCCAACGTATATAGCTGGTTATTGTGAAGCCAGGTGGTGCAGGCCACGTGGTTAATTAATATTTAGCTTCACAAATTAAATAATGGTTGCATGGTGGTTTCATCAAGATTGGGTACTGGACTCTGTCAGTGCGCTCAGAAGTGTGACTTCGCACTCGCTTCGCGGCCTCATGTATCCATCAAAATCCTCTTCCCTGCTTCCGCGCTGCTGCTGCTGCGCAGCAGCACGTCCTCCTGCATCTGGCACGCGCGCTCCAACGGTGGCCTGCGCATCCAGTGGTATTTGCCAGGTCTGCAACCATGGATGACAAGCAACAGAGTGTAAAATGAAACATCAAAACAAAATAAGACAATGACTTATTGGAATATGCCCATGTATACATCATGTTCATATAATCTTCCATATACATGTGCTTATAGCTGTCTAGTCACATGAATGAACAGATTCACACCTTCACAAATCTTCCAGATTCCCAGGTGCCCGTTTCTACGTTGGATTGGTTCTCATCTTGCCCAATCCCGGTTGCCCCATACCAGTCTTTTTCCGATTAGATGGTGATACGTCGCTGTGCCTCTTGGGCATACAAGATCTTGTTTCTTAGATCCCAGTCATGACATCAGCATCTGATGCCTATTGAAGTCCCTCTCTGGGGTGCTGCTTCAGTTTGGTTTTGATTGCTCCTCAAAGCTCCAGCTTTGTATATACTTATGGCTGTGGGTCAACCAGCTGTTCATATACTAAGTATAAATGACCAAACTAGTCGAGCTGTTGGGATGTGAGCTACTACCTATCTCTCCGATGTTTATAACCCATACTCAATCAGACCCATTCAAATATGATATTCATGCTCCATCATGCTCTTTCAACAGTTCCTTACATTCCCATTCGGCTCTGGGTCACTGTTGGGATACACTGGTATTTTTCGGGATGGTCACCTACCCATTTGTTGATCACTTCATATTGACATATATTGACCCATAGCCATTTCACAGTCGCAGCAGCCGCTTGTTCCAGACCTTGGACACTGGCGTTCTGGAGCCAAACCTGGCTCGCGCGTGGCGGCTGGCCACCATCACCCAGGAAGCTCACCATTGGCGCAGCCAGAGACATGTCATTGTGGAGCTACGCTGCTGCCACCTTTGAGCTGCGTCCAGGGACTGCTATGACAAGGAAGTGTTTGTAACCTTTGAATATGACTGCTCAAAAGAGACTGAGTAAGAGTGTTGTCGGTTATTACCAGTGTTAGTGGCAATGATTATGACAAAGCAGAGTTGCCACTGGGGCTTGTTTTTGTCCAATTCCAGCAATTGAGTTGGCTATTTCAATCTGTGGCTTCTTAGCTGAAAATGTGGAAGTTCATGGAAGTTCGGTAGCCTGGAGTTCCCGCGGTTATTTGGCTCCTGCTCCAGCGTGATCCAAGCTTGATCTGCAAGCTGGCATCAAAGCACAGATCATTGTTCCAAAGCCGTTTGACAGAACCGTTCAGGTCGTGGATAGCAGCACAGACTTCAAAGTTTACATCTTAGAGATGTTCTCAATAATTTTACTTGAAAATTCTCTGCACTTAGCCACGAGGCTCCTTTTGAACTCGCAGCGACATCGCACGGACGTGCGGCTCAAACAGCCCGGTGCAATGCCCGGCGGTTCATGACATCCGTGTTGACGAGTCAGGAGCTCCTGACAGACTTGTGAATTCCTGTGTTTGTCTGGTTAGCACCCTCTGGCCCTCTCGTTTCCCTCGGAAATTGGATACAAATGGTGGATTTGTAAACTAAGCTGACAACTGGCCATTTCCAAATGGTAGATTTTCCGTTGTCAGCTTAATTTACTGGAGGGTAAATGGAGGTGAACCTGATGATTAAAAAAAAAAACATAAAAAACGAGGCAAATAGGCAAATGAGGCATTGTCAATCTTCATAATGAGCTACTACCACCTGGTTGGTTTCTTAGTTACCCGGCGCCCTCTTCCGTCACCAACCCGTTACCCCAGGGTCCTTTCATTGAGCTGTATGAAGTGCAAACCTCAGATGGGACTGGCCAAAGCAGTGGCACTCGAGGATGGCGACCAATGTTGTCCTCTCATCCGATGATTTTTGGTAGTATATCTGACTAGTTTTGGTGACCAGGTAGTTGATATATCGAATGACTTTCTCCAAGTATCAGTATTAGATGTACTATTTCTCTTGGGCTACGTAACCACAGCAAGCATGGTCGGCAGGTGCCCATGATGTTGCTGGATGTATTAGTACCACTATAAGTTCAATCACTCACCAGTCCACCTATCGTTAGTCATGACATATATCATGACCAATCAGCCATGTTTCTACCAGTTAGATTCCGTGGTAGATTTGTAGATTGGTACACACAACCAGTTGGTCCATGGTAATCTGGTATTGTTCCTACCAGTTTCGTTGGGTGATTTCTATTCAGTTAGTTTGAGATCACCATAGTTCACCAAAATCTACCAGTTAGAATTCTACCATGTATCACCAGTTGATCACAATAGTTGATCACCATGTTTCTACCAGTTAGTCTACCAGTTGATCACCGTAGTTCACCCCACAGCCAGCTGCACAGAAATCACCTCTGAGGGAGCACCACTGCGCCAAGGCACGGCAGGTCAGAACAGCTGGGAGCATCTCCTGATGGGTGCACCTGCGCAGCTTCCATGGTAGTGCCCGATGTGTGGCCCCGGGTGATACGTCTTCTATGTTAGATGGGAGGGGAGTAAGTTGTTTTGGTGTTGATCCAATATGACAGGGAAGGTGGGCTCACCTTGACAATCTTTGAAAAGGTGGGAGAAGGATGGGATAGGGGGACCAATGTGGTCATGAGCCTCAGACCCCAAACATGAAGGAAAAGGAGAGAGCTGTGTGGTTTCACTACTGCTGCCCTTCCCTGAACAGCTTCTTCCCTACAGATGTTGTAGCTATCAACCATTGGACTTGCTTCTCTGTTGGCAAGTAGCAGGCCGATGGGGTTGGGTGATCACGTGGCCAAGAATGACCCGAGCATACCAAAGCCATGATGATGATATCCTTGTCATCCTTGGCATCTTCCGGCTGCTCCAAGGCACGTAGCGATAAAGACCAGTCTTGGCGAACAGAACTGGTCCAACCTCGGTCAGGCAGCACTACACGATCCATGTCGTATGACTGGGAACTCTCAGTTCTTCCATGACCCTGTACCCCCAATCCGAAACACAAAGTGACTGCTCTTTCATGCTCTTTCTGAAGAAAATGAAGCCTCCCATGGGATGTTTAGCCAGCTTCAGGGCTACTGCACCTTGCCAGGGAGGTCGACCCCTTGACTGCTTGGCCTATGGCTAATGGACATTCCCATGCTGACCATCAGGATCGGACATTTGGACCAGTTCTGCCAGGAGATCTGAAACTCCGTGGTTCCGGCCATCCTGGTCCTTTGACGGCGCTGATGCAAGCAGAGATGGGGGGTCACCCGGAAACACCACAATCGAACATCAAAATGCTGATCGATTTTTTTGGCTGCTCAACGGTCAATTTACCTATTTGGGTGATAGGCGATTCATGATGATCAATTCTGATGATCCAACACTTATATCTGAGTCACTGGAGAAACCAAAACACCGCTGGTGGTTACATACAATGTTCTCAAAATCTTCGACTTCGACCATTCCATATCTATCAATCGATCTATTTACCTACCTATTTTTCTTTCTTTCTATCTTTCTATCTTATCTGATCTTATCTTATCTTACCTACTTTATCCTATCCTATCCTATCCTATCTTATCTTATCTTATCTTATCTTATCTTATCTATCTATCCATCTATCTATAAATCCATATATATATAAATACGGCGAGTACATGTATGTCAACTCCAATACCACATAATATCACCAAAACAACTGCCTCGTAGTTTAGGTAGTTACGGCTGTCAAATCTCATCACGGGCCAATCACACTGCGCCTGAATGCTTCGGAAAAGCTCATCGGCGTCATCCAAAGTCACGCACGAGGGTTGCAGCAGTTGTGCCCGCTCGAAGTGCCTTGCCGATGTGGGTTGATGCTTTGGTTCATGTGTTGCTTGATCGGTTGCCTTGAAATGAAGTGATACATTTTGTCTGATATGTTTCGGTTGATACATTTTAATTCATGCTGTTGACCTTAAACATCCTTCACCATCCCAACCGTGCTTAACCATGACCTTGACCATGACCTTGACCATGACCTTTACCATGACATGACCTTAACCATCACCTCAACCATGACCTTAATTTTCCTTAAGATATCCACCATCCCTTTCCCCGGGATCTCCCTGCCTTCGTACTGCCAGGTGGGTGTCGCCCACCCCCGCGTTGATCAGCGCGGGAATGGACATGGGCAACACCTGGGCCCAGCTCCCGAGCTCCAACCAGATGTCCACTGCCATCATCCAAGGTGGAGGGACGCAACATGGATATCTGCAACCAATCTGAACCTTTCCATGTCTATATTTTCACGTATCAAACATGTCGACCCCACGTAACTTCTATCTGCATCATCCACGAGAAGTGTTGACAACAGGTGGTACTAGTATCTGCATCATCTAGAAGTACCAACCAACCAGGAATTCAACCTGAAAGCGAAGTACTTCGAGCGCCTTCATGGGCAAAGTCTTAAGGGCTGCCAGGAGCGATGTTTTGCCCGAAGCCGATGGACCTTTGCCACTGGCATCATCGACACGCGACAGGGATCCATAGGGAACTATGGAAAACCATGGGGAACCATGGGAGCCATAGGGAGCCATAGGGAGCCATAGGGAACCATAGGGAACCATAGGGAACCATAGGGAGATAGACTTTGAAGGTACATGAATCCTGTACACAGCCGATGGAAAACTGCAGTGCTCCTAGTTTGAGTTGGGTCAAAACCACTATATAAATTTGCAGTTTAATTGTGCGGCCAGTCCCAAAAAAGCAGTCATTCTTGACAGGCTGAAGGTCGTCTTCAACCAATCTTGGCCATGACAACTCATGCACGGATGTTGGAGACCCATTCGATTCCCTTAATGTGGGAGCAAAATGGGAGGTCCTTCTATGGTAGATTCTACTCTTGATCACATTGGCAGAGCATGGTCAGATTAGCCAACTATGATTGGGGGGTCAACGGAGCTTTCAGCCATATGAGCTATTTTTGTTTTGTTGATCATTTGAGATCCCTTCTAAGACTGTTGATTGAACCGTTGATTAACACAGGTCAACCAGCTGGTGGTTCATAAGCAATTTCGACAATGACTTACGGTATGAACTGTATGAACTTAAACATTACACGTGTAATGATTACACAGTGGTTAGTAGTACTAAATCCCGCTAATGATTCGTGGGGATGACTGATCAACGCCATTGCTTTTTTTCGGACTTCAGCTGCGCTGAGCTCAACACCCACCAATGCAATGGAATAGGGGACTGCTTTGCCTGGCAGCAGTGATGCTACAGCACAACAAAATGTCTGGAAACTTCTATCTTAGATTACCAGACGGTAATAACAGTTCACCATCACTACTGGCTGGTGGTTTGCAACGTGTTTTGATTTTCAATCACAGTGAAGCTGAGGAAACTGTGGATTCAAGAACATATATAATCGAACTGATTGACTGGACATGTTAGCAGAGAAAATGGTTGGACAACAAAAACATCACGTGGTCGAGCAAACGCACAAGGCGAATCATTCATGCTCTGTTGAATTGGGACAAAAGTACACGCGCAGCTGCATTGAACTCATGTCATTAGGGGTGTGCCAATGGTTATTCGGCTGGTGGTTCTAACCAATTCCAAAAATACTGAGCCATGAGAGAATCATCCCGCACTATAATTGAAAATCAAACTATGTTGCAAACCACCAGCCAGTAGTGATGGTCAACTGTTATTAGCCTCTGGTAATCTAACATAGCAATGCATGATCCACCATGCGTAGATTACTTCCCTCTTGGGAAGAGTGATCTTGGGTTGCTATATGGCTGTGGCTCAATACTCTGTACCCCTGTGAACATCCCACAAAAGACCGAACAGTCCTTGTTGGGATGTTCACCTACCCATGTTTGCTGCGTTGGTTATGACCCATAGCCATATTGGATCAGCAGATTTTCATGCTGGTTACCCTCTGGCAAACAAACCTGGAAGATAAAAATCACGGTTTTTATAGGTAAGACCATTATGAAGAGAGCCTGAAGAGAGGATTGTCCACTCCTTTGTAACTGCTGGATGGTATTACCATTATGTATATCCATCAAACCATTGTGGTAACTGCTATATCTTTATAGGTAAAACCATTACTTCTATATCCATCAAACTAACCATTATGTTAAAGATAAAACCATTATACCATCAAACCATTATGTAACAGTTTAGCATTACTAACCATTATGTAACGGTGGTATTACCATCAAACCACTATGGTGAGTTTGCCGGAGTGTACCTGCTGTTCTTGACGCTGCACTCGCCACAGGAACCCGCACCTGGCCCGGAGGCGGCCTGAGCCTGAACCTCTTGCAGCCATTCCTGCGACGCCACCCAGGCCGATTTCACTTTTCTCTGATGCTTGTTGGCTGATGGTTGGCTGTTGGTTGGCTGATGGTTGGTGGGTGGGTGGGTTGGTGGGTGGGTTGGTGGGTGGGTGAGTCGGTTGCCTGGTTCATTTTCGGTTGTTCACCAGCTGATTGGTTGCATTTGCATATCAACGGCGATCCCAAGTTGACTCTGACCTTTGTTTAATAAAGAATCTATTTCCAACACGGACCGCATGATACCATGACATCCCCTTATCAAGCAGCTATGATCTTGCTTTGAATAGTTCCCTTGTCACTGGCGTTGCCAACCCCAAACCTGTTACCCAGGGAGGTTGTTCACAGGAAAAAGCCACGACAAATGCATCACTTTGGCCGTTCAGAAGTCCCCCATGTTTCGCTGCCCTGATGGCAACCCTAACCATGGCTCGCAGGGGTGCGGCCTTGACTTCGCTCCCAGCTTCCAGTGCCTCGCGGATGAAGGGGGCTCCAAGGTGGATGGCTGGGGGTGCCTCCATGCACTGGGGCAGATTTGTTGGGAAGTTCAATGATATTGGGAAATCAATGATTCAGTGATAACAGTATATTTAGCAACTATAGGGAAATCAATGATATTGGGTGATTTGTTGTTCAGATGATTTCCCCTGGGCCCCTTATCAATGATATACTAAGCACACTTATAGAAGTCTGGATATACCCGTGGATAGCATGCCTCATAGTCATGATATCTATGGTGTCGTCAACCAGGAACGATTGTTGGTAGAAAGTACTGGAACGTGGCATCTAGTTGCTGGTTAGCAGTAGTTGCTGGTGAATAACCATTGTTCAAATACTCTACACTGTTCAACTAGGAATTGATCATGATTAGCCGTATGTCACATGTCTGTGGGTCAGAACCCGAGCTGTTCACCGCAACCAAACTAGTCGGCCCCCTGTTGGGATGCGAACCACTACCCATGGCTGTTGGTTGGTTAATATGAGCGTTTCTTTAGTCATAGGGGTACCCTCAGCTATCATCCAGTTTATTAGCCATTGGCTTGAGAAACCACCAAATAGTAGGCATATCATATCCCCTACTATTGTTGCTTCCTATCCCCTATTATTAACCATCATAATGGTTATAAGATCTTGACCCAGCTCATCATATGGATACCCCCCATGTGGCACACCCGGTAACCGCTGCGCCTCCAAATTGGGCGACCTTGGTCCCAGGGCTTAGTTCCAATTGCTGGGAACAGAAATCGTGGGGTAATAGTGCGGTAATCATGGGGTTAATACTGGCTGAATAGTGGCTGAATAGTGGTTAATTATGGGGTTAATGGTGGGTTAATGGTGAGTTAATACTGGGTTAGTAGTGGTTAATTGTGGGCAGAATTTGTTGATTATGTTAATTATGGGTGCATGGTGGTTGACAATGGGTTAATGACCGTGGTTACCTTCAAGTTCAGTAGTGACCGGTAATGGTCAACAATGTTCATGTTCAATAGGGGGTTCATAGTGCTTAACCGATAGCAATGGCTGAAATAATGGTTCGTAGTGAGCTGACAATGTCGCATATTTTGTGTAGTGGTGGGTTGGTGAGGGCTGATAAGTGGTAGCTCATAGAGCTTAACAAGTGTTCATACTGGAGATTCCTGGCAGGTCGGTGATCCACGAGCTCCGGTGCTTTTCTACTCTAAGGAAAACAAGCAAGCTCCTAAATCATCCAAATCCACCCCCAATCCATCTCAAGCATGAGTGGTTGCAGCAGCTGGTTGGTTTTTTTTACAAACAGCACCAAACAGCCTTGTTTGCCAAGTTTTCCATGCTTTGCATATCAACTCTCCATGACTAAACATGGCGGATGAATGTTGTCATGTGAAACACAGGCTGCACCTCCTCAAACACCCATCTGCCAGAAACCAACAAAAAACAGTTTCCGAGTTTCCGCCCACTTCTTCACCATCTGTGCAGGACATTTGGCTATGGGTCAGTTCACCCTGTACCCCTGGTTCCCCTATCACTAACCAGCCCGTTTTCCCTTTGAGTTTGTTGGTCAATGCTCCCCACTAATATTGATAAACCAGCCATTGATGGTTACTCCCCAACAATAAAACTCCCTGTCATTAACCAGCCATGGTTGGTTAAAGCCTTGACCCATGGCCATTTGGTTTCAGGTCTGGTTTCGTGGACCTCACAGCCCGCGCTTGCGGTCCGGCTGCCTGTAACCTGCAGCTGCCTTGGCCGAGCTGGGGGGGCACCGTCAATCGGTTCATGCAGGGCAGTCTCAGCCCTATGGTTGCTTGCACGCAGATCGTTGTTGCTTCCCTGCTACTGATATGCCTAGTCTTGGTGATATGGGATGATGCCCACATGTTTCTGGGGAAGATCTGCTGTTCTGAAGCGATTTTTGGTCAGATTAGATCCCCAGTCATTGCCTGTTTGTCAGATAGATTCGATCTTGTCAGGTGAGCTTTTTTTCAAGCTCCAGGGCGTGCCACCGGATCTGAGTTGCCCACAACACCCAGTTCAGTCTCCAAGGAGATCACGTCTTCAAAGGCCTTGGAAGCACCAGCTCGGCTGAGAAACGAATCCTCAGCAGCCACCATTGGTGGAGACGGTGGGAATAGCTGGTGAAAACCTGCTGCTTCACCGGCGGAAGTACCAACTTTCCATTGAAAATGCCCGGGGGCTTGAAGAAAGGGAAGCTGTATCACTGTGACAAGGTTTCACTAAATGTGTGTTATTATTATCCACTTCTATTCTAGGGCCTAGGGTTAAACGATGGGCAATCTGATCCGTGAAGCACGTATTTGCGGCAGCGCAAACCCTAAAATCGATCACCTAAGCAGTTCCTGGTGTAAGTACATGTCTATTTACACTTTGGTGTGTATATACATACATAAATTGATTGAGACGTACTGCAATTGCATACACCATCTACATACATGATCATTCATGTAGTGTTTTACAATGGATTTCAATGGACGATGTTTGCCATTGTTTGCTCAATTCTACCAAATGTCCCTCCATGTACACTGCGGTAAACTCACATGGCAATGGAAAATCCACCAATTATTACTGGTTTCCCGGGGTTTTCACCAATTTTCCATTGCTATGTTAGTTTACCAGAGTGTAACTGTTTGTCTGATAACATAGGGCCCTCTAACCCACAGCCTGTAACGCGCGCTGAAACTTGGACTCCGGGCATTCTGCCACGCATGCGTTGGTGGAGCCGACAGAATGGAGATGAAGGCCAGGGATCCTGGTGACGATCCCAGCACCCCACCGGACCACTTCTCTATGTTCGCATCTATCCTGCGGCATCCTATGTCCTATGCATCTATCCTGCTATCATATCCCAGCCTATTCAATCCATCCATCTATCTTGAGGAACCATTCAACCGACCATTCTCAACCATTCACCACCAATCACTAATCAACCAACCCTATCTGTCTCAATCTGTCTCAATCTGTCTCGCCACAGGTACGGCGACAGTGACTCAAAAATGCTGGCGGTTGTCCAAGAAACGTGTGGATGTTTCTCAAGCCATAGAAGACCCCCGCAGTTATCATCCTTGATATCACCCAATGTACAGCAATAAACCAGCCATCTTTAAGGGTTCCCCATTATAAGAAACCACCAAATAGTTGGTATATCCTATACTATTGTTGCTTTTTTTTCCCTATTATCAATCACTATTCACCACTATCAATCGTTGTGGGCCATTATCAATCATGATTCACCATTATCATTACGAACCATTATCAATCTTTATTCACCGTTATCAATCATTATGAACCATTATTACGCATTACTATGCACTCTTAACCATTATTGGCCTGGTTCCAACCATTATAAGAAGCCCCCATGTTGTCCATGTCGATGTCGGTGCTGCCCTCCTGCGCATCGGGTCCATTGACCTCGGCCACCGGAGATTGCAAGCACAGCCAGAGAAACGTAGAACTGGGGAGTTCTCAAAATATGGTTTATAGGGGTTATAACCCCCCCAAGGGGTATGCCAACTAAATGTTTTCTAAGAAAATTTACCACTCAACTCCATTAATAGTGGGTTAACAATAGGGGATATACCAACTGTAAGGGGGTATAGCTCCATGAATAGTGGGTTAATACTGGTTTTTTAGGGGATTATAATGAATCATAGAGGGTCACCAACAACAATACTGGCTGATAGTGGTAATATAGGGGTTATGACCATTGATAAGCAGGTATATGTTGGTTTGTAAGGGGGTATACCAACTTTATGGTTAATAATAGGGGATATACCAATTTTATATTTGTACAAGGGATGAGTGTCAGGGTTATAACCATTGATGATGGTTGATAATAGGGGATGATAAGCAACAATCGTAGGGGATATATCAACTTTTTACGGGTGTTTCTCAAGCCATAGGGAACCCCAAAAAATGGTTGGTTTATTACTGTGAATGTTTAATCAAGGATGATTTGGGGTACCCCTTTTTTGAGAAACCAACACCTTTACATGTGCACGTCCATCTACATGGACGTCACGCTACACTTCATCATATTTCCTACATACAGATATACACACATGACAAGGGTATTCTACGCAGATACCCGTACATCTATACTATACATATCAAGTACACTCCGAAGCTCCAACACAATGAGAAATGAGCTGGGTTTCTTGTTGGTGCTGGTGAAATCCCCTCATTGGACTGGCTTAAACCCCATAGTGTGTTGCTTAACCTTCAAGGTGGCAATGAAGAAATCCAGTAGCTGGGCTGGAAAGCCCGGTACTCCCAATAGGAGTACTGTACCATATATATATATATATCTTTATGCATAGATAGATATGTGTGGGGTGCACAGTTTAACAAGTCTCCTGTGGATTCACACTGCTGCCAGTTCTTTTTTCGTCACCAAAGATGGATGACCGAAGGAACCTCTTTGAGGTTCCGATCCCCTCCGTTGCGATGACATCCACATCAAGCAATCCTTGGTCAGTGCTGGCAGGCCTCAAGTTGTGAGTATTAAGCCTCTAAAGCACTACTGCGATGGTGCTTTGAGGATTACCATGTGCGAAAATACTACGGAATCAAAATATTCGTGTGTACAGGGACATCTACAAATGTGGATGCAAGTGAATATGTTGGGAACGTTGCACAAATACAATGACCAGCCGAAAGCAGTCGTCTCTGTGTACTTACAATAATTGTGCCGCAATCGTGCGGCGCATATCCAGGTACATCATTCACTAGACGTATGTACTTACATATGCAAAAACAAAAACACAAACCCATTAGAGGTTCTACTTAGCAAGTGTTCTTGCTGATGTACATTGGCGCAAATGGGTACAAATGCTGTGTGCCCTACGTCGTAGCCAGAACACAAATTGACTGGTTGATGTTGTCCATAGATAAATGGATGGATGGCTGGATGGATGGATGGATGGATGGATGGATGGCTAGACAAATAGATCCATAGGTAGATAGATAGGTAGGTAGGTAGGTAGATAAATAGATAGATAGCCAGGTAGATCGGTTCCCTGCAAAAACCAAGGGTTCTCGTTCCGCTGCTGTGAACCAAGTCACCTGCACGCCTGGCGTGGCGGCGCCCGGTCATGACCTTCCAATGGTTAGACCTCCATCACTCTGCTGAGTGGCACCCCTATGGTATCAACAAATGGGGAACCCATATGGTGGTTGGTTTCTCAAAAAATCATGACCCCCCCAAGTAATCATTGTTTTATCATTATTGGTAATTAATAACCATCCATTTTTAGGGTTCCCCATTTTGAGAAACTACCGTATGAACCATACTGGTATAGCTACGAGGTGGCCCCTGCAACGTTACACACTGTTGGTTCAGATTCGTCACTGAGCTACAGTTATATCAACGATAACTGGTAGTTACCCTAGCTGTATATAAGCGAAGTTGACGACCCCTGGAGAATACCACTCTGTATTGGTGAATAAGGAGCAGCTCATAAACCTTAATGAGGGATTGATGACGGTAACATGGTAGACCAATTACTGTACTTTACCACTGCAAATAATTACGGCTTCATAACCCACCAATCCCCTACACCATCCCTACGCCCGTAGCAACATTGGTTCGTATGGATGTATGTAAACGTACATGTATGCAGGTATCCTGCATATGCCTATATCATTTTACATGTATGGAAAGAATGTGTAAACATTGATCCACATGTCTCTTGGACGTCGGTTCCATATCGAAATTCCTCGGAAACTTGATCCCCACCAGAAACAATGGTTATCATCAACATCACCTTCAGAATCACAGTCACAATCATCATCAACCATAACCCTCATCATCATCATCATCATCATCATCATCCTCATCATCACCATCACCCTCATCATCATCACCCTCATCACCCTCCTCCTCATCCTCATCACCCTCATCACCCTCCTCCTCATCATCAATGACTCATAGGCCCTTCTCATCAACCACCACTCATCCACTGCCAGCTCCATGGCCATCCCACCGCAGCCCACACCGCAGCCTTGGCTTCCGACGTGTCGCGGCCCGCACCGCAGGCCTCGCAGCTGCGCGAGCCGCCGCTGTTCTCCAGGGTGCAGCCTGGGACCCGCCGATTTTCGTGGCCATAAGGGCACCCTGGTGGTATCCGACAGGGGTCCAGTTTGTGCTTGATGATAGTGGTTAATAATGGTTAATAATGGTTAAACAATTGGTAGTAATGGTTAATAATCAATGACAACCCTAAAAAATGGTGATAATGAATAATAGCTTAATAGGTAGTGGTTATGATAACTGATTGTTATCCACTTCATAGTGGTTGAATGTGCTTGATGATGATCCACAGGTAGTGGTAAATAGTGGTTTAGAATGACATTCTAATGATTAATAGTGGTTAGTGGTAAAAATAGTGGTTCATAGATCCTACAGGATCCGTAAGTCGTGGTTTATAGTGGTTAAAAAATGACGTTGACCCTGGGTTAATAAAGGTTACTATTGGTTAATAATGACTTTATAATGGTTAATACTGAGTTAATAGTGGTTGAATAGTAATTGATGTTGACCCTGGGTTCAGGTTGGTTTATAGTGGTTAATACTATCCAAGTAGTGGTTGTTAATGGCTAATGACCGATAAACAGTCACAAATCATGCATGTGGATGTGTATACATATATACATATATACATATATATACATATATATATACATATATATATATATACATATATATATATATATATGTATATATATATATTCATATGGTGAGAATGATACTGCTTGTCTGATTATTATGGTGATGGTGGTAACATTGTTTAATGGTCATAAATGATAAATAATGATATCACACGGGTCAACATGCCGATGTTGGTCACATGGTGCTTTGCAACATGTCGTGACCACCATTAGTGCATATGATTCAGCGAACTGCTGGATACTGTGACCATCACTGAAGGCATGCAATTGAACCAAACAATGGGAACTAGGACAACAGAGTAATCATGTGAAGTATTCAGCCCACCAACTAATGGGGGAGTCACCAAGCAACTAGTAATACTAATATGAATAGTCATTATCAATAGTAGCGAATTTGGAATGCATACAGCTCTAAAACTGAATTGGTTCACGAAACAACTTGTTAGTGGTGCTGCACCAACGCAAAGCAATATACGATTTTGAATGAATGAAACAAACGGATATGCACGCAGAATATTTGCTGGGAAATATCCGAAAAGGTTCATTGTCAGTTGTTCTAAGTGCATGTATCTATACACATCAAGTGGTGTTTGATGCGTTGTGTATGATACATGTCAAGACAAGAAGTGCTATGGCACCTGTCAAACATATGTATATACCTACATGTGGGTCCAAAATCGAAATGATCACCCGGCAGGACCCACAAATCAATGGTAATGCAATGGGCCCACATGCCCATGTGCTCTGGGAGTTGTCACGCTGGTGTCTCTTCCAGAAATGTTGTGGGCCGCTTCGGACAGTGGATACTGATAGATGATGCTTGTCATCTGCTGCTTGCAAAAGTTAGTCTCATCGCAAGCTCCTCTCACCTCTCATTGTCTAGGAACTGACCCCCAGGCAAAGCAATGTCCCCTTTGGGAACTCTGGTTGATCGTTCTCATTTCTGATTAGATAGTGGTTTTGCCAGTCGCATTGTTGGCCATTGGCAAACACTCTCTGAATATTTACCAACCAATGGAACCACTTCTCAATAGATGGTTGATTGTGACTGGATATCTCTCTCCTGTGATTCACCATGGACCATCATGAGCAAACCTTGACCATGAACGGTAGCGCCGTTGTGAAACTGTGATAGGTCTGCCCGAGCAATGGATTCTTCTGCGTTTTTTGGGGATGCTCAATGCACCTGATGAGTGGCTCAAACCACATGGTAGAGACACCCTGAGCCTCAACGGATAACCAACCAATCCTATGGTTAGTGACCAATCCCATAAGATCAATCCCAAGACTCCGACATGGCTATGCTACACAACTGGGCACCCCCAATCCAGCCATGGCAATTTTTTGGGAAACCATGGGAAGTTCAGCTGCGCAAGGTCCCTACCCACCAGAAACCCATGACTTTTGGATACGATTACTCAAAAAAGACAAAGCGTATCCAACAACAAATCATATCCAACAAAAATTTTGTACGAGGTAACTTTTTTCTTTGCATTCGTCTTTGGTTGGAAATGACCACTGCACGCCTGCGATTCCATCATTTCACAGCAGAATGCTGCAACTTGTTGATCGCACAACCAAAAATCCCCCAACCCAAACAGTGGTTGATTTTGAAACTAAAATAGACAGCTTTTTTGGTGATCTCTGATGGGTCCACTGCTTTGACTGCGCGAACTATGCTTGCTTATAATATCTGAAGCTGCCTTGATCCCAACACTTCATTAGTTCTTGCCTTGTGGATCATACCTCCATGAAAGTCTTGTACATCACGTGAATATTTGGCTACTCACATGCCATTGGCTTCCCAGAATGACAAATTGCAAATCCATGTCAATAAACCACCACCCATCTAAGCATGAATAGCTGGTGATTCACCATTTTTCGAGCTTTATTAACAGCTGAATCTACACATCACACAACCCATCAGCTTCACGGTACGAATCATCACCGCAGTTCTCTGCCCAGCGTCGGCTACAAGTCCACTTCGCAGTAGGTGGCCGGGAAGCAGCAGGCGCCGGTGCCACAGGTGTGCCATGTGTGGAATACCTGGGCAAGGCACAGGCAGCCGGGTGGATGGGTGGGCGGTGAGCGTAGATTCATGGGCTTCAACGACCATATTTCTGTCACCAGGCTGGAAATACCAAGCGATGTCCCTGGATCCAAGCCACACAACCATGGCTGGCGATGTTTTAGGTGAACCTGCGCCATAAGCAAATACCTCAAATACCTCCATGGTCGGCCCAGAGTAAGCAATGGAAATACCAGCTGAAACCAATGACATGGGTACAATCGACCAATAACACATCTAGCCAACTGCGTTGGCGACATTGGGGACACTCACGACGCTAAATGTTGGTCAGCTAAGTTGAGGGGGGTCAACCCACCTGCTCAAACGAGACCCAACGGGACTATCATCCATCATCATCAACCATCACTGAAAACCTAAACGTTGCTAAACATGTCATGAATCATCATGATTGACCATCATAAACCATCATGATTGACCACAGTCAATCATGTTTGACCATTGCTTAAGCCTTACCAGATACAAACCATCAACACAGAAATCCACGAGCTGCAGCTGGCACACAAAGCTCCACAGGCTTCACACTCAAGAGTTCCTTGGCAGCACCCCCAGGGTGGCCCTGGGTCCGAGGGTTTCAAGATCCACAGGTAAGGGAGGCTGTGTTCCTGTTTTTCAGGGCTGCTTGGGTAAGGCCTTCACACAAGTGAAAAGAGGTTGGTTTGAGGTCCACTGACTTTTGAAAAGAAATCTGTTCGAGGATGTGATTCTCAGATTCCACCGGCTTATGATCGGAAATAGTTTTCAGCTGAATATGTTTGCTTTTCTGAGTGTAATCTCACATAGCCGGGATGGGAAAATCCGCTATTTTCGAACGATTACCATACTGCAAAGCTGTTGACCATCCACTGCGATGGAGCAATCCACCAATGTGCCGAGTTGTATAAACAATAGAACTTGTGACAACATAAAGAGGGAACAAAAAAAGATGTGCAACCACTTCTGTGAAAAAAACAAGATTCTACGGTTGATTACAGTTACTCGGGGGTTCAAACCATTATTAACTTTTACTACTTAGCTATTACCCAGCATCAATCATGTCAACGAACTCGGTACCCTCTGGTAAACCAATCTGGCAATTGAAAATCCACCCCTTTTTAGCTGTTTTCCTCGGGTTTTCCTAGGGTTTCCCTGTAAAATCTGTTGATTTTCTATGGCCAAAGGGTACCATGCAATCCCCAACCAGCGCACCCAGCATACCGCCCTGGGAACAGCGCCTGCCACGTTGATCAGCGTGCACTGCTGGCACTGCCATCCACGGGCTGCAGTTGGGCGCGCCGCAGCAGTGCTCCGACCATGGCCACTCCGCGATGGGGCGACGCGGCACTCGTGCGCCTCAAGCGCGCAGTGTTCTGAGCTGTTGAGGTGTCAGATAGTTCGCTTAGGTGAGTTCACTAGGCTACCTGTTATAGTAAACATGTGTCAGTTACTCTACTTAGTTACATCTACTATTCGATCAGTGAAATTGTCTACTGTAACGAGGGTAACTACAAGTTGTAGGAGATAGAACCGTTGCTGTGCTCCGTTGAAGGATTGGACTACGGATTGATCTATGAACACCTCCGGACCATTCTGCCAAGGCTTCGTGCTTTGAGGCTCAGGGGTGTGGAATCCCCTGCAGGGTATGATGGCTTCTCAAGCCATAGGGAACCCCCAGGTTACGGCTGGTGTATTTCCATAAATGGTTAATAAACTGAAAGATTCGGGGGCACCCCCCATTTTGAGAAGGATCCATATCCACTCCTATCTTCTAATTGTGGATATCCTGGCTATCATGATAGTATTCAGCAGGGTCATCACTCTTTTCATATGCTCCCAGTCTTCACCACTAGTTATGTAGTTGCAAGCCTCCATCATTGATCGAGGCCCCAAATGTGTCCATGTTAATATTATTCTGGCGTGTGAGATCAAGCTCAACAAATCACCACCATCAATTAACCATCAATCAACCATCAGTTTACCCTTAATTAATCATCAATTCACCATCAATCAACCATCAATTAACCATCATGACTCATTCACCTTCATTTCCCACCAAAAAAATATGCACGTGTGCTGAGACTTTGCCCACGAGGTCACGTCATTGTCTGTGGGGCCCGAAGTAATTCGGCCCCCTGCTGTGAAGCATACAATTCCTGTGCACATTCGCGAAGGCAACGTAGTGGAACCGGTCATCACAGGTCGGCAATGGTGGTCTTGTGGCTGATGCGATGTCAACAACCATCATAGTTTACTCATCCATAGACACGCGAGAACAAATCAACAACAATCTGAATTTCGTGGTTACCTTCGGTATATACTGACCATACAAACTTACAGCCAGGCTGAATGTGCACGTCCACATTACCAACAATAGGTATTCGGTATTTACGTACAGTACAATTCCAAGATCCTATTGATTTTGCACAGTAGTACTCCGAAAACTGGTTTGCAACGCTCCAAAAAATGAAGTCCCCAACCTTAGAAGGCCAGTTTGGTCAATTAGTCAACTTCCTGGAGAGTCATCACAATGGTTCAATGAGTTGGTTGAATGTTTTCATGCATCGGTTGTCATTTATAGTTGGTTCAGAACCCTTATATCTACAATTGAAAAGCCAACCGTAATCAGCTAATTGCTTGTAGGTAGTTGATTGTAGCTGGTGATAGTTGCTTACTGACACCTTAAATGGTGGTTTCTCAAAATAGGGGTACACCTAAATCATCCAGTTTATTAGCCATGATTAGTAATAAACCAACCATTTTTGGCGCTAGCCCTAACCTTACTACCCTCTTACCCATGTTGCATCACCGGCCATGGCGCTGCGCCAAGGGTCGTCTTCGAAGCGATGCTTCAAGCAGACTTTCTGGCCACAAGTGGAACACACCACCTGAGGCGCCCCCCACCGCCATGGCACCTACGAGCCATCCTGCTGGTCAGAACCATTAGTAGCAAGGAAACTAACTGGCCATAGGGGTACACCAGGAATAGGCAAACCCATGGATACATATGTATATTTAAATAATATACACATCTACCAACAACATCCAACAACAACCACCCCCACTACCACAACAACGGCAACAGCAACTTCCATGACAGCGGCAACAAAAACAGCCACCCATAGGAAGGCAAGGACTCCAATAACAATTTCCTGCTTGGTTGGCTCACGGATCGTACAGATTCCCATGCCATGGACGACGACAATTCCGATGTAGGATCGCGGGCAGCACCAAAACTGCTCACACACTTGCTCATAAACAAGCGTTGTTCACCACTGTCAACCACGACTCACTGGCAAGACCAACCACCATGAATCATTAGGGTGTTTCTCAAAAACAACGGTACCCCAAAATTCCAAATCATCCTTTTTCATCCTTTTTCCGACCATTCAAAGTAATAAATTTCAAATCATCCTTTTTCAACCATCTATAGTAATAAACCATCCATACCTTTGCGCTTCCATGGCTCAACCACCAGCCATGGATCCCCCGAGCCACCCAACCTGACCAACCCCAGCAGCGCCCAGGTGCACTGTTGCTCATGGTGAGCAGCTCCTTGCAACCCTTCACTGGGCATCTGGCCTGGCACCAGCGATCCACCAGCAGATGGGGGGGTCTCAAGCCCTAGGGAACCCCCACAAATGGTTGGTTTATTAGTATAAATAGCTGATGTTAGATGATTTAGGAGTTTCTTAGTATAAATGGCTGATGTTAGAGGATTTTGGACTGCCCCAATTATTTTGAGAAACCACAGTATGTGGATAGTCATGGTCCAGCTAGAGATTGCCCATGGTTTACTCTGGTTGGCCACAGTCATATACTCAAAATCAGAGGGCAACTTCTCCACAAGTCAGGAGATTGAGAACTCCCCAGTGATCAATTAACCCTGTCTTTCACATGGCTTCGTTCGAACATAGATGCGCCGAACCAAGCCCAGGACACAGGTTAGTGGAGTCAAAACTCAGGTGTGAGAACAAGAAGCGGTCTCACCTGACCAACTTCCTGTGGGTTCTTCTTTGTGGGAAGAAACTCCGGAATGGTGAACACTCATCACCAACCAAAGAAGACCACGCTCCTTGAGTCCGTTCCACCCTTTGAAATCGCTTGGAAGGCCTCAGCCATTGACCCCACCTTCTTCTGACGACTCTCCGAACCGGCAGGATTTGTACAGCCGCCTTCCATGATGTGTCCTTGGCACGGGTCAAACGACTCGTGGAGAACTGACCATCATGAAGCATCAATGACCACCATGAGGCAGCTAACCGCTATTCATCGGCCAACCACTACCATTAACCACCATTGTTAACCACCATTGTTAACCACCCTCAACCTTTCACAAGCACAACCTTTTGCCACTCAGAACCATCATTAACCACTCCATTAACCATGATGAACCACTAAGATTACCAAGCATATCTAAGCATATCCACCTGCTCCTCAACCATCCCAGTGACAGGGCAGCACACTATCCTTCCCCAACTGCACCACGTGTCTTTCCCATGTCACGTTGGGATCCTCTCCCACTTCCAGGCGCACGCCCTTGCTGCACAACGGGCAAACCAACACACGGTTGTCCAGGCCGGCCGCTAAGGGACCTGAGCTGGGAAGATATGGCCATGGCAGAGGATGATGCCTGTAGCAACCGTGGTCAGTACTAATCACTGCTATTTTTTGCTAAGAATGGATCAGAATCACTCCCATGAACTCGCAATCATTAGCTAGCAGTGAGAAAGTATGATACTGGTATTAAGTGTCGTTGACTATCATTATTATGATCAACTAGCAATGATAAGAATGATAGTTGTAAGATATAACATATATAGTTGCTGGACCAACCAAAAAACACATGTGTGCAAGTATGTGTCCATGTGTGTCCATTCATTATGTAATTCATATAGTTCTACGCCACCGAGAGAGGAAACCCTCGCGAGTTGCTTTGCTGGATTTCAAGGGAAGCTGTGGGCACCTAGCTCGAGGCTTTGGTGGGCATCACCATTTCTCTGGGGCCCCTGGCAGTGGTGGGACTCATAGCGGAAGTGATCCAAGCAAAACACTCCCTTGCACTGGCCTCAGGCACGACCGCACTAAGGATACCAAATCACCGTGAAACTGGTGGCTTCAGGAACCTCTCGAATTACTAAAAATTGAAGTTCCGTACTGCATAGAGTTGGTTTACCACTCAACTAGCAAGTGCAACCTCCTACCATGTGATCACACTACATTTGGGATCATGTGGGTCTGTCTACAAATGGGATAACTCGGAAGTCAACCGTTTTGCTGTGCGCAATCTGTTGGACTCTCCCACTTGTTGATTCTCGCTGCAGATCCCATGCTGGCAAAGTGGCTGCATGTGAAGGGCAAAAAATCTAGGCGCGAGCATTCCTTGACACCACAGTGTGCCCCAGTGTTGCTCAGGACGGCCATTCCATCTTAAGCTTGCAGCTAGCAAAAGGTTCTACTAGGCTTTTTCTTGCACTCTCCATCATCTGGGACATCCTGAATGTCTGGCTGCGTTCTGCATGCCTCATGGAGCCTCATCTATGACAAAATGTTGGACTGACCCACACAGTCCATGATGTGCATTTCCTTCATTTGGTGATTTCACTGTCAGGTTGCCAGACCCAAACACTGCAAGTTTATACAAGACCTTGATTGCAAGACCATGCTTTGAAAAGTTGATTGATGACTCGTGTGTGTGAACTCCAACTCCAGCAAGGCCGCTTTCCTTGTCGGCATGTTCAATCTAGTTTCTCGAGCAAAAAGCTCAGCAAAGCGGCGAACTGAGCTACTCTCCATGTAACCAGTGGTTGCTGGCAGCCCTGGAAATGGGACCCATTGGGGTTCTGTTGAAGCCGTATCAACCAATGAAGATCTGCCACCCCTCCTATGACATGGTGAAACAAGCACTGTGCAACTTACTCAGCAACGATCAGCGGCAGGGTCAATGTTCCTTCAAAGCTTGCCGTTCACAACACCCTGACACGGCACTGAGTTCCCCACACCTGTCCACCACTTGATGTAAGAGACCTAGGAGCTGAGACCTTTGAAGTGACTCGGACCATCTCAATATGCCAGCAGGACATTCCACAACCCAGCAGTCACAAAGATGGTGTGCAAGGTCGGCTATTACTGGTATAGTGGTTAGTTAATGGTTGTATATAACCAGTAGTAACAGACCTTGGTTAAGACTGCTCTCAGTTAAAGAGTTTGGTTACCAATGCTTCCAAAAGAGCAAATATCAGGAAAAAAGAAGGGACGAAGCAAACAGCACCGGTTTCACGTGTTTGTTCCAGAATTATATAGCCCTGTATGATAATGTCATGATCCATCAAGCAAGAAGTACAGGAAATTGCCTTCAAAAGCAGAATGCCAAAAACACAACGGTGCTCTGCCGATCTGCTGAGTCCTATCTAATCATATCCAGAGCTGCCAAAACATACTTGCAGCATATCCGGGCAACATACCAGTCATAACTAATCATATGCAGGTTGTGTTTTATGGATTAGTTGCTGGATGGACCCTCCCCTGCAGCACAGCGCACCTGGAAGATCGCTTTTGTGGGCATCTTCGGTGACGAACCTCGTGGCGGTTGCTGGGGAAGGTGCAGATTCAGCTCCGAATCAGCAACGTCGCAGACAAGCTGAATCAGCTTGACATGGGAAGTTGCTAATGATTGTGAAAAATAATCATCAAGCTGAATTTTTAGCACTAATTAGCAGTGATTCAAGAACATGCGTAATCAGGCGTGACTCAGAACGATTAGCCAGTGCCAAAAGGTGCGCGACCCACTATCCCTTGCTCCTGCTTAGTACCAATTTGTTCCAAGCCATGCAACGTGAGCAGCATGAGATCCACTTGCCTGACACTTAGGCCATGGCCATTCAGTGGGACGCAGCAGCACCATGAAAACATCATCCTGCAGCAGGTGGAAGATGAAGTAAAGATGCTGAAGGTTGAAGTGGTCGTCAAACTGCTGGGACTAACCCATGTAGGAGCCACCAACCGTTGACCATCTTCTCATCGCCTGCTAGATTACTAGCGGGTATGCACCAAATTGTGAGAAAGATTCAGTGCCTGTTGGTTTACAGTAGTTGATAGCATGCCATTGTTGAGCCGCTACCGAATGACCCATCACTCAGTTCAGTCGCCATGTGAGCCGTTTCGGCAGGTTCAATCATTGCGGACAACCGTGGCTATGTGATGCGATGTGATGAACCAATGGTTGGATAATGAAATTCTACAGAAGTGGACCGAGTCTCGGAAATTTGAATAGCATGAGCTGCGCGTGTCTGTTCACTATCTAGGGTCTCATGATTTCGCTACATTGCAGCCAAGACTGATCACCCGAAAATATGTGCTATAGGATGGCAAGAATGGGATGCAGAAGTCTAATCTTCCGAGAGCAAATTACTTCTTTGTTCATTTTGGCAATGTGAAGGCAAGTGAACAGCAGAAGACAAGGGTCCACCAGCCCATGCATGAGATTCAATGCACCTTGCCACCTGTGGTGTTCAGGGAAAATAAAAATGATCATAACCAAAAATAACAAATAACAATGGTAATTAATCATCATCATCATCATCATCATCATCATCATCATCATCATCATCATCATCATGGACTATCAGCAGCAGCAGCAAAGCTCTGTTTCGGCACCACCGACCCCGTCCCACACCTGGCCTTAGATCCCTCTTGAGATAACAACCAGCGACGAAGCGATGGTAGGTCACCCCCAATCTGCAAGGCGCGTTGCAGGGCCCGGACCCCCATGACGCGGTGAACCCATGGAGAATTCCATGGGCTTGGATGAAATCACCAGCCATGAACCCATTGGGATACATAACCAACCATGGTCAATTGTTTTCAATAGTGGTTGCTAGATGTTGATCGTAGTAATGATTAATAGTGGTTAATTGTTGTTAATAGTTGCTGATAGTGGTTGATAGTGGTAGATTCTAGGTTGGTAATACATGTCATCAACCAATGGTCAACCATCACCCATGGAGGTCAAGTGCCATGTGCTTTTGGAGACTATCACTCCACCTGGAGACACGAGACGCCTGCCACCCTTGCTTCACCCCACCGAGCAGCAGTGGCTTCCCAATGTCTAAACGGCCAAGTGTTCGAAGCTTATTCGATGAGTCAGTCAGCAACACCATCATCTTCTCTGTTCTGGTTGGTTCTATCAGGTTCTATCCCTATTGCCCTCGGTCATTACATTATTTGCGTTTAACCATCAGAACCATCATCAACACCATCATCGCGTAGCCATGAACAAACACAAATCGTGCTGCTTTGACATCTCTGTCTCTCATCAAGACTTGCTGTCACCAAAGGTGTCAACGCTTGGTCGGTTGCAAACCTGCTAGCGTTGGTCCTTGTGGTCACTTCATCCCAAAAAAAAATGAAGTAAGGGAGAAACCAGCCATAACCCTCTGCTGCTAAGTCCAGATTTTACCGCTGCAACTTTGAAAGGTCCCTGCTGTGTCTTTGCTTGTGAAGATCTGACAGTCGTTGCCAAACCACGGCTTCGGAAACACGGTCGGCTGATTTGCATATAACCTGACCATGACTGACCCGTATTGTCCGTGAAAGTGCAACTAGAACTTATGGCCTTTCCCACAAGAAATGATAAGCGCAAACCAGCCACTGCTGGTGCTGGACATGAAAATGTGACAGGAGATACATGCGAAGGAGCTGGGGAGCCATCACAAACGGTTGGATTTAAGCAAATCAACCGCCAATTAACCATCATGTGCCATCAACTACATAAATATAGCCATCAAGGCTATTTATATAGGCTATTTATATGGTCAATTATGTAGGTTTCTTTCGATAGTTATCAATGTACATCCAATAAATTTCTACCTATGAACAAACCCACTTGAGAAAACCACAGGATCAGCCTTGAAGAGGCTTGCAGCCGATAGAACTTCAATTCGCGCTCCTCCTCTTTCTGGTCCTCCTGCCCCAAGCAACAGTACCCCTCTAGTTTGATAGCAAAATAATGCAAAAAGGTGGCTGTACCATGCTGAACCGCCACTTACCTATCTTGCCGGTGGTGGAGCCACCTGCTAAATCTCCAAATAAATGTCCGGCCTTTACCCTAGGCCCTATTATAAACTACAAAAAGTGGTCAGTCTTGATTACTGATTGCTGAAAATTTCAGTACCCCCAGCTCGATTGGTTGGTTTAGCAGAACGGGATGAATATCTGTCCGAACTTGTCAACTTACCTCAGCACCACCTTGTTGATCCGGTCAATCTTGGGTACCCACAAAAAAGCCTCGTGCTTGTCACCTGGGAAAGTTGTCCCATGAGGGTTCGAAAAACGAATAGAAAATGGTTGAACCCACACACCATGCTCAAAGCATTGGATGCAACCTTTCAGAAACCAACTTATCTGGCAAGAAAATGCAAGCAGGTATTCGTTTTGAACCTCTCTGGTCTGCGAACTCACGTGTTTGGGCAGCAAGGGACTACCCTCTTTCCAAACACCTGGTTGCCGCAACCATAAAGTGTATGAGCCGATCGAAAGTTCGAAGCGAGTATATGTCTGAGGCCAACAAGTGAAATGTGTAGACATCACATGAATTGATTAATGTTGGTTTCTGATTAGTGTAACCCCCCCTAAAGTAATGAAAATCGATGAAACCAACAGGTAGATACTAATCAGAAACCAACATTATTCTAGATGGGTATCCCTTGTCATGATCACCAGCATCAACCATCATCCACCACCTCCAACCACCTCGAACCATCACCAATCATCAACCAACCACCCAGATCACACGTAGACCCCACCACCCGTGTCAGGGGCTATGTTGTGTAGGCTCGACTTCGGTGCGCCTAGAAGCAGCGGAATCAACCATCACCAACCATCATCAACGGATATCAACCATCATTAACCATAGGTTTGACCATAGGTTAAACCATAGGTTTAACCACCTTCAACCATCATCTGCCATCACCAAGCACCATCAACCGCTACCACGGTTCCACCTGCCAGGCTGGTAAGCCTGAGCTTCGCTTTCCAGGAAGCTTTCCAGGGGGGATGGTCAGGTGTTGACAGAGCTGGGATTCACTTAGAAATAGCTGGGATTCACTAGGTTAACTAGTGGTTATAATGGTTAATAACATGGTTAAAATGATTGATAATGATCATAATCTGCTTGGTGGTGCTCACCACCCCGTCATGAAAAATAGGCTTGTCAACCAACCAATTGTTAATAACTACTAGGGAAAATAATCAAAATGTTTGAAACCACCAGCCAGGTAGACCCACTAGTGAAGAATCTACAGTAGCTGATTCACTCAGAAATAGTAGCGGATGAACAGTATCTTCATTATAGCTACCTCAGTGAGATTAATAGTATGATCTACTGAGGATCAATGGTAGAATGGTATTGTGTACTTAGGTTGGTATTGTTCACTTGCTAGTGAACTATATCAGCTGGTCATATCCTGCTTTTACGCTTGGCGATATCCTTTTTGCAGTGGTGCTGATTAGTTGACACACCTGTTGATTGACCCAGAAAGTTCGGAAATCATGCTGCCACTTCCAGAAGCGGATCTTTCAGTCGCTGCCAGGGAACAAGGCCAAAGAATTTGCCAAGGTAGCAACAGCCCAACAGTTGGACTGACCCGTAGCACATACACAACGTTGATAGAGATATGATAAACAAATAGGACACGGCATGTCTAGGGAGGGAGTGTTGCCACTTCACAGGAACCCCAAACATACATAGAACATACCAAATACAGTACATGGCTCTATTTGGCATACTAGCAAATGGAACCCCCAACAAACATTTTGGAATAGGCCCGTCTGCAAAACACAGTGCAACTCTTGCATTCCCCCCGTCAAACCTCCCAGTCTTTCACTATACTTTGTGGTCTTGCAATATCTTGACAGGTGCTGAAATCCATATTGGAACGTCTGTACTCGTGAAACCGATGATGATGCAAATATAGATGTACACAACATTATTCTGGTTTTCTATGCTAATTCAAATGCCATCTTTTTTTTGAGGAACTGCAAGTATGCTAATTATTATGATGATTTTTTGAGGAACTGCAGGTACACCAGGGCAACCAGGCCATCACCATCCGGGCGCGAGCTAAGCCATCGGACCAGGAGATCGCTTCCGCAGCATGGGGCCCAACGACCTGCCAGAGCTGCGAATCGAAACACAGCGCGGCTCGACGTGTGAAGGAACCAGCGCATCGTGGTGCACCCTGTGCTGATCTGCGAAGCGATGCAAAAAATATGGAGATAAATGGCTATGGGTCAATATTAATCAACCAACTAATGGAGGATTTCCACCAACAATAATAAGGGAAACAATGTTACAGTAATGACAGGGGAACCAGGGGTACAGGGTTTTGACCCACAGCCAAATCACGAACCAACAAATATGAGCGATATCAACCATTTGTCATAACCAACTATCATGGTTAAGAACCATCTAAGAGTCATCCATGATTCACATGGCTGTGGGTCAAAACCCTGTACCCTGGTTCCCCCATCATTAACCATTGTTTTCCCTGACTTTTGTGAGTAAATCCTCCATTAGTTGGTTGGTTCATATTTTCCCAATGCCATATCATATGTTAGCATGGTTTATCCAGAAATGGTGGTGTCCCTTAAGCCATACTAGCCATTGTAAGAGCTATTGTTTTTGGGGAAATCACCTGTTTTGTGGGGTACAAAGCTACTTGTCCAGCTTGCTTAGATTCGATCCTCCATGTTCGCATCACGCAAGGTACCCAGCAAACAGGTTACCCAGCAATGACATGCTCAGTGTGTACCAATTGTCATCACTTGCGAAATGCTCCCCCCAGTGATTGGTACTTGGCAATGCTCATAGTTCTTCAAGAAATGGAAAAATCATCCAAAAATGCTGACAGTTCACAGGAACTGAATCATCCAAACATGCTGAACCACAAGCGGCGCCACTCAGGCCGCAGCTAAGGCCACGTTGCTCACGCGTCCGGAGCGATCTTCTACAACCTGGCGCCCCTGGGGTCTCCACGCTGAAGGGTCATGGTATGGTTGATAATGATCGTTCAATGGTTGATAGTGCCATGATCAGTGGTTGATGACCATGATCAATGGTTGAAGATCCATTGAATCATTTGATCAGTGGTTGCTGATGAAGCACTGGTATGGTTCATCATGAACTCACTAGTATGATTAATCACACTTCGTAATATGGTCCAAGTAGTACTGTTAGTGACCACTACAAACGGTTCCACTAAACCAATGTATTTGAATGATTCAGCTATTGGAAGCGAACAGAATTCATGGACACCGGGGTTGCCAATGGTAGTGAATGACAACTTCACAGGCTTTTCAAAGCACCAGCCGAGGTATTGACCATGGCTGAGTATCGACAATGGCTTTGTAACGAAGTACTGAATCTCTGGGTCATAATCCCATCATGTCCCACTGCTTTGACATCTTCTGACTGTATACTTAGCAGGTCCCTGATGCTGCTTTGGAACGTATCCGTGGGTTATGAAGTTGCTTAGAAATTTAGAACCAACGTTCCGAACCACTTCTTAAGTCCGATGCTTTTGCTCGTGCTGTGTTGTTGCATGCCTCACGTGTGGATCATGTCCATGGCATGTCAGCCCATTCAAAGCTCCCACAGGAGCCTTCTCCAAGATACTCTGGACGCGTGGTGGAGGAGTCTTTGCCTCCACCTGAGGGCACAACCTTCTGACATTCCAACTTCTTCTGCTTATTCTTGAAATGATGGGTTAAGTTCCAGATGGGTTTGCATTTCTTACCAGACACTCCAACCTTCTGCTTTTGGGTTTGCATTTCTTTCCAGATGGCTGTGGGCTAAGTTCCATTCGTGCTTTATATCCATGGGTCCAAACCTGTAGCCGAATGAACAAATGACCTGCAACCAGCTTACAACTGTTGCCTTGGAAGGTTCGCGGACCCAAGTCTTGTGACATCTGCTCGCAGTTCCCCTAGAAAAAACTCCATCACCACTGTCGTATAGCTCTAAGCTGCCAGCCAATCACTCTCCTCACCCTCGTAGAAAACCGCGCCTTCCACTGCTCGGAGACTGAAGTCTCTGCATGGTCTGTGGCGACAGTCCTGATTGCAGGACGTGTCAGTCAGGTGGTTAGCCGGCCACTGGTGGCTTGGGATCCTGGGGACTGTGCCGTAGATAGCCATGATGTGAAAACACAACAACTAGCTTGTCCATGTGACAAAGAAAGAAAAGGACCGGAGCACAACTACAACATACCAGAACATAACCCAGATGAGGAAGATTAAGGAACAACATCAAGAAGATATCTGTGAGGTTGCCAGTTTTTGATGGACCATGATCACAGCCGACCCCGGATACGATTCACCAGTCGGGCACGGCTCAAAAGCCGGTGGTGTCACGCCAGATCCCTTGGAGATGGTGAAATGGAAGGAGTTTTTGGTGATCGAAAGGTCACGGTCATGGCGACTGATTGGAATTTGATTGGTGGCTATATGTGATTATATGTGGCTATCACTTCTTGAGTGGCCACATGTGGCTATATGCACCTCACTTCTCAATATATGTGGCTATATGTGGCTCATCGATGGTTGTTGAGTGCAGTTGACTGGTCGATGGTTGTGCAACCATCGAGTCGATCATGTGATCCTTGCAAACGATCACTGCCCATGGGTCGTCCCATGCGCTCCGTCCTGTGTTCGAACATGGCGCATCATGAGCTGCCGACACGGTGCCGCCACCGAAGAGATACCCCCGACTGATGATGGTCACCAGCTAGTTCTGGTTCAATGGATGGCAGTTTATGCATATGGATCTCATGTTTAATGACGTGTGAACTGTGGGAACAATAACCAGGGTTAAAGAAGAGTTGATTGGTCATATGTGCGGGTGTACTGACCTAAGCCAAACGTGGATTGGGGCCAATTGCTGAATCTCTTGCAATTCGAGTGTGGGAGTGCGCGTGCTGTTTCGATATGTTGGTTGTCATATGTTGTCTTATATACATGTGTCTCTACACCAACCAGTCTTTCTTGGCTTTACTCATGGGTCTGCCTGGAGGAAACTAAGTTGATGTGAGCATGGGAATGCTTCCCACTTCTCTGCCCGCTGGGGCAAAAGTGATTCCCATTGGATCCCGATGTGCTTGTGAGTTGTGGGTCAAAGTCATCAATCCCAAAATTGACCTGTCTTGCTAACCTACATACCTTCATGAAGTCATTTGGCATTGGACTGCCTGGTGGAGCATTTCTTCAAGGCTGAGCTGCTCACAAGCTGCAAAGATACAGCCATGAAGTAGATAGATACCAATACAACGAGGGAACATCCCAACACCTGAACCACCAGCAATGAACAAGCCAGCAATACTTTGTAGCCATGTGTTAAATCATTCTAGACCCTCATTTACCATCAAGTAATCATCACAAACCACGAAAATACTATAATGAATGGTCAGGAAGCATCATCTACTGTAACTTCTGGTAAAAATTGTTTGTGGTTAATCATAATGAAATCAGAAGGTCAGAAAGATGTACCCCCTGAAATAATCAGCTGAAGGTAGGAATAGATTAAGTAAGCCTCATCCATAATGATTTATCATCTAATTTCCAATGCGACTCAGCTCCAAGGTGTGGACTCACACCTGTTCCTTGGCACCCAAGGCGTTTCGCAGTGAGTGGTTACCGTCGAGGCCAAGGGCTTGTCACTGGGAGACTACCACCCCTGGCTGGAAGTTGTGCCGCTGGATTCATTTGTATCCCATTTCTTGGTGGGTTGTTTGACGGTTTAACCAGCACCAACCAACGGATGAGTTATCGCTGCGCAAGTTCAAGCCGTCATCGCAATTCTTTTGGCAAACTCTCAGTAGCTGCGACCAAATAAGCACCACCTGAAAGCCGGGCGGCAGAGCTCACTTGAAATCAAACTCCGCAACAAGAAACAGCTCAAGTCTTCAGTTTCACCTTGTATCTCCAAGGTCAGGCACTTGCTTCAATGTGACATCATGGTTTATCCACAAATGGTGGTACCCCTTAACCAAGAATAGAAGCTATTTCATAGCTATTGCTAATAGAGAAACCACCAGCCTTTCGGGCACAAACCCAGCCTTTTGGCGGGCTCCCCGGTAAAGAAGCACTTGCTTCCCGGTGCCATAGGAGGCTGGTCAAACCTCGGCCGAAGCAACTGAAAGGACGCATGCAAGCGCCTAAGGGCATCCCATAGTAGACTTTAACGCACATACATAACTTATGCCATGCACACAAACTTGCCTGGACAAGTTGTATATGTGTATAACTGGATATGTATGTTTTATCTTCAAGCAGTGTACATGTATACAAATGCATACACAAATATGGTGGTTTCTCAAAATAGGGGACCCAAGAAATGGCTGGGTTATAACTAGAAATGGTTTCAATTGGATGATTTGGGGGTACCCCCATTTTGAGAAACCACCAAATATACAAAGAGACAGTTCATGTCTATGCACACCCTGATGGGACCTCGGCGCTGAGCTTCTTGCGGCACGCACAAGCTCTTCATGGCACCCGTCTGGCGCATGGCTGACATGTGATCAACTTAAACCGCTCACCGGGGAGCCCTCAGCCCAAGCCCTGCCCCCAGTCCCCGCGTGCCAGTGCACTGGAACCGTCCTCCATCGCCTGGCGTTGAACGATACATGGCGAATGATGAACGATGCTGGAACGAGCAGTCAAGCGATGGTTCATTGATGGTTGATTCGGAACGGTTCACGATACTAGTGGTTGACGCTTTTATATGTATATGATGGTCGAATTTCAAAATGAATCATGTATCCATATGATCCATTGCTGGTGGTGAGAAGCTGTTGATTGAGAATGGTTTGCAGATTGTGATTGTTCTGTAATAGTTCATGAAGCTGAATTGCAAGCGACTAATGCTGGCTGATCATGGTTGGTACTACTGCTCGACCACGTTGAGGAACGCCACGACTAAGTTGGAGGTACAATGGACAACCCCACATTCAGCTCAAGAACTGAAACAAATGTCAATCAAAGACCTACCAACAACGGTTTGAGACGTTTTCGCAACAAATAAGTGTTGTCTGCTTGCACGAACAACTCATGGTCATAGAATATGCAGCATAGACCACCTCTGACATTTCATGGCACCTTCAGGGAAAATATGGCAAAATCATCTACGCGACTATGCCTGACAAGTTTGGCATGGTTGGCATATTTGATAGTACGCTATGCAACGAGCGGGTAGTTTTCACTGCAACATCACTGTATCCCAATCTCTCAGCAAACGTACACGTCATGGACGCGTAGTTGGCAAGCAGCTTATTTTGCATCATCTTGTACTTATGTTGCCGTGTGATCTGCGCACATCATCCGGAACTACCACGCAAAACTTTTGAGTGGTAGTTCCAGATGATGTGCGCAGATCACACGGCAACATAAGTACAAGATGATCTCAAAAGTACCTTCCTGCATCGAACAAGCTGCTAGATACAATCACAAAGTGCTCATCATCATTTGATGAAAAAATCCATCATCATGACCAAACACTGCTCGGCAAGATGACCCAATCAGGGATGAATCTGCTGCCAAAAGTCAAAGTTTGCAGGTTGCTTGGCAAGGTGACCTGATCCAGGCTCTGGTCAAAATCAACACCAAGAGTCAAAGCTTGCAGGTTGATCGGCAAGGCGACCCGATCCAGGCTCTGATTAAATCTGTTGCCAAAAGTCAAAGTTTGCAGGTTGATCGGCAAGGTGACCCGATCCAGGCTCTGGTCGAAATCATCGCCGAGAGTCAAAGTTTGCAGGTTGCTTGGCAAGGTGACCTGATCCAGGCTGTGATTGAAACATGCGCCAAAAGTCAAAGTTTGCAGGTTGCTCGGCAAGGTGACCCGATCCAGGCTCTGATCAAACCATGCGCCAAAAGTCAAAGTTTGCAGGTTGCTCGGCAAGGTGAGCCGATCCAGGCTTTGATCAAAACATGTGCTCAAAGTCAAAGTTTGCAGGTTGCTTGTCAAGGTGACCTGATCCAGGCTCTGGTCAAAATCATCGCCGAGAGTCAAAGCTTGCAGGTCGATCGGCAAAGCGACCTGATCCAGGCTCTGATTAAATCTGTGGCCAAAAGTCAAAGTTTGCAGGTTGATCGGCAAGGTGACCCGATCCAGGCTCTGATCAAAACATGCGCCAAAAGTCAAAGTTTGCAGGTTGCTCGGCAAGGTGACCCGATCCAGGACTTGATTGAATCTGTTGCCAAAAGTCAAAGTTTGCAGGTTGATCGGCAAGGTGACCTGATCCAGGCTCTGATTAAATCTGTGGCCAAAAGTCAAGGTTTGCAGGTTGATCGGCAAGTTGACCCGATCCAGGCTCTGATTGAATTTGTTGCCAAAAGTCAAGGTTTGCAGGTTGATCGGCAAGGTGACCCGATCCAGGCTCTGGTCGAAATCATCGCCGAGAGTCAAAGTTTGCAGGTCGATCGGCAAGTTGACCCGATCCAGGCTCTGATTGAATTTGTTGCCAAAAGTCAAGGTATGCAGGGTTCGAGGAAGATGGTACAGGCAAATAGGCAAAAATGCGCCTTTTATCTGTGTTACCCCTTGCAATGTTGTTTGGTCCTCACAGGCGGAGAACCCCATGACAAATCTCCATGCAGCAAGCATATCAGTGGGAACATAGGTGCAGGCCAATGTCGGATTATTTCCTATGATGCCTTGTTCTTGCAACGTTTGGTGCAGAATCAGTGGCGAAGCAAAGTGGTGTAAAGTGAGTTTTGCAGCTTTTCTTGGCACGAGTTTTCTTAAACCGATCTGAACCACTTCCCTTCCCAATGTTGAAGAGCACATGCTCACAATGCATCCTTCACCATTCAGACAGAACACGTGAACTTCAATCAGCTCGGTGCCATCACCAGTTGATGGTTTCACATAGCCCTCATGGCTGTCACGCGCCATTTGGAAGCCGGCAGCGATCGTCTTCTGGTGATTTGAGAACACAAGAAAAGCTAGTCCCTGGAAAGAACTGCCTGTTGGCGTGCTCTCAAAAGTATATAACCATAGAACCTTCAGCAAACCATGCAGGGATTTGATCCACTGATCCCTTTTGGGGGGGTGACTGATTTCGACCCATGCACCCGCTTCATTGCTTAAGAGGATTGTTTGACTTTTGGTACCTGGGTCTTTACAGCCACGGAATGGGACAATGACTACTGCGTGTGTGGGTGTTTCCTGAATTGGGAAAACACAAGAATTGATGGTTTCTTCTCAATTGTAATTTGAGATGTATTTTCTTGGCTTCGTGGTAACCTAATTTCTGGATATGCCCGTTTTTCACATTGCAACCGGCGCTGACGGAGGACGAATCAAGCCAAATAGTGGCTATGAGATGCTGTGAGCACAGCATCTCACAGCTATGAATTTGGGCAGGTTTGGATGCCACTAAACCAACCCAGAATGGTGGTTTCTCAAGTCATAGGAGTACCCCCATTCATCATCCAGTTTCTTAAATCTTCTTAGCCATTTACAGTAATAAACCAGCCATAGCTTGGGGGTACCCCTATTTTGATAAACGCAAAAAAAACAAAATTTAAGCACAACCATAGGTACACCGGAGCTGGACCCCATCCTGGCTCCCAACTTCCTTTCCGACCTCCTTGGTTCGAGCCTTGATCTCAATCTCTGACCTAAAAAGCCGGCGTTGCGATGGTGACATCCCCCAGGTATAGGCGCATAGAGTTTAGAGGTGCCTCGGTCTCAAGTAAAGATGTGGTTCCTCGCTGGGTTCTCCCTCCATTGCTTCGGCAGACCGTACCCGCTCACCCAGGCTGCTCATGCTTTCCGACATGTAAGACCGGCCAAATGCACCGGCCAATGTTTCAAGCAGTTCTCAGTTCTTGACCTGACTGAGGTTGAATGTTCACAGAGGCTCTCTCTGACGCTGAACGTACTGATGATTCTGTCCAAAGCCCCATTGTGTATGGCAAATGGGCTCAGCTCTTGGGGCAGGCCTTGCTGAGGGGAGCACTGCGCCGTTTCACACCAGGGAGCCAGGATCAGCTTCTTTTGCCAAAGTGCCGGCATCACCTGGCGCACCCATGGTCGGGTATGGTGCAACCCCAGCTGCAAAGCTCATCCAAAGCCAAGGGTCAACTTGACATGTCTCACATTGCTTGGTGTTCGTACAGGCTGTTCTGTCCCAAGCAGTGACAACGACGTGACAACGATCAAAATCTGCTATTTAGGGCTCATGGCATCCATAGGGACTTGTCGACAATTTGACCATCTCCGACCCCTTGCATATGATCTGCATCATGATCTGGTATTTTACAGAGACCGCAAGTTGGCAAACCTGGCCATGGGCAACCATCCAAATCTGACTGACCGAGGAAGGCGGGTCCAAACAAATCAACAACTATAGTTAGACAACCACAACTAGCGAACCATCTATTTCAGGCATATACACCACTCTAGTAAACATTCTCAATCAATCAAGATCCCAGATCTAAAGCTCGGCATTTGTTGGATATGGCCTTGCCCCATGACACAACAGCAGTCCAACCTCGTCCCAGTGCAGAACCTGTCTGATGCCATCCTCCTGCTCCCTTCTGGCCTGGCACCACCACGCAGACTGGTGACAGTTTGGGGAGCCCAGCATGATACGACAAGGGCAGTGGATGGTAGGTCAACATGCATAAGAACAGGGGATAGTTGGGTGTTTCTATGTGTTTCTGATAGCTATGTAAAGTGTTGTCTTGAATGTTTCAATGTTGGCGGGGATAGTTGGGTGTTTCTCACAATAAGGGTACCCCCAAATCATCCAGTTTATCAATCATTTATAGCGATAAACCGTCCATTTTTGGGGTACCCCTATTTTGAGAAACCACCAGTTGGGCACCCAGCGACTGAACATGGCTTTGTGCATTGCCATGATGGTACCTACTAATCATCCAAGTTCATAGCTATTGGTGGGCAAACTACCATGAATCTAGGAGGCACACCATTGTTGGACAGTCCCATATTAGAGTAGTCGCCAGAAGACAAGAACCAATGAAAATCAGTTGGATAAGCCATGTCCCCACACTGGTTGGTTGAATTTCTCGGGATGATCATGATAATGCCAGGCGACATGGGGGCACAATGAATCTCACCAACTCACTGATCAGGCCAGCCACTCAACCCAACAAACATACAGCTGGTTTCTGGACAAGAACACAGCTGTCAGCCATACAGGTCACCGGTGATCCAGCGAAAATGCACGAAAGCAGGGTTGAACTCAACCTGTAAACCCATTCCCCCTAAAATCCAACCTGCGCAGGGAAATCCTTGAATGAAATGAATGCAGTTCTTGTTTTTCGCCTTCCAAACCATGGGGGTGTTGGAAGGTTGAATGCTTGGGGGAAGGGTCAACCATCCTAACAGACCTGAACGGCTTCCTACCAACCCAGCACTGCGGCTCGCCTTCGCCAACATGTCCACGTGGATCTGGTCCAGCTCCCGTGTCACCGCAGACACCACATCACATTGAGGCACCTCCTCCAACAGTCTTGGCCAAAGGCGGCAGGGGACCCAACAGCTGTTTGGATAGGATACCAGCTGATTTGTGACATAGAAGAGCTGTGATATAGATTGGATACCATCCCATACCAGTGGAATCTACCAGATGGTTTCCATGCCTCATCCCCTAAAAGCTTAGGAAGTCATCAAGAATCGCCAGTGCAAGAATGACATGGATTGGGACCAACAAAAAGGGTCCAAGTGTTGGCTGGTTTTCTACTTGGGAGCTCCCGTTGACTTGGCCAGTTTTTCGATCCGCCCCTAGAGCCTGTGTTCGGGCCAGTGGCCAGTCCTGTTTCACTCCATCAAGGCGTCTCACTAAACGACAGCTTTGACGAGCCATGTCTTGCGGGCCAACCTGGTGGCAGCTCATGAGCTGGGCCGGTGGAACAATCTGCGGGAAAAGCTGTTCACAGTGGATCACCGTCATTTCTGGGGATAAACCCTGGCTTTAGCCGTTGTTGTCAGGTGGTTCCTCTGAATGTTCCCATCAACTTCCAACCGTTCTTCTGGCCTGTTGCATTAAAAGCAGGGACAATCCAAACCTGGTCGGTGGTTGAACCACCCCTATGTGAAAAATATAAGTCAACGAACTCTTTGTCCATAATTACTAAGGAAATAAACATTGATTTAAGCCACCAGCCGGAAACTGTGTGGTTGTTGGAACCTCCGTCAAAGCTCAGAAACCTTCGGAACAAACGCTGCTATCATGCACCCAGGGAGCGGGGCACTGGAGGCCTGGGACCATGAGAGTAGTGCTGTTGAGGATTACTTCCAGTGCTTTGGTTTCAGCAATTTGTAGAATTGTAGAACTTGTCCTCATGAAGCAGATGAAACAACAGCCCCCATTTCAACAAGTTATATATATCTTCATATGATTTCATATGATTTCATGTGATTTCATATGATTTCATATGATTTCATGTGATTTCATATGATTCATGGGTATGCACACCCGTATTGTGTCTTGAGCATCGAAGTTCACAGCTGGGGGCCACCAGGTCGCTTTCGCCTCGAGTCGAATGGGTACTCCTTTGAGTTCCCACCTCACCCCGAAGGACCCCGAAGGATGGGACCCTGGGAGAAATGATTCGTGTTGTCTATGGTCAATAAGGGTTCATAAATACTGGTTGATCCTGGTTGTAAAAGTTGATACCAGGTACTAATGATTCGTTGTGAATGGTTGATATTGGTTGTGAATGGTCGACAAGGGTCACTAATGGTTGACAACGGTTACTGATGGCTCATGGTCATGGTAGATCCAAATTGAGGAATCAATATAAATCAATACCGGCCACATCACTTAAATCAGAAGTGGCTCGTGATTCACACCATCAACGACGGGTACGAAAACAAAATGGATCCCCTTGCAAAGCTCAAAACAGGGTGCCACACGGAATGGGAGGGCTGAACTTCACCTGCTGGGGGGCCACTGGGGGTCGGAAGTCTTCCTTCTGGAGATGATCCTCATGTACCAAGCATTCACACCCAACCAGCAGCCCCAACAGTCATATCACTTCGATACCAACCACTGCTGCTTGATTTGGTGAAATCAGCAGCCAGCTCAACTGCCCAAGCTGAGTTTGCGGCCAATTGAACTTCCAGCCTGCTGTGTAGTTTTGCCGATCATCCACCTGTAAAGCCAAGAGTTTGTTCTCTCATGATGGACCAGGAGTGGTTGTTTTAGATCCAAGAATGAGTAGTATACCCCGCATAGACATCCAATCTCCAGCTTTCCATCCACAAAACCTGCTGAATCTTCACCCGCCTGAGCGCGAATGTGCTTGGCCTTCAATGTGGCAGCTAACTCATGGCACTTTGCCTCCGTGCCTTGCGAGGCCAAAGGGACAAGGACCCAACCCGCAGCATGTGCACAATGCACGTAGGATTGTCCAGTGTGGACCATGCAACCATGCAATCCAATCTCCAACTTCAACTCACTCCATGGCACTTCACCTCCAACTTTTGAGGGGCGTTTCACGCGTGAACTCGCGGTCGCCTTCATATCCGGCACTCTGATTCACCTCTTGTTGTGAATCAACTCTGATTCTTGCGAACCAGCTGTGAGAATCTACTTTGATCCAATCTCTGATCCCAAGTCTCACGGATCCAACGACCTGGGACCGGATCAAAAATTCCATGGGAATCACCAGGGAATCAGCTGGTTGATCTGTGAGAATCCATCCGGTCCCAGGTCTCTAGCAATCGGTCGATCTTCCCAAAGACTTTGGCGGTCCAGGAGGCCACCTCAACAGCAGCGCCAACCAGGAAGCTTCGCAAAGCCTAAGGCCCGTTACGGGTGGATGATTGGATGGGAAGTCCCATAGATACTTCCGCCAATGGTTGCTGGTGTCGGCCATATATACACTTGTCTATATATCATGACATATGTCATCTGTACAATTTCTGGATATACATCAAAATAAGATCGCACCACCTGTTCCTTCACCCGGCACCTGCCCTGCTCTTCGGTCTTCTCTGGCCATCAATCGGCGCTCCCTCTCTTCCATCCGAGCCAGATAGCGATCACACAGCCGTTGTCGGTGCTCCTGGGCCCCCATCGCGCAGGTCTTGCACAACATGGTGAGCCAATGATTCTAACAAGGTCAATAAATGGTTAAGAATTGCTTGCGGTGCCAAAGGGATGCTGATTCATTAATGATTACTCATCAATCATAACGGTTGACTCATCGATGATGGCTGGTGATGGTTCAGAACGGCAAATTCATTACTGATAGTTGCTAAGAGTAGTTGAGAATTGTCGATAATATTATTGAAAGTGATGATGACCGAGGAGGGTTGGCAATTCCAGCCCATATAGTTCCATGCTCATTCTCATTCTTTACATAGTGCCATCTTTTCCGGACTTAATACAGGAACCGCGATAAACCAGAAAAATTGATATCTGCAATGGAAGACTGAGCCCCTGACCCCCTGAATTCTAACCCGACTGCTTGGGGTCTGCAATGGTCTGCAGTGAAAGTTTTTCTACAGTGGCCATTTTGAGCCTACCAAAACTGATGGACTTTCCCCTCATGGAAGGATCTCTCCCTTTTCTGCATCACTTCCCCTGTTTGACCAACAAAGCCATCAGAAGTCATGATCCCCTACCAGTCATGATCCCCTACCAGTGGTGGATCATGCATCCAGGTGCTCCCCTGTTGCTGGTGCCTTCCCCCAGGTGGTTGGTGGGTCCCGTGGTGGGTCCCGTGGTGGGTCCCCTGGTCCTCCTTCACCATGCGCTGGCGGTTCCACTCCGTCAGCTGGTCCACCTTGGCCCGAGCCTCGTGGCGCTGGCGCATACCTTCCAGGCGTCGCCGCAGCTGGGCCTCGTCGGAGCCGGCCTGGGGAGCTGCACCACCGGGAGCCATGGATGGAGCCACCCACGACCACCCTGGGCCCCAGCCCACGAACCAAGTAGGGGAGAGGAAGATGACATGAAGTGCTGATGATTGGGAGATGAAGCAAGAAAAAAAGGTTGATTGAGGTTGCAATGATTGCCCAGCCATCAACAACCGTAGCTAACATGATGGTTTATGCTCATGATGGGTGGTAACCAAGCATGAACGGACCCCAGAATTGAAATTGATGAAATCATCCAAAGGCATCTTGGAGAAAAAGACAAGTGTCATCAAGTGTCATCAAGTATCCCCCCAAACCCCATGTTTTCCACCATGCTATTCTGCTTCTTAGAGATATTACCTGTTTCTTTAAAAGCCATTACATGTGGGTGTTTCTCAAGTCATAGAGGGCACCCCTCCAGTTTTTTTCATTATGTTGACCATGTACAGAATAAACCCCCCAGTTCTCATCCAGTCAATAAACCATTGATAGTAGTAAACCACTTATCATCCACTTATGTTGCCCATTTCAAGCAACAAACCCCCCAAACCCACCATTTCCACCTGCCCTCCACAGGGAATCTCCCACCACCGGCGCCCCACCACCGGTGCCACCGCCTTGACCCAAACGTCCACGAAGACCTGGCTGATCTGCTGCCAGCTGCGCTCCACCGCCACGGGCGAATGCTGGAAGAAGACGCCGCCGCGCTTGGCGCCGTGACCACCTCCGTTGGAAGCAGCGGGCACGGGTCCACCGGGGCACCAGGGGTGGTTGTAGCCATGGTAAGATATGGGAAATCAACTAGCCATTGGTAAGAATGGTGAATAGTTGATGATGGTTTAATAGTTGATAATGGGTTTTTACTTGAAGCCATTGATAATGGTTGATAATAGGGGATCATAAGCAACAATAAAGGTTGAACAACTAGCCATTGATCATGGTGAATCAACGACTTGCGAATTCACATGATTAAGCAACGTGTCGATGAAACTTCATAAAGGCCAGGATTAACCATCAACCATCAACAACTTTTGAATGCAGTTTCTCAAGCCCGAGTGGGCCCCAGATCATGCAATATAAGTCACTGACAGGAATAACATGTTCGTGGGTTCCACATTTTTAGAATCCCCCACATAAATTGAGCATCATGAACATGTCGGTGAACCTTCATCAGCACCATCGTTAAGCATCAGCCATTATGAAGGACTGAATGATTACCATAGATCAGTGAATAAGGGCGCTTTAAAGGTGTTAGCAACCACTATGAACCCCGCTTTATGGACCGTAGATTTCTGAGGAGATCACATAGTCATACAGTCAAAATATATGACATTTGTGGGTGCTTGGGGTTACATCAGTGGACAATCTTATTGCGTTCCAAACCCTGACATGTGCGGAATCCTCAGCCCAGATCGTATGGCGGATGTTGAACAAGGACATGGCTGGGGATCAAGACCACACCCCATAAGATTTAACAAAGAACAGACTGAGCAAAAGAAGTGAATGATCCTTGTTGGCATGCTGACTTCCGATATTGGGAGACCTGTGGCAGTGCCGTGGGTCCCATCGCTCGGGGTTGTATGATGCACAGTGGTTCCTATATTCCAATTTTTGAGCAGCATTTTTGCCCAAGAAATTCGAATATAGTAACCACCTACCCCTAGGAACTGACCATTTCTGTTCGCCCTAGCCTGAATCGGGCAGTGGTTGTTGCACCCTCTCCCTTCAACGTTCAAGAGAAGGATAGGACAGTCCCAAACTCATATGTGCATGGCATTGGCGTTGGCTGTGCCAGCGAGTTCCAAGCCAGGTAAAATAGGTCCAAAATTTCTACAGTACATTGGGGTATCAACAAACCTGCAAATCAAATTATGGTTTATAATAACTTCTACATAGTCATGGTTCACTATGATAATCCCTTGATCCATCCGTACCATTTTGCCGGATTTGGCCAGTTTTAGGCACGATAGTGTGATGATCGTGGTGCCGGATGAGTCATCAAAGTTATAAGCATCAAATTCAAAAGTTTCAGAACGACATTGCACTGTAATGTCCAAAAAACCTCAATTTTGCACTAGTGCTGAATGTTTTATAGATTAGAACACACTATCCAGAAACAAGATAAAAAATAATTCTGCCGCCTGAAAGCTCCTGAAACCCATGCCATCCAGTGACTATACTGCAAGCGAGCCAGCTGGAGCTTCCTCCAAACAAAGAGTCCTTCCTTCAACTCGCGAATGGGATAAGTGGGACTGCGCAAGCCGCTGCCCGTCCAATGGTGTACCGGGAAGTGAACTCGAAACGACATCCGCGTGTCTGCGAGGACCAGGTCATGCTGTGCCATGGCCTCAGCAGTGCTGAGTTGCACAACTGCGGGAGCACCCCAGGTGATGTGAGATGTGAAAAATTGGCGATGAGAAGTGTGAAGTTTACTTCATCTTTTGAAGGGTTATGCAGGTTGTGTATGAGATTTGCCCATGATAGACTTTGGAGACCAGCATCAAAGTTGAATGGGAAACTGACTAATTTGGGAGTTGATCATGTTGAGGCATGAAGGTATGTAGAGAGAGAGAGAGGGGGAGGAAAAAGAAATATATATATATATATATATACATAAGTAGAATGAAATGCAACATCTTACCCCTCCAATGAACCAATAAGGGGAGATTTCCTGGTTCTACCCCTATGAAATTGGTTGGTTATAGATACTGACCTCTATTGTTTGTTCCTTAAACGCATTGGGTCATAGTTACCAGTAGTTAGTAAACCAGATGGTTTACTCTTCATGATTATAATGACTGGTTGGTGGTTCCAACCCCTATGAAACATATTAGTCAACCAACCATTTGTTAATAATTACTATGGAAAATAAAAAATGTATGAAACCACCACGCGGACTTGATCCCTGACACGCCCCCGGCAGTACAATGCATGTTTGAAACCACCAACCAGATGAAGTAATAATACAGCTCTTCACCACCAGTTCAACCCGCACAGCACTTGTGCTACCCAGCTACGATGTCCAGTTCCTCTGCCAGTCGCTCCCACAGGGCCGGCGTTTTGACAACTCGCTGCTTCAACGAGGTCAACGCCATGTGCACATCCACAGCTCGGGCCAGTTCCGTGGTGCCACCGGCCAGCAGCTCGATGTTGTTGATGACAACGATGACCTGACCACGCGAAACGGTCGACCCGAAACGCAACTCGCTGCTGGGCTGGAAAACCTGGTGAAGGCAAAAGTTGGTGTCCCTGGTCCCTATCGATCAATAACTATATATAAATATCTACGGATATGTATATATATATACATATATATATATATATACATATATATATATACATATATACAGCATTCAGCATGAAAATATGAATGCACATATACCTTCTACATATATTTGTTCCCAGAAAGGTGACCCCCATCACCCACCTGATAGTACCGCACTCGCGCACGTCTGGCGATGATCCCCTTGGAAGGCCCAGACCGGTTGGACTTGGAAGGCTTCGATGCCTTCACCCTTCGAGGCTTCTGCTGAGGTCGGTCTTCCAGTGCCGGCAGATCACCTTCCACCGTCTCTTCAGAGGAGCTCGCCTCATCTGCCGGTCGCTTGGGTGCCGCCCGGTGCGGTGCTGGAAACTGGGTTTGGATCCAGCCCTCCAAAGCTATGCGATGTCGCTCCGCCAACTTCTGAGAGATGGCGATCTTTCCTTGGGCCGGGTGTTGGGTGAGCAACATGGCAAACCTGCGCACCCTAAAAATTATTGTCATCCGGTAATGGCATGTATTGGCCCTATCGTTTGTTGGCAGTGCGACTTCCAGCATAGTTACCAATCACATCTGAGTAGAAATTTGCCAGGCATGTGACGGAATTGTTCATCATGAATCATGTTCCCTGAGTTGCCCTTGGCTTTCCCAATCATAAGATATGTCTTGGTGTAGCAGGTGGCAGTACCAACTTGATTGTTCATGATTCGCACGTCCCTGCTGCACGTGTTCAGGACATGGTAGTCATGTGATGTCATGTGCACCCACTGAGTTGGACACAAGTTCACAGAAACATCTTGAACTGAAAGCATTCGAAGCAAATAAACTCACCCAGCTTCGATCATCCCGCTGCAGTTGCCTCAAATATGAGTGCAAGCGCTGGATCAAGGCATTTCTTCCACTTCCAGTGGTGCGTCCCTTTCTTTTTGCAGCGCGGTTTCCTCTTTTCCTGGTCTTTGCCTTTGGATCTCGCTGAAAAACACCAGGGTTCCGGCGCTTTTTTGCAGACGCCGGAAACCGGCCCTTCCAGGACACCTTCGCGGGCATAGTGGAAGCCACTGATGCTTCCTCGAAGGCGAGCATCACTTGTCGGAAGTCGCATGCACGTCCACCCTTGTCGGGATGCGTTTCCAAGACACGCCTTTTGAAGGCGGCCCGGATCTCTTCATAGGATGCCCAAGGTGTTACTCCCAAGGTGCTGTGCCAACCAGTAGCCATTGGACTGGCCGCGGCCATCGCTTCTCAGTTCAGCCTCACAAAGCAACCGTTTGGACCAACAAGCCTCGCAACCGAGCTGCCTTGATCCAGCCGCGTGCACCGAAGAAGCCGAGGGAACCAACCTTAGATCCAAGTGGAGTTCGTTGCCTGTTGATGGTAGTCCAAATAGATGAGGTCCAGATACGTCCAGTAGCTTCTCAGCTTCTCCACTCAAATGATCAACTTTGAGGGGCTTTGAGAAAAGAGCACTTATGGACAACCCTAATACGGCCTTGTTGATGTTAACCTTTGTCAATAGAAGGTGCCACCATGATAGAAGCTTCTGGATCTGTGATTGTCCCTATCCTCAAACGAGAACATGATGGTACTTTCAGCCCCTGGACCGGCTTTTTTGCCCATGTGTATATCCATAGATGGGGTGGATATCACTGAAACTTCCACTTCCTCCATCTTGCATGATTGATTTTTGGAAGCACTCTTGAGATGCCAGAATTTATAAATTCTACCCACATACCCGCCAACGATCCGAACCTCCGCACCTGGAAAGCGACGAACATCTTTGTAGCGGAAGAAGTCTGCATGGTTGGCAAAGGTGTTTTTTCACGCGAAATCCGCGGAAGTTGGGATGCTGTGTCTTTGAACCAAAGATCTGCGACGTCAGCGCTGCTCCAAGTAGAAACGGCCGCTTGCTGCCAACCCCCCAAGAAGAAAGAAAGAATCGGAAGAAACCAAGGAGGGACACGGAATACTGTGAACCCCCGAAAAATCACTGCAAAACCTAGAAAAACAAATGAAACACGAGTATTTCTTGGCTATGCAGGACATTGTGTGTACAAAAAGACGACTTCCCACGGTGGACCCGACCACGCCGTGCCGGCAGCATGCCTTCGGAGTTGCGGGAGACGATGGGAATCAAAATCACCTGGCAACGAGGCTGGGTCACTCCACTGGGAGCGCTTCCAGGCTGAGCTATGGATCCTACCTGGTTGCCGAGGGATGAGAGATTGACAAGGGATCACTTACCAGCGGTGATTGGTAGGGTAGGACTTGGTTGAAACAAACGAGAAGAAGTGGTGCATTGATTCGTGAACTGGTGATTCATGATGGACAATGATGCTGAATGATGATGTGATAAAAACTGACGACTGAGATATTTAAAAAGACATATAAAACCCCTCCCAATCTCCAAGTCTCGAACCCTGGTTGAGAGTTGGCGGGTGACAGGGTAAGGGGGAACAGCATGGTGACAATTCAATCCCAAGCTCGAGCAGCACAAAGGATGGCACTCTCCACGCAAGACAACCGCTGCTCGCATAGTTTCTGTAGCTTCATACGACATCGTCTTTTCACCGGAGACCCATCGAAGCAACGTGACAAAGTTCGGTAAGATAGACTTATGTTTCACTGACCAGGCTGATCCTGCAGAGTTTCAACATCAAGCTTTACAATAGTTAGCCTGGAGAAAGTGAAACAAATAGACCAAAAAAAAGAAAAAAGATCAACATCCCTCTAATGAATTATCACTATCAACCATTATCAACCATTATGAACCATCAATTCTGGTTATCAAAAAAGTGGCACAACCACGTCAAATCGGGTCCAAGGTCCACATGGACCCTGCCTGCACCGGTGCCACCTTGGGCGGCAGAACCAGGCCCTTGTCGTCACCATGCACCTTGGGCGGCAGATTCACCAGGTCCACGGTGCTTCGTAGCGGGAGTAGCGGTGGTGGTTGATGATAAGATGATGGGATTACCACTGAATATGGTCAACTTGGTGGCTTATAGATCCCTTGCTAAAAATATATCTTTAGTGGTTATATGGTAAATCAATCATATCCCAAAAACACTAAAAACCTAAGTTAGTGGGTATAAGCCATCCAGTCAACCACTATTACTGTAGTAGTCACTATGATGATAGGTTTGTGACGGCAATCACGCGCTTGTGACCACTACCACAGTTGATAATAATGATGGTTTCACCACACGGCAATCAATCAGTATCGGAGCATTGTTCGATCATATCATGTAATATCCAATCATCTACTGCTGATTCTGAGGTACCGTAACTACCTATGATCAACTGCAAAAGATGATCCATGGCTCCAACGGGGTCCTGGCACAGGATCAACGTTTGATGTACGAGTAAGATCCAGTGGTGGTGAATGGGCAGAAAAGAAACCAAGCGCGATAACATCAACGTGCAATCATTGATGCTTTGATATGAGAGATTATGGACTAGATGTTGTTAAAGATGCTATAGAGATTATTCAGGCAAAGCAACATTGGAATATGGGGCCACAAACCATATAATTCACCCTACGCAATGCTGCACCCACCGCAGTGAAGCGTGATTGCTGTGCCCCAATCAGTCATATTTCAGCAAGTTAGGTGCGCTGCTTGATGATGTGGTCTTTGGAGATCTGTGAATTAGTACAGCTCACAAATAATCCCCTCCCCCTTGCCCACCCAATTGTTTACTGGCGAAAGTATCTGTTCCAGGGAGAGCCAAGGAGGAATATCCCAGGGAGCCATTCAGCCAAATCCAGCTGAGGCTGCCACCATGATGGTGATACCCAGGCAGCGCGTGGTCATGCCCCATGAAGTCCTAGGTCGCCAGCCAACCAACCCAGCAACCAGCCAAGTAGTTGGAAGGGGAAAGGTGTGGTCAAGGGCTTGGAGAGCAGTTCGCTCCCAGATCCACATGGATAATGAAGACAGAAGGATTCATGGTCTAGAATTACCCAAACTTTAAAGGTTCATGGTTTAACCTATGCAACTGTCACCACCAGCAATGGAAAACCCTACCTTTAGCAAACAAACCGTTGGTGACGATCATGCTTGGTGGGTCACTCATCAATGGTTCGGCACCGCTTCAGGCGTTGCCTCATTTGAAAAGCCTGGGGGCTCCTGACACCGCTCCCCTTCAAAAGGCCACTAAAGGGATACCAGCTTTCAGGGGGAGCTCCCAGACAAGCAGCTTGATACACTTAGGTCCCTTGAAAAGTTCGGGGAAGCATTTGGAAGGCACCAAACGGATTTCTTGCACTTGTCGGATCATCTTAGGATTGCCAAGTCGCCCCGGAACTTGGATCCCAATAAGGTGAATTCACCGTAGATGTCAGTGCGATCAAATGAGCTGATCCACATCATCCAGTCAGTGCATTCAGCAACGCATTTTCTCTCTCTTGAAATGTCCTACCTCAATCATCTTCCAAGTGGCCTGGAGCATGTGTTGTTGTATATTATCCTTCATGGTTGTTGTAACCTCCTATCGATTGGTGTCCCCTAAATGTCGCTTATCAGCTCCTGGTGGCCATGCCACCACCGAGTGTCGAGCTGGTGCACGTAATGCTTCTGCCCCAGGTCGTCTTCGAACTGAATGTTGAACCTGGAAGTTGCATCGCCACCATGGTTCATCTTGAATGGTGGTCAATAAAGTTGATAAACAAACCATGTTTACGGGAAAAATCATAATCTATTGAGCAGGTAAACTGGGGGTGGTTCATTCATATGGATCTACCAGTACTGGTTGAGAATGACCAAACGAAGGCAGAAGCACAGAGGTTCAGAAACATGTCATGGTGATGGATAACTAGTGTTATGCTGACCAAGGTTGATACAGTCTTGGCCGGCGGCCCAAACCTATGCCCACATGATCAACGCCAGAATTCATAGGCCCACAACAGGGAATCATCTGGGGAATCATCAGCTCTTCATCGGGAAAAACGGATCAAGGGAACCATCCCCAAAAATTCCATCAACATGGCTTGTGTTTCACCATCAAATTTGGGGGGTGTACTATGTAGTATGGATTTACTGTTTCTAAGAAGAAGGACCGTCATAGTGTCCAGTCCATCCCAAAACTTCTCGGTCTCAGCAGTCATAGCTTTGTGATTATTATATATATATATCCTCTGATTCAGCATCAACCACTATCAAGTGTGGTTAAGCACTATGAATCACAGGTGTGTTTGCACCAAACAATGGTAGAAACTACCAGTTGCAGCAACTATCATCATAAACTACAAGTTTAATGAAACTAGGGGCTGATAAAACCACTCGGTTGGCGATTCCGGTTCTGCAGCAACCCATTGGCAACTGCCTTCAAGGGTCAACTGACAACCACAAAACCTTTTCTGGATCGGAGTTGAACCTCCACCATCTGTCTGTCGCTGGATGAACGAAAAACCACCGCCTTTCGCCTCCAATGCCACCATAATGAGTGTCACCAGTGCTGATTTACCAGATGAAGTAAGCAGGTTGACCACCAGTCAGGAACAAAGAAACATCAACCAAAATCAACCAAAATCAACCAACATCAACAAACGAACCAAACAACCCACATCAACCATCAGTTCTGTTCGCTGATTGATACTTATTAACTAACCTTGACCAACGAACATCAACCATCGACCGCTGAGCTCGTTTGAACGGCAACACCCCGTGCTGAGACTTCTCGGCATCTCCGCAAAGCGCTGCCCCAGCAAATGCGATGTCGCTGCCTTCGCGCGGAGAAGAAACATGGGTGGCCCATAGGGGGTTTGTCATGTTTGGTTTGTCATGGTGGTCAAGGTTGATGGAGTTTGAACTAGCGGCTAACTTGAATGGTTCATACTGGATTAAAATCTGAAGAGGGGAATGCCCTGCGCCCGTGGGATTTCCAATAGAAACACTGAATTTTTAAGACTTACAAAGGCGTAGTAATATGAAGGTGATATGTAGTAAATGCCTAATGTAGATATTCATCTGTATGCGTATGATTGCATATGAATGTGAGGCTTTGTAGTGGATCTGGTTTAGTAAGTCTGGTAGTCTTTTTGCACGCCTTGTTCAATAGGCTATAATTTATGTCACAAATGGACCCTAATGAAATAGGCTATACTAAGTAGGTCATACTGATGTATGCCTTAATTCACGATGCCGCAATCGAACAGGCCACAATTGAGTTGGACGGCGCAAGACTAAAAACAGCAAAAAAACTGGACAAATGCTGGTATATGGGGAATTCTCCTGCAATCTTTAGTGTTTCTGTCATTTTTAGTATCAGTACTTGAGGAATTCTCCTGAAATCTTTCGTGTTTTTGGTACTTTTGGTGTTTTTGTTTTTTTGGTATTGTCTATTTAATGGGAGGGGCCCTATCCACTAAACACCAAAAACACCCAAAGCATAAAAAGAGAACGTGCGCACAGCGTCCCTTTCTGTTAAAATGATGGTAAATCAAGGGTCAATCAATGGTTAGTGATTGTGAATCGATGTTGCTTTGTCCTTATGAGGGTGAATAATGGTTTTTAGAAAGGTTGACTGATGGTTAATGATGGTCGGTTGGCTAGTGAATAATGATGCTTAATCATGGTGGTTTGTCGAGATTAATAGATGGTTGATTGGTGGTTAAATCACGGTGAATCAATGCCGAATCAATGGCCACTAATGGTGAATCAATGATTAGTCGCAGTCAGTCTTGAATATGCTGGTTCATCATTCCTAATTAACACTGGTTAATGTTGATGAATCACACTGAATACCAACCATCTTGAACCTATATTACAATAGGATATGGGATCCCTTGTGTAACCATGGCAGGTTGATTCCCTGTGAGGAAGCATAGTCTCTGTGCTATGGTAAATCTCGGGCTCTGGCAGGTGCTGCAGATACCACGCCTGAATTCCGCGCCCAGTCTCTGGAATGAAGACTTCAAGGGACTGGCTGTGTACGCTGCCAGCGAACTTTTCCTGCTCACAGCATGAACACCAAAAATGCCAGGCTCTAGGTCGTGTAATCAGTGTAATCAACAGGACCAAACCAACAAACAACTATGAATCTGAAAATGAGCAATGGAAACATACAAAGCAAAGTTCAGGTCCCAAACACACAATCATCATGACTAGTTAGCCGTACATCATTCCTCCAAGATATCCCAAGAATTCTCAACGAACAGAATAGGCAAGCCGCTGGGAGCTCAAAAACTATCCCTGTTTGCGGAGAACGGAGTATTAGAGGATGAGGATATTACAATACCAAATAATTCCCATCCTGTGGCTATTTGAACACCAGCATTTGTGGATACAAAAAGATAGTTATAAGTAATGTTTCGTTAATAATGAAGAATAGTAATAACTAGTTCTAAGTGATAACTATGAGGAATATACATGAATATACTATGTAAGAACCTAGTAATATTCAGGTTAATAATGAAATAGTAATGGTATAAATCATTGTTCACTCATAGCTTCTCAAGCAAATAAGTTCTAGAAACACAAAGCATTCCAAAATTGGCATACTTGTCATGACCTATGAAATTGTAGTCCGGTCGAGATGCAGTTTTTCCAGGGCGATTGGAGTGATCAACATCTCGACAACTGCCTGGCCCAAAGGAAACCTCACCAGAGATAAAGCAATGGAGGCCGTGAAACTGTGAAACTCCAAGGACGAGACAAGGGAACGCTCACTGCTTCTTGTCCTCCTTCTTCACATAATCAAGTATTGAATTTGGAACTCGAAACTCTGGTGTCGGGGCGGCTTGCTTGCACCGAAGAAAAAGCACATACGCGTTGTCATCCTTCATCTTCTCCGGTGGATTACCAGCCATCACAGAAGCATCCGCTGGCTTGATCTGCGAGTCGTCCATGGTATAGAAGGAGCTATCCCCGTTGGGGACACTCTCTGAACGCCTTCCCATGGCATAATAATGTCCACTGGAAGCATCTTTGCCGGTGTGGATAATGGTATGGTAAAGTTCGTACTCATATCCTCCAATGAAAACGCTCTCATCAATCTTGACCGGCGTTTTCTCCTTCGTGAAGTCCATCTTATCCATGTCAAAGGTGAAGCGATTCAAACACACAACGAGGTGTGCTGGTGGTCTGGAAATCTCGCTCCATTTGCCTGCTTGCGTCTTCTTTTGGCACACTGGGCATTCAACAAGATTGTCTGAATCCATGTGCTCGAATTTCAATCTGTCTTGCAGGAGGACTTGGATGGTCGGTACGATGCCGCTTTTTTCCACCTCTTTTGCTGTTGGTACCGGAAGTACCAGGTCAGTGAAGGTCTCTTCGCGGACCTTGACATTGCCACACTCAGAGCACTGAGTATTCTCCCGAAGCTGTCCTGAGAACACCTCATTGAGCAATAGTTGCTCGCCACCGCCGAGCTTGTCAAAGACAAAACGAATAGTCTCGGTAACATCTTCTTGCTCACCTGATCTGTACTGTGCAGGAAATCCTTGCAGAATGTCCCATATGTCAACGTGCTTGTGCTTTGTCAGCGCCATCTTTGCGAACTGTTTCTGAAACAAATCAACCACCTTCTTCCCAAATTCAAAGTCCTCTTTGTCCATCTTGGAGGGGTTCTCCTTGAGTTTGAGATTGAAGCTGTTGATTCGCCACACGAATGCATCCGTGAGGAACAGCGCCTGTATGAAGCTATTCATGTTGCACGTGTTGTTTGTGTTCTGGAGTCCCACGTGGGGTGGCTTGTGAGGCACTGCCTTTGATTTGTCAGGGTCGAGTGGGACGAATTGTGTTTGGGTGGGTAGTGTTTGCATTGGACTTTGCACTCCCTGCGTTTGCAGGGCTGGTGGTTGCATGGTTGCTGGCATCCCTTGGTTGTAGTGCCATGCTTGCGCTTGCTGGCTTTGTTGGTTCATGCAGCCTTGGCTGCAATGTCCTTGCGGGGCTGTTGGCATCGTGTGGTACGTGTGAAGCTGGGGATATGCCTGCTGATTCTGCGTGCCGACACTTCCCATTCTATTCATCTGGGCTCCACCATGTGGAGCGGTTGCAAAGCTGCCACTTGACAGTGCTCTCAACCTACTTGCCAACTCTGAAGCTTCGGTGGAGTATTGTGATAAGCTATCTAGAAGAGGGAGTAGGGGCATCCAAACATCAGCAGGCAGAACTGGGCCTTCGCAGTAGAGCAACAGAAGCAACGCAGGTGCCTGCATTGAAACTGTGGAATCACTGGTGCACAAGGCCGCCAATGACATCAAGGCCGAGCGACAAAGCATGTTGGAGTTTGGCAGTTGTGAGAAAGCCACCAGCATAGCGCGAAGCAGCCCAAAGAGTGGAACTGGGCCTTGATAGATTCCAGCCAATGAAGGTGTTACAGGACCTTTTGGAGCCCAATGAGAAATTGATGCCCAAAGGCTCATCAAACAACTGGGGTCGTCTAACAAACCCATCAGCAGCGCCCGTACAGTTGATGGTCGCGGAGGACCAGGCAAAAGATACCTGCAGGACAACTTTTCATGCACATCTCCATTTACAAGTATGCAAATCATGTCTATATTTGCATGTAGTTGCTATTAGTTAATTAATGCAAATATACAATATATACATGGTTATCAACAACATGGAATCATGTAAAGAAACTACGCAAATAACAAAACTAGTAAAAGTGGTGATTGTGGTGCGGTTTATCCATCTCCGCCAACCTAGAGACATGAAACCAGTAATTCAGTCTCTGCACCGTCTAAAAAAGAAAAGGTGGACGTACCTCACCGAGCCACAAAAGCTGCTGCAAATCTGGCGAATGTGTCGTTGGTCGGCGGCACACCTCCTGAAAAATAATGGAGACAATCTTTGCCTCTGCATCGGGGCATCGTTGGCCCATGTCTTCTTGCAGGATTTCCAAGCATGTGGCTTTGCCCTCCTTGGGCTCATATGGGTCTGCCACCCAGCGCACGCTGCAGCCGACTAGCAAATCACGATTGGGCCGCGTGGATGGAACATCTTTCCAAATTTGTGTCAGCCAGGATCTGGCAGCACACGATGGAACTTTGTAAAGGTCCAATTGCTTGGTCCGCTTCATAAGAAGTTTCACAAATGATGATATCTCGCTTTTGGTACTACGGCCCATGGCCTCTTTGGTCCACAGCAGGTTGCGAAGGAAATTGGCTGCTGCACCAACATCTCCCTGTTCAGGGAATAGCCTTGGCACATCCAGTTTGTTGAAGCTGGAAATCACACATATAGGGTGAAGTTGTAGGAGTCCTTCGAGCATTTGAACGCTCAGGACATGCATCCAATGCAAGGGCACTGGCTGTTCTAAGATTGCTCTTACCCAGGGACCAACTTCATGGGCGGCAATCTGCTGGACCAGTTGAGAGGCCTCCATTTGCTTCTCCCCGAAGGATTTCAACTGCAGCATCAAGCGCCGGAGGCGCATAGCCGCTGGAACATCTCGCTGCGGATACCCTGGACATCCTCCCAGACCTTGTGCACAAGGAGAGGCAGTCCAACCGCTTTGACACTTTGTGCACCCATGGCAACCACAATTGCAGGGTGCAACAGCGGCCATGATCTTGACAGGACAACTGGTCCTATGCCGCTGAGTATCTACCTTACTGCACCGCGAGGGTGAAGAAATGAATGCAATGCATCTGTACCATTGATGGCAATTGAGCTATATATCTTGAAGCATAGCGTCTTGTCTGAGACCAAAGCAGTTACATGTTGACATCTGTAACTTGATGATGCTTTAAGTATCTTGGATTAACAACATTAAGAAACTATTCCACGTAGTGGCCTTAAACACCAGTTGTGTCCGTTCCGAATAAATAACCTGACAATAAATTCTTACATGTTCAAAGAAACACCAGTGTGTCAAGTGTGTTTTCAAAACATGACAAACCTTCGGCTGTAGGTGTCTCAGTCAGTCCCGACAGACTTACGCTGCGCCCCAGGTCACGAGCACGTATGGTCTGCGAAAATCCAACGCAGTCACGATTTTTCAGCTTGGGGACCACGTAGGGGACTACAGCTGTCAAGAGGAACACAAATGTCCAGTTCGTATTATCTGCCATTGTGAAGCTGAGTCCAAGCTTGCGCCACTGATCGTCTCCAATCTCACGATTAGGTCACTACTTCGTTCGCTCAGCAAAATGATCCGGATTTTTTTGGTGGTTGAAATCCCATAGATGGAACAACAAGTGTCACTTTTTTCGTAGCAAAGGATTTCTCCGGGTATTCTAGTAACAAAGCAAAAAAAAGAGTATCATGCCTATCAAAAATATCACCCATCACTACCGCCACCACCTCAAAAGGCAACAATTGTAACCAAAAAAGGCCACAGACACGACCGCAAAGAAAACGAGAAGAGCAATAAAGACACAAACAAAAGATGACCAAAGCAACTACTACCAGTCTGAAACTCACCCAAAAGACAGCAAGCAAGGACAAACAACCGAAATGAACTCATATCACAGAAAAATCACATATCCGCACAACTTGTGAGTCAGATATGACAAACTCAGACATGGCGTGAAACCGTGTCCTCCTCGTGCACCCCCCAAAATTCAAATCAAAATAGATGTTTTTACAAGTAGCTACCTTCCAAGTAGCATAGTTAGTACTGCTTACCAGCAGCTGTTGGATGCTTTGGGCGTGTGCACAGCTGTTTGTTTGCCTCGGCTACGGATCGGGTCATCCACGGTCATCCACTTTCCTCTTCGGACTTCATGCCCTTCACGACTGGCACAGCAAGGAGCTCCGAATACCTGGGGAAATGTGGCGATGGCAGGGTCAATGGCTTAGCCAGCCAATGTCATGATCCAGCGGTTCATGAACCGCTTACTTAGGTTTGATGGAAGATTGCCACCCATTCGGGGGTGGTCATTGACGAGCTTGTTTGTTTGCACCTTTTTACTACGGCCATTAGCCACTACTAGCCATCCTTACCTATCATTGCCTATGATCATCCCCTATCATTGATATGTTTGTTGCGCCAACCACGCCAGCTTCCCACGCGACTTGGCCAACAAGTCAACATCTGAGCAACTTGGCGCGACTCGGCGCGACTTCATCCCTTGGTTAAAAGCATTGAGGATTCAACTTCATCCATCTGATTGTTCATCGCTAATGATGGCCCATTCTGATGGTTAATGAATCATATTCTTGATATTATCAATTTTTTGAAAGTCAATACCGATTGTAAACTCATTCAGGAAGAAAACAGAACTGTCTGTTTGCTCCACAGCCCTAGTGCCCCAACAAGCCATGCAGGTCCACATCACGTCGAGGCACGCGCGCGCGTAGAGTTCCAAAGCTGCTTGGACCATGTCCCGAGCTTCGTCTTCAGAGCGGTGGGCGGTATGACCTTCCTGGCGGAGCCAGGTGGGAAAATCTTCCGGAAAGCCTAGTAATAACCATCAACCGTAAAGGTTCCTCAGGGATAGAAAGTACATGACATAGATCACTTCTGAAACATTGAACTTATGGACTAAAGGGTGTGTAGACAAACAAATAACTGTAAATACTTATGTATATGTAATTGTATACACACATGAATGGCAAACTGTTGCTTGAGAATTCTGTTAGTGACTATGAGGGATACTAAAGCAAGACGATATAGAATGTTGCTTGATCTAGACGATGCTGTTGATGGACAAAACTGGGCCAGGCATGTGATAGAATCTGAAGCCAAAGGCTTGTAAATGACTGGTCTTGCGAATAATCAACGAAAACCATGATGAGGGAATCGACCTAAAAGCGATTCAGACTTTGAGGCTCACCTACAATGGCTGGTATTCCAAGCCAACAAATGGACTCTCCCAAATTTAGGCCAAAGGCGAACAGTCGCCCTCTCAAGATGCTACCCATTCCATGGGAAGGTCCAATGTACATTGGTTGGTGGTCATTTGCATCACTGGTGAAAAATGATAAACCATCTACCTTGCAGGAATGGCCATGACTCGCAAGCAATACTGAACACAGACTTCCTGATTGTGAACCTTTGACTGTTCTCTTACCATGAAACCTCTCAGATTCGAAGTGGAAATGCCCGGGATCCATCTAATTATACCCAACCAGAAAATCCGACTGTTGTGAAATGGTAGAGCACTAAACACTCTATATCTGCTATCACCAGCTATATCAGGCAAGCTTAGAGTGGTTGAACAAATGAATCTACCACGACTCAACGGTTGAATCCCCTAGTGGTCCCTACCGTTACCGGTTCAAGCCCTGGTAGACCCAACCCGCAAGGCTCCGGGATGAGCGCCTGCCAAAGGAACTCTCTGCTCCGCAGAAAGGGCGTGGGTTGACGGAACTCCCTGGGCGGTGAACCGTCGGTGAACGTGAACCGAAACGTGGCGTGGTGAAACGTGGCCATCGAAGATCTGTTGATATCGATTCATTCTATTAGTAGACTGATTGAATGATCAATTTACATCCATTTATTCATTCTATGAATTACCAGTATCACTGTGGTTGGCAATTTCTATTGGTGATACTGGGAACACTAGTAATATCTATTGGTGAAAAGTTGGCAAGAGGTACTATTGATACCGACAATACTGGGGGGTTCGCTAGGTGAGTAGTGGTAGATCCGTTTGTGACCCCGAACCACCCGAAGTTTGCCATCAATAGCTGGTGATATTGGTACTGGTTCTACTGGTGGTCGTCAATGCCCAGAAATGGTGAACCAAGAATGTGTGTGAAGAACATAGGAAGACAGTGTCAAGCCATAGACATTAATAGAAATTGTAGTTTAAACACAACGAAACGAAACATCATTTTCATCAGCCCAGCTCCATGGCACATCAATAAAAGACATATATAAACCATGTAGGCCATAGAAGTGATATAAGCCTTATCATTTTGATCATTTTACAAGCAATATGGCAGTGGGTCAAAACCCTGTACCCCTGGTTCCCCTGTCATTAACCATTGTTTTCCCTATAGTTTGTTGGTCATTATCCCCCATTATTGGTTGGTTAATATTGACCCATAGCCATATAAGCCAGTGCAAATGTCAGCTGGGTGGTGTGACATGGGGTACCTCAGGGCGTGACCATCGCACGATGTTCGCCCACTGGTTGATCTTCCTGGGCTTGGCAGGAGGTCCCTAGCGATCTGGAGCAGGTTCACTTGATGCTTAACCTGGCTACCCCCTAGTAATCCACCATGAATGGATGATTTCCGAGGGTTTTCGCCGAAAATGTTGGATTTGCCGTTGCCACCGGAATGTAGTTGATGATTAGTTGAAGGTGACGTGATGCTGAATTGGTGGTAGTTTGATGGTTAATTCTATTCTAGCGTTGAATTCATGAGCAATTTCAAGTATTTATTCATCCCTATAGTGATAATTACAAGTTTTAACAACGGATTTCAGATTCACAAGCGATTATTCAACTGTTCATCACACAATTGTGCATATTCACTCATACTCACTGCGCAATCCAATTGACTCAAAAATGCGTTCAGAATCTTTGCTGGTGGTCGAAGACCCTTCTCACAAATATTAGCCAATCAACCAACCATTTGTTGATATTGGGGAAAATAAGAAATGTCTAAAACCACCAACCAGTTGTGATTTGGTGATCCGTTCATGATCCACTTGTGATCCATGCCCTCCTAGGCTCAATTCCGAGGCTCAGTGGCAAGTCTCTGTGTGACCGGATCCATTTGGCAAAGTATGGATACCTGGGCGTCCAAGCACCACACTACCCAGCCCATGATCTCTTCACCGTGTTAAGTGGTTGGTATATAGCAACATGCACACTGCAAAGTCAACCAGCGAAGCCATTGTAGACTCTCAGTACCTTTGGTTTTAGCGAAAAAATGGTGTCTGAACCTCTGCCGAACTGAGTCCACTGCAATAAAGGCGAGACATGTTCATCCGGCATAGCTACAGGGTGCACTCAACTTCAGAAACTCCAAAGAAATGCCATGGAAGGACAGATGTGTTTGCGAGACGTGCGCATTTTGAAGAGACCTGGTGTTCTTCCCGTGTGCCTATCTGAGCTCCGGGCATGATGGTCTCGCTGGTGGGCCGTATTGCAATCTGCAGCATGTGGCTATGGTGATTGTGGTGATGGTTGGGTCAATGCTTAACCATAATGACTAATTAACAATCATTAACAAATGGCCGTGATGTTCGTGGTTGACAATGATTATTGAATATTAACGGTTGTTAGTAACGTCAACAGTGGTTGATAGTGGTATATACACGAACTCGTGTCTCTCGCTTGATCCCAGATCCACAACTATGTGATTGGGGGTCAATACCCTGTACCCCTAGTGAACATCCCTAAATCAACAATCCAGTTTTTGTTGCTATGTTCATCTACCTTGTTTTGGGGTTGCTAATTCTGACCCATAACCGCTAATTCGAAGGGTAGTGCGTCCTCAAAGCGAAACCACTATGCCAGCTGGTCAAAAGATAGCAATTAAGAGGATATACCATCATCAACCATTGTGAACCACGAATTAATCATCCTTAACCTGCATAAACCACATTAGTCACTAAACCAACTGGAGAAGCAAACTATGAATGCGTGCAAAGCCATGGCCCAAGGCCATGACATGAACCCCTGGGACGTTTTCTTTTTTTCTCGCTCTGAACTGTCTACAGGAAACTGGTTTCGATTCCCGCCTGGAATGATCACACTGGCACGGCAAACAACATTGCAAAGGCTGTCAAACCGAGGACAAATACATAAGCGTGTGTGTGTGTGTGTGCATGTTTGTATTGAAAAAAATATTTATACATATAGATGTATATATATATATATGTATTTACATTAATTTATATGAATAATCAGAAACAATAATCGTAATAATATTAATAATAGTCATCAAAATAAAAATGATAATAATGATCAATCATAATGATAATAATGATAACAATCATCATAAAAAACATAATGATAATAATCATCAAAATAATATCGAAATAATAAAAATAATCATAATAATAATCATTATTAAAAAATGATAATAATCAAAACCATAATAATGAAAATAAAAAAGCACAATAATGAAAAAACAATAACAATAAAAACAATAATGATAATAATCAAAGTAATAATTAAAAATGTAATCAAAATGATGATAATAACAATAACAATAAAAAGTAATTTTAATAATAAGATTAATCATCATAAAAATAAAAATAATAATATTAGTAATAAATAACAATTAAATTAATCATCATAATAATCATAATAATGATAGTTTAAAAAAGGTAATAATAACAAAAATAATAACAATAATACTAATGATAATAACAATATTGATAATTCTAAAAATGATATTTTATACATATATGTCCAGCCGTGGCGGCCATGTACATGCCAGCCGGCACACATTCCATCGCATTGGGGTTCATCTCGAAGCTGGCCCTTAAGGCCGGAGAATTCCAGTTGCAAGGGCCAGCTTCGAGATGAACCCCGATGCGTTCATCTCGAAGCTGGCCCTTGCAACTGGAACAAGCGATGGAATTTGTACTGTACCTTCCGGGCTTGGAAACAAAGGGGTATCATGATGGCCGCCATTCCGTGAACATCATATCAGCCAGTGCATTTGACGAAAACAAGGCCCACCCAGGCACCCCCATGGATAAACTCGCAGAACACCTCACATTTGAGTTCATCCACGGTGCCTCCATGTGGGCAAAACTCATTGGTTTCCATCCTGTTGGGGGGCGCCTCCCTGGCTCCGCGTTCAAACTCCCTGCAGCGCCAACCTTGCGTCAGTTTCAGGCGCCATGTCTCCAAAGTTGCTGCATCACATGAACTTTGGAGACATGACATGTGAAGCTGACGCAGGTGTTTGTTCTGTTGATCATGGCTGATGGCAAATCTGCGCTGTGACCTTGACTGACTGAGCTCTCTCTTCTCCTCATAGAACCAACACTTGGTCAAGGTTGGAAGAAATTGCCTCCAATGCTTACACTAGCTCCGCAAGAAGTTGCACTACAAAGTGGCTTTGACAGGTAAGCACTGGCATTGTCACAACTGGTCTGAACCAGAAGACCAAAGCATCTTGAACCGCCACTCTCAAAAAGTGAGTGGTTCAATTAACCAACCATACACATCCGTAGACATCCACAGACTCAACATAAACCCATTTTCCCGGGCAAACCCCCATCCGACAGCCAAACGTTCTGCTGTTTGCATGGCGGACTGCAAGTTCTCTAACACTGCTCCAGATCTCCCAGCACGGCAGAGATTCAGACAGTTCCTGTTGGAATCCGGGTGCTGCAGCTGAGTTTCAGCCCATATTCCTCCGTGTTGTTCCGAGTGTTCAAAGAAATTTGTCTCAGCCTGCTGAGTTGAAGGATGTTGAAAGCTGAATGGAATGGGCTCACTCAGCCTTCAACATCCTTCAGCTTAGTTGAGTCGAGTCGAAGGTTTTTGTGGCCAATTGTTGACGCAGGAAAGTTTGCTCAGCAAAGCTCAGGATGATGCGTGCACGGAGACAAGAGTCGTGACCGACTGGTGCCCCCTGGGTTGCTGGTGTTCCTCAGCCTGTTCCCAGAGCGTTCCATGAGTGCGGAGGCTTCAATATGCAAGTCGCTTCGAGTGGCTTTGCAGAAAGGCTTCGGCTTGTACAAGCAACCTAAGAATAAAAGAATTGATTGTGAAAAGCTGCTCGACGGGATCCATTTGATGGAACCTTGTGTCAAGATGACGATGAACTCCAAGGAAGCGGACAGTGCCATGATTTCGACATCTCAAACTCCAGTGTCTGCAGGTGGTAACAGCTGCTGAAACTGCGGTTCAACTTCTGCCTTTCAGCACTTTCTGAGCCCCAGAAAGCTCCGCGGATGTATTCACATTTGGGTTATCACAGTTGAAGCTTGGCCTGTTCATCTTTATAGTTTTTACTTTGCATGGCTGTTTCTCAAATCATAGGGGTACCCCCAGTTCATCCGTTTATTAACCGTTTGTAGTAATATATGGGGGATCTCCTATCTTAAGAAACCACCACATAGCATGAGTCAGGAAGTAACCCAAAATGACGACATGGCAGCTCCGGCCTGAAAAAAAATACCATCAGGTGACTAGTAGCTCTAGCTATGGAAAATCCAAGACTGATAGCTGACTTGCCATGGCTTTCCAATAAGAATGGTGATACCAAAGGGTAACCATAACATGACTTGCAAATGTACCGCTAGCAACGTGCACAACGATGCCATTGCTACATTGGTCGCCACCGCGGCTGGGATCCCCCGCCGGCTTCGCTAAGCGCGAAGTGCCACTCTTGGTGACCCAAGCCACCTATGCCAGCAGCAGTAGTAGCAGTAGTAGCAGAAGTAGCAAAAGCGGCAGTAGCAATCGTACAGACTGTTAGCAGTACACATTCGTCAAAGTATATAGACAAGAGAAGCAATAGTAGTCATAGGCATGGCAGTAATGTTTTAACAACTGCAGCAGCAGAAGCAACAACAGGAGTGAGCCACCAGAATCCTCGTATCGTCAAAGGCGTTCCATGGTGCTCCCACGTCTTCGCAGCCAAAGCATGTAGCGAAAGCAGTAGTGAAATCCGCAAGACAAACACCGCTGGATCAAATTAAATCAATGGGAAATCAACAACATGCTGTGATTTATCATTGTGCAGCTGATGGGAAACTCCAAATGAATAACAATTCCCATTCGTTTCTTTGGAATCGTTCTTCAATTATGATTAAATAGTTAAATAATTGAATTTATTATTGAATGAAATAGTTATGAATAGTGAATGTAACAGTGATTCATAATTCAATTGAATAATTAATCGTTAATTACTTAACCATTGTTTTCCTTATTATTGGTTGGCCATTATCCCCCATTAGTTGGTTGGTCAATATTGACCCACAACCAAATCATTGAATCCCTGTTGGCAATTGGACGAATCTTTCCAGCAGCCCCGTTCGCCGGATCGTCAACCGCTCCAGCCTCCGGCGCAAAGCCCTCCACATGTGCTTTCTCAGCTTCCAGCATGTCCTCGCACCGCTGCAGGGGGTGCATCTCTGGAACACCGCAAGGGAGGCCACAGGTAGCGGCGTTGAACAGCTAGCCATCATCATTTTCATCATGGTTAATAAGTAATAATGGTGATTGTATTACGTTAATAATCCAATGGTAATTGTGTATGGTTCATTTTCGTGAATTGTCCAATGGTAGTTGTATAATGGTTTATTAAGCGTTAATCATTTTGGGCTTAACCATAATTGTTGATCATTTGGTTAATAAGTAGACTATACTTTAGCTATTATTGAACTAGTGCAGCACCTTTGCTCCCCTGCACCGCGACGTTTCAAAAGATTTCAGCCATCCCAAACAGTTCCGAACTCGACTCTGGTAGCTGCTCCGTGGCAGTAAGCCATAGCTTAGTCCTGGCTCACAAAGCACGGGAAATAGGCGTTTTCCACGCCCAGCTCTTTGATCCCGGCATCCAACCTAGCGCTGCCACCATGGTCTAGTCTGGCGGTACTTTGGAGGACACATGAAGCAACAAACTTCGCAAGATAAGAAATCCAAAGCCAGTTCCACCCTTCGGAAAGAATCAAGCTTCCCAGAGTACTTCATCAATCTTGAATCTTAATCACTAACTTTGGCCCTGCCACCATTGATCTGTAGACAGTCCGACTGCCTGGGGCTCAAACCATTGAGAGACTTTCTCCCAAATGAAGAAGGACCAAGGCCGTAGGATGTAGCACCTGCTTCACCACCACAGATTTTGTCGGATCAATAGTGGCTCTTAGGCATCAATAGATATAATTATGGAGTCAATACTAACCAACCAACACATGCCTAGTCAAACCATCCAACACATTATCTGCCTGCGTCAGTGGGCAAGTACTTTGGAATGGCCTGAACAGGTCACAGACTCAACCGGGATTTCCAACTATGAGTTAATCTGCCACTTTGTTGGGACTACAGCTTGTGTGTTACCACGAGTTTGTAATCGTGGGGTAAGGTTGCCTCATTACAGGGATCCTGATCAGGATCCAACTGCATTGCTGTTGCCGTTTGGACCCTGGGATGCAGTTCGTATTCTGGAGGCTGCCATTCATTTTGCTCAGAAATTCTTATCCCTTTCTTTGGTGCCTGCACATGCTGAGAAAGTTCAACGACCTTTTTTATCTGCCTATGGGTACCGTAAGGTTCTCACTGGATATAAGCTACGACCGAATCTGCCCATGCTGGTAGATCACATTTCACATTTTCGCACTTTGGTTGGTACAAATGAGCTGGGAATTCCTGAGCCGTATGCTGTTGAACACGTTGGTGGGAGAGTTCATCATCCTTTGGATAGTCTGGATTATGATGCACACACACGTGCATGGCAATCATTGCACAACGCTTGGAAGAGGCGGAAAGACAAGTAGATACACGTTGGAAGACTGATGGCAATTTTGAGGGGCTGTGTGCTCCGCTTTTCACCCCATTTTCCATTTTTGTGCTAGTTACGTTTCATTTTGTTAGTGGGTCATTTGCACGCGGGAATCTCCTGCCGGCAGTGAACCAGCCCAGACTGTGGTGCAGCGCGAATCCCAACAACGATGAGTTTGGTCACTTGTGGGATGTTCACTAGGTGGTACAGGGTTTTGACCTACAACCATATCAGTAGATCATTGTCCCATAGTGCTTCTGAAGCATCCATAGATGATTCTGATCATTTGTCATCCAATGGGGCACTAGTTGGATTTCGCAATTTTCTGGAAAAGTTGCCTTCTGTGATGCACTGCGAAGCATACCCGTGCGAAAGTGATGCTTTCATTCATAAGCCTAATGGAATCGCTTGGAGAGGATCGCCAATGCCAACTTGCATCCTGCCATCTCAAGTATCTCTCCACTCATATTATCTGGTACCCCTTGCACCAGTGAACTGGGAGCTCACGGCATCAGTACCTCAGAATTGCTAAACTTCACTGACGGTCACCGAAGGTTGGTGCCACTGAAATGATCCCTCGTGCAAATAAAAGAATGTTGCCCTCAGCTTTAGAACTATACGCAGTTAGTAAATGTCAGTAACCCACATCAATGGGTCCACCATTGCTGAAAACCCTTCCCCGAAAAAGAACAAAACGTGCTTCAGGATCCGAATATTTCTTGGGGGTTCACCATTGCTTGGAGTGGTGACATTTTTTGATCATTTGACGGTTTCTAAAAATAGGCGTCCCCAAATCATCCAATATCAACAATTTGCACTACTAAACTTCGGTGTTTCTCATCCACGGCGAACCAGTTATAGAAGTAAACCAACCATTTTCTGCATCCCCCATTTGGTGGTTTGTCAAAATAGGGGACCCCCAAAACTGGTGGGTTTATTACTACTAATGACTAATATGGGATGATTTGGGGGTACCCCTATTTTGAGAAACCCCCATTTCCGTGCCCCTGGTTCCCCTATCATTAGCCATTGTTTCCCTTATTATTGTTGGTCATTCTCCCCCATTTTTGGTTGGTGAATATTGACCCATAGCCATTTCTTGAGAAACCCCCATTTCTTGGAGTGGCTTTCAGAGTGAAAAGCTCGCAGATCCAGCCGCTCACCCGCTGATATCGTGATACTCGATCATCTCTGCTCGAGTCAGAACCTGGGCGCAACGTCAAGCACCCCGACACCCAAAGTCATAGGCTGCCATACCGATCAAATGATGGTTATTGATGGTTAATGACACTTAATGGCGCTTAGTGGTGGTTGATGATACTGGATAACCAATGGTTGATGATGATGATTATCAGTCTAGTCCTGTCATGCTTTAACAAGATGCTAAATGATAGCTATCAGTATGGTCCTATCAATAGTCATTAGTATGATAGCCGGTATGGTACTTATGATAGGCCGAAAATGCTGGTTAATAATGATACTTGACAACCAATGGTTATATGATGATTGCCAGTGGTCAATGATGATTCATGACGGTTCATGATAAGCAATACCTTAACAACCAACCAATACCAACCAGAACCAACAAATGAGGGTATTGGTAATGGCAGCACATTACCACTACCGGTACCAACCAATACCTTAACCATTACCAGTACAATTTGCTGACCAACCATTGCAACCAATACCAACCATAACCATCTGCCAATAACAACCATAACCATCCTAACCAATTAACCAACCAATTAACCAACCATTAGCCAACCATGAATCAACCATCAACCAACCATCAACCAATTCTTTGGACGCGAATTCTGTACTGGTCAACCCCTGGCGACGTCAACGTCAACGTGATCTCCGCCGCGCCTGTGTGTACCACGCGGCAAAGTCCTGCGACTTCGAGGCCGACACTCCTTTGGTATCAGCCTGGCGGACAGGGACAGGTAATGGTGCCAGGAATGGTTGGTAAATGGTTGGTGAAGGGTTGGTTAATAGCTGATGAATGGCCAGTATTGGTTGCTTGATAGCTGGTGAATGGTTGGTTGATGGTTTGTTAATGGTTGTGGATGGTTGGTGAATGGTTGGTTCACTGATGGTTAATGGTTGCTTTTGGTATGGTTTACCACTGGTGGAAAATCGACTTTGGAAACCTCTACAATCATTGAAAGCAGGGGTTTCCTGGAGACTTTCCCATCAACCCGGTGAAATGGTGATTGATCAGCACGTGGCAAGGAGCTTACGCCATGGTATTTCCAATGTTTACAATTTGTCGCTACAGCACAACCGAAAATTCACAAGCTATTCCTAGCCGTTTCAGACCTGTGGAGGGAACGAATTCGCAGCTGTTCACAAACCTTGTTCAGTGATCATCTAGAAACTATTGGGATGGTTGGAAAGATATGTTCATATATATTCTCTATCACCAAGAAGGAAAACGATGGAAAGCCATTTACAAGGTGTTTTTTGTACCGGACGGAAGTTTCCAAGTGGCAAGCCAGTTGAGCTTGTAGAAAATTACAAAGAGGTGATAGACAGAGAGAGAGAGAGGGTGACCAGTCCAAACACTGTCGCTCAACACCGGCAACCACACCACCAAACCACCAACACCAAAGCAACACCACCTTGTTGCTCAAATGCATTTGGGGTGAGACTTCCTTGAGCTTTGCAAGCTGATAACCTCAAAAATCTGGATTTCGTGCAAGCCTTCCTCCAGTTTCGCAAGTTGACAGCATCAAAATGAGCGTTTTGCGCAAGACTTTTGCAAATTTACGACGCTGGGACTTGATCCAGGACTCATTGGGAGTTGGTTTACTAAACGCTTGCTACAAGTTGGTTGACTGAGAGTTGATCTTCACGAGTTCTGTCTCTCCGCAAGGAACTTTGTCAGTACAGCCCTATCCATCTATGCCCAGCTGGACTGCTAAACCGAAATCCAGCCATATCCAGCCCGCCTTCTGACCCGCGCGACGCGAGGAACCTGTGCGACAGGGCATGGCTTCAAGTGAGCAATGCAATGGTTGTAAGAAGTCCTATGAGCAAATTGGTTGACTACACCCTGCAGATGGCTGATAAACCTGCTGTAAATCTTGACAGGAGCCCATTCCTGCTTTACATCAGCAGCTACCAAGCATCACTCATCAATACTAATCACAGTGCTGAGGTACCCCAGCAACAACCTGGTGGAAGTGTGGTGTCTCTGGTCTTACAAATTGGGATGATCCTGGAAGTCTGCAATGCCCTATGATTCCAACGGTGCCTGTGGTCTGACTTCGGCAAGTCATGGGAAGCTGCGTGTCAAACGGCTTTGTCCAGCTCGCCATGGTGGTACCTACTAACCATCCAAGTTCATGGCCATAGGAAAACCACCAGTGACTTTGGGGTACACCACGGCTTTGGACAACCCCAAATGGCTGCCAGCAAATCGCATTCGGGACACCTCAAGGGACCAACTTCGCCCCCCCACCGGCGGGCCTTTGCTCCCGTCGGCTGCCTGCGGGCGATCAGCGCACAGCCCACAGTCAACATGTCCCCGCACCCCACGTCGCGCGGACCTGGCCAAATCTTCTGCGTTGCGTGGACCAAATGCCTTCAAGTTGGATGGTGCAATGAACAACTGACAAGTTGAAATCTGCAATATTTGTAATGTAGAGATACTCTATATCTGTACTATCTATAACATCTGTAATAATCTGCAATATTGTCTGTAACATCTGCGATATCTTTATGTGTACTTTGGAGATAATCTACATGTAGTATCTGTAATGATCTATTGGAAAAGACATCGCCAATAAAATGAGAGAAAATAATAGGGAGCCGATAGTGGGGATCTGAATCGCCATTCCGGGAACCCGGGAATCATCACAGCTTGTCGTGGGTCATCCTGGATTGGCATATAACAATATACATGAGGATACACCGGTCAGCAACGATGATCAATGATGTGCTTGCATTCTGCCCGCAAGATCACAGCACCAACGAAGCATTGCCTGCTGCTTCAGCTTCCAGCGGGATCCTGTCACAACTCAAGTGTTTCATGGCAATCCTCTACTCCCCCTTTTTCAGCATCATTCTTACCATCACCATCTTTGCCATGTGCCGAAGCCAACCGCAAAGACTTCATTCCCTATCACCATCCAGACTTTCTTTATGCAGTTTCTGTCGCTGCAAGAGTAGCAGAAGCTGCTCAAAAACTTGGGGAAGGATGGACTCGGATGGACCTTGCCGCCGGATCAACACAGCCGTGTCACCAGTCCTCCATGTCCTCCAGAGGATCTTTTGCCGCACCTGAGCAGCTGCAACCATGCGACCATGCACATGCGGTTTGCATGATACGCCTATGCTATCCTGCTATCCTATAGGTTTACTACGTGCATAATAGGTTTAGGTACGTATCCCATGCCTATGCTTCGCAGATCTATGTGGAAGACTGCACCGTTAGCGAGATCTCACAAAAGTGAGGTAAAGACATGGGGGTGATGTCACAAGCCACTGCCATGTTCCTTTGGGATGAGACAGGAAGGGATAGGGGGTACCAACAACAGGAAAGCAAACACCCACACGAACCCGCACACCTTCCGGCCAGGAAGAGAACCCCGAACCATGTGCAACGAATCTCAATTCTTGCTTTATACTTCCAAAGGCCAAGATTTGCCTCATATGAGTCGCTTCGTGGAAAAGGGAATGTCCTCTTCAATGCCACTGGTTTCACTGCTCAAAATGATCCTTCCCTATTCCAAGCCAAAGCCAGCCAAGAAATCCTGGTTCAGTAGGACATCTGTACATTTTTGGAGAGCAGGCACCACAGAGACCTTATTTGAGGGGAAGTGATCCAGCTATTTCGGGTGGATTGAGGCTTGCACCACGAGGCTGTTGGAATTCCCTCTACCAGTTCTGCTAAGCCCAACCAGCTTAACCCCAGAAAAGCTTAAGGCTATGATGTACCATGGTCTCGCAAGTCATAGGGGACCCCCAGTTATCATCCAGTTTATCAACCAATAAACTTTGAACAAACCAACCATAGCTCTGGGGTTCCCAATTTTGAGAACTACAATGTGAGTCTATGTCAAACTGATAACATATTTTTTACGGATCCGGGAAGTCCAGTCCTGCTTGTGAAACTGTGACCAACCACTCAACCGGTGGGGCCCAACCATCGAGACACACTGGCTGCACTGGCTCTTTCTCATCGGTGCGTCGTCAGTCACCTTTGCCGCCTTTGTCACCCTTCAGGTCTTCTGCTATCGAAGTCTTTGGACTGGCGCACGGCTCCGTTTTTCGGCGCTGCAGGTGTCTGTGTGCTCAAATTCATGCTGGGCAATAGCGAGAAGTACAGTCATGACATGTCCTGACTATATGTTATTTTTTGGTTTATGCATTAAAACTGGCAATTTTTTGTGTGGCAAAGGCGGCGTCCTGTGGCTAACGTGGCTAACTGCCTCCAATCCTAAGCATCCAGCTATGCAGCCAGCGACTTCACGATCGGTATGAAATACAGTTCAACTCACGACTTGAAAAATGACCGGCTGACTGGTTGGTTGAGTTTACCGTAGTTCTAAACTGACCCCCACTGTTGCGACCAACCTCCTGCCTCGCGCAGCAGCAGCACCAAACAACAGCAGCAAAAACCATGCCGAGGCCAAATCCAAACACCTCGTTGGGCAACAAAAGATCTCCAACGCTGTGAAGAACTGGGATCATGACACAGTGAATCCAAAAATCTCCAGCGTGAGATCCATGAATCATTTTCCCCCTCGCAAGTTCGTTTGACGATGGCTCAACTGCCATGGTCGACACAATGCTTTTCAGCTGGGTGTGGCCATCCGATTTTCTTGACCCTGTGAACTGCGCAGTTCTGCACAGCTGCACTCGCATTGGCCATGCTTGACTATCTCTTTCGAGTTCGAGAAGTTGAGTGACTGACTCAAGCTCCTCAAGCTCCAAAGAGACGGTCGCACATGGCGACCACTCCACGAAAGTTACCCCTGAGCAGCGAGAGAAATACGACCCAGGCAGACTGTATTACTCACGCAACTGCTGCTCAGGGCTAAGGTCCTTGGACCAAAAAATGGGACATCTTGGGAGCCTGATATAGCCATTGCTGCGTAAATAGTCAGGCCTTCTTTTTGGTCAAAGCACCAAGTCTAAGAACCAATGTGAGTTGCGACCTCCAACATGCACAACTCTTATTCTCTCTGAATGCTCTGTAAAGCACTGAAACTAGAAGGGCAGCAGCTTCTGCCCTTCTGATGGGCTCAATGCTCTGGACAATTGTTTGGCGCAACAAGGGCAACACAGGTAGCAAATCCGACCGTGACAAATGAAGCATCCCTTTTGGGTCTATGTTTGCTACTGCTCGACGGTACTAATCGCAACTCACTTTTCTGTGGCGCAGGGTGGCACCATTCTTTGCCTTTCCTGCCACAACCACGAATGGGTCAACTGGAGCGAAGTCAAAGTGAGATGTTGCAAACCCTGCCGTCTCAGAGTACCAATGTACAAGAAATCGAACCTCACATCCTGAATTTCAATCTATACAGCTGGTCAAGATCAAGACACGTGGCCAGTCCAACATACATCACTTCACAACAAATGCCCACAACCAGCTGGAACATGTTTGCTGATGACTTGCCACAAGCCATGCCCAAAACCTGGGAACCCCCCAGTAACTGACACCTGAGTCATCAGAAAGAGATATCTGAATCAGCGACTTGATGTGTTCACATGTCTTAACATTTCCGTGTTCAATGGACGTTCCTTCACCTCGAAGCCTCCAAAGCTGAGGTCTGATGCTGCATCCTTTCAAATTTCTCATTGACCAACATTTATTCACCCCAAAGCAGCACGTCAAATTGGTCCGGGTCAGCTTCGAGCGAGGCTGACCAGGACAAATTTCACTACAGAGCCTAGACGACTAACATGCAGGATCCCAGCTTTGTGCGCGGGAGATCTCCAAGTTTCAGCGAACATGAACCGAACACAAGGCTCAAAAGACCTTCGGCCTGGTTCCAAGAATGTGCCAATACGGTGCCAATGCAAGGATCGCCCTCCCAATCCGCAGGCTTGCAACTTCATTGGAAGGGGGTTCCAACCCCGTTTGACCACAGAAGATCGAGACAATGCTTTTCAGCTGAGTGAAGTAATTTTCTTGATGCCACTGAATTCCATGTAGCGCATTGTGACCTGTGCAGTCACAGCTCCAAAGCACTCGCATTGGCCACATACGACTATCTGTTTGAAAAGAGATAGTCGCACATGGCCTGCGACAACTCCACGAAAGTCACTCCTGAGCAGCATCAGCAGCTGCGAGAGAAAAACCACCCATGCAGGCAGACTGTTTTTCTCACGCAGCTGCTGATGCTCTGGCGCCCACAGCCTCAGGAATGACGAGCGGTGGTGAGGCTAACCACCGCTGGTCATTCCTGAGGCTGCGGGCGCCGGAAAGGATAAAGCAGCAACGAGTTCGATCCACTTGAACGAAAATTGCTACGGATGAACCACCCGTACTTGAGATATCTTGAGATTAGCAGCAATTTATGGTAGAGGTGATAGCTCACCACCAGCATCTCCTGTTTCCTATCCTGCCAGACTCAAGCAACACCCTGCCGCTCAATGGCTGAATGGCTAAGGCTGCTGCCAAATGCAGGTACGGACGAGGAGCAGCTCCTCGTCAGGGCTCAAAACAACTAACTCACCAGCAAGTCATCAACCAACCAAGCAAAACCAAGAAGCTAGGCAACCAGGCAACCAAGAAACCAAGCAACCAAGCAACCAGGCAACCAGGCAAGCAAGCAACCAAGCAAGCAAGCAACCAGGCAACCAGGCAAGCAAGCAACCAAGCAACCAGGCAACCAAGAAACCAAGCAACCATGCAACCGGGCAACCAAGCAACCAAGCAACCATGCAAGCAAGTACGTGAACAGTGGAGCAAGCGAACATGCCACCAAGCAATCAGGCAACCAGGCAATGCTCAGTCACCGAGTCCTTCGCCAGATCGTCTCTAAACCTGCTTCAGACAAACGACCAATCAACCAATGAAAAATATGCTAGTCAACCGACCAACTAGATGAAGTCACCAATCTTCCACTTACATGCGGGTTTCTCAAGTCATGGGTGGACACCTGGTTATCATCCTTTCTTAATGATTTATAGCCATTTATAGCAATAAACCAACCAATTTGGGGGTACCCATGAGTACTCCTATTTCGAGAAACCCTTATAGTTCACATATCCCTTAAAATTGTTGGTTATACCTATTAATTAATCATCATAACCCTGTATCAATTATAAAAACATAGTTAATCCCACCATATGGTTTTAAGAAACCAACAAATGCTTCACATCCCAACCGCTGTCCTGCTGGCCCTGCATCCTTTCTGCCGGGCAAATCCAACAGCCGCGGTGGCAACGGCTGCGCGTTTTGCACCGAGCGGAAACCTTCCAGTGCAAAGGCCTGGCCCCAATGAGTGGCCACGGGCGGAAACCGTGGCCGCAGTGATGGGTTGATATCGGTGCTCCTCAAAATAGGGGTACCCCGAAAAAGGATTCGTTATTACTATGAATGGTTGATAAAGGATGAGATGACTACGGAATAAAGGATGACTAATATCGGTTGATTTATTACTATGAATGGTTAATAAAGGATGACTTGCGGAGTACCCTTATTTTGAGAAACACACAAATAGAGAACCCCAAGCATGTCTGGTTTATTAGGATGTACATGAACTACATGGTCATGGGACAGGAAGGGTTGGATGTACAGAATTATCATGGGTGTTTCTCAAAATAGGATACCCCAAATGATCTAGCTATTAGTACCTTTTAATGATAAACCAACCATTTTGGGGTCTCCCTATTTTAAGAAACCATCATATGGTTTGTGTTGGTTGGTCTTAGATGGTAAGGAGATGTGCTACCTACTAACCACTCAAGTTCGAGCCACTTTAGGGAAAGCACCTGGTTTGGGGGGGCACACCATTTTTGGACAAACCCGTACATAAACGTCGTTGATCATGGCTTAGTAAATTGATGTTGACGATGAACTGTGGCAACAAATCATGGTGATGCTCGTAGCTACCACAATGCTTGGAGGTGCCATGTCCAGTCCAGAACTCGTAACTAATATTAATCCAGGATTAATCAACCCCTGGTTAATTCATACGGGGTATCCCCTAAGAGCCTTGGTTTCCCTTTAATTTGGTATATGAAAGCTATGAACCCAGGGTCAACATTACTGTAACCATGGTTAGTTCGGGCTAAGTTCAGCAGGTTTCAGCTTGCCATGGCGAGTCCCATGTCGTGACCATCCATGGTGGCTCCCATGGTGCCCACGCCTTGAGATCCTCCACGTTGCGCTCACCTTCGAAGTCATAGACCCGACCGCCTGCGAAAAAACTCGGGCTCCCCCAGGCATCGTTACCTTGGTTGGTTCAATATGTTCAGTTGGGTTACTACCATGGTAGATATGGCGAGCTGGGTCAAGCAGTCAACCAACCAAATCTATTTTTTGATAAAACCACAAATTTCATAGGGAAAACAATGGCTAATGATGGGGAACCAGGGGTACTGGATGTTGACCCACAGCCATATGGCTATGCTGAGGTGACCTTAGGTGGGTTGTAAACCAACTTACAGGGGGCATCATTCTGTAGTCCTCTGCTCCAGAATTGGTACTCGCCACCTCACAATGATAATTCTGGATCGCTCCAAAAGGCCAAATGCACTTTGCAAACCTATGCCTTTTGACTGCATGATAGGGGATCCCCAACAACGACCCTGGCGTTAGCTAAACTGGTGGGATACGTGCGTATGCTCACTAATCCCGGGCTGTCTGGGGTGCCCTGCGAGGTAACGGCATTTTGCGGTAATCCATTAACGATTTTGTTTCGATGCGGAATTACCTTCACAACATGGGAGGACTCCAAATCCTCTTGTGACGGTAACCCGGCAGATTTGCTTCGCAAAAATCTTCGGACAAACAAAATCATGTGTTGATGGGTGGCTAGTGACCTCGCCCAACCCAACCCACCAACCCAACCAGACCCAACCCAACCAGACCCAATCCAACCAGACCCAACCCAACCAGATCCAATCCAACCAGACCCAACCCACCCAACCAACCAACCAACCCAACCAACCCATCACCCCACCCCACCTGCCACCAGCTTCATGGTGG